>VZRU01013344.1:167041-295849 GCA_013398155.1 Pedionomus torquatus
GACTTGTTCTCTAGACCCCTCACCAGCTTGGTGGCTCTCCTCTGGACATGTTCCAGCACCTCAATATCCTTCTTGTAGTGAGGGGCCCAGAACTGACCACAGTACTCAAGGTGAGGCCTCACCAGTGCCGAGTACAGAGGCACCATCACTTCCCTACTCCTGCTGGCCACGCTATTCCTGATACAGGCCCGGATGCTGTTGGCCTTCTTGCCCATCTGGGCACACTGCTGGCTTATGTTAAGCCAATGCCCCCAGGTCCTTTTCTTCTAAGCAGCTCTCCAGCCACTCTTCCTCAAGCCTGTAGCACTGCTTGGGGTTGTTGTGACCGAAATACAGGACCTGGTACTTGGCCTTACCGAATCTCATCCCAGTGGCCTTGGCCCATTGATCCAGCCTATCCAGGTCCCTCTGTAGAGCTTTCCTACCCTCAAGCTGACCAACATTCCTACCTAGTTTGCTATCAACTGCAAACTTACTGAGAGTGCACTCAATCCCCTCATCCAGATCATCAATAAAGATATTAAACAAGACTGGTCCTAAAACTGAGCCCTGAGGGACACCACCTACGACCAGCCTCCAACTGGATTTCACTCCATTAATCACAACTCTCTGGTTATGGCCATCCAGTCAGTTTTTTACTCAGACTACACGTGTCTGTGCCATGGTTGGCCATCTTCACCAGGAGGATGCTGCGGGGGGCAGTGTCAAAGGCCTTACCAAAGTCTAGGTAGACATTGTCCATGGCTTTCCTCGCATCAAGAAGATGGATCACATGGTCATAGAAAGAGATCAAGTTGGTTAGGCAGGACCTCCTTTTCATAAACCCATGCTGGCTGGCCCTGATCCCTTGGCTGCCCTGTACTTGCTGTGAGAGCTCACTCAAGATGATCCCCTCCATGACCTTACCTGGTACTGAGGTCAGGCTGACAGGCCTGTAGTTCCCCGAGTCATCCTTCTGGAACGATGATGAGATCAATGTTATATGGAGTGTGTGGCAGTTCTTTTAGTGGTAACTTTGCTGATTCATATCCTTAACTGAATAATCTTGGCCAGCTCTTAAACAAAATGGGATTTAAATCTAAGATGGATTTTTGTGTGTCTGAGCCTCTGTCACTGCTTCACAGCAATATTTTGTTCTGCAGCATGACAAAGAACCCCTATACTAATTTGTGCTACTAAACAGGCCTTTTGAATACTTTGTGCTTAAAATAAGTTTAAAGTCTTACAGATCAGTTTCTCCAAATCCATTTATTCCCTCTGCTTGGGTGGGTGATGAAGTAGTATGTAAGGACCTGTCAAATGTGAAGACCTTGTGAACAGGCAACTGAGAGCACCACTTGTTTTCTCCTTCTTCCAATTTTCTTCAGATTTTATATCCTGTGGCAGCAAGCAGTGATATTGTAGTCAGGCCTTTGGCTGTTCCTATGCTTAGTGGCTTTTTCCAGCTCTCTCTGTCCTGCTAAGGAAAAGAATTGCAATCCCCTTTTCATCCCTGATGACCTTTTGCTTCCTCTCTCCTACATCTTCTTGTAGCTAGCAGTCTTTGTGTCCTCACTGTCGTCTCTGTGAGTTGGCAATGCCACTCCTGTCCTTGCCACCCCATGTCCCAGTGACTTTTGCAAACTACCATGGTCTTACTGACCAATGCCTATGTGCAGCCTCACAAAAAAATCTTACTCCTTTAAGTTGCATGATGAGGGCCCATGGGTGAGACTGAAAGGGGTGCTGTCCCAGCTTTCCTTGTCATATGAAAGCTTTATGGTGACAGCATGTACAAAGTCTGGTACCAGTAAGAGTCCACTGGTTTTCAGGTAGACCTTAAAATCAAGGAAATTTTATGATCCATGCAATCACAAGGTTAATCAAGTTAATGTTTCATTTGTATTGCCTGTGATGTACTGGACTGGGTAATGCAAACCCAAGTGCATGGCAGTGCTGCCCTCTGAATCCTCCTGTTTTGGTGGCCGCAGGGATCTTGGGGAGTTGTTTTAGGACAGCCCTACCTGAGCAATGGCCATATATAATGCTTGCTCCTTCTAGGGTCCCCCTGCTAATCTGTTTTTTGACAGCAGGCTATTGTACTCCCCAGTCAGACTTAACTGTTGCTGTTAAGCAAGCTGGACTTTTCAAGTTTTCATGGAATACTCTAAGCCTTAGCCCATGTTAATGATGCTTCCAACATTGGTGTAGACCTATGCAGCAGAACTAGTGAAGCTACTTGACACGCAGTGGGTATGATGAGTAGGTGTGCTCACACACAGTCACAGCTGTATTTTACTTCCTATCCATCTCTGTCTTAAAGTTTGCACTTTTTGTGCCTGTTGCCACTTCTGGCAGCCCACGGCAAGAAGACTTACTCCTTTATAGATGACATTTTTCATAGAGTACAGTTCTTTGCTTGGAAAAAAAAATAATTGAGGAAAATGGGTACAATGTGCTTAGCGCAGTTTGTTCATTTGTCTGGACAGTGCATTAGGAAGATGTTTTGAAGAAGGGAATGGATTTCTCTGTTTTTTTCCTGGCAGTCATTTTGAGTGGGCTGTAGGAAAGTGGCTGCTGGATCTGCTGAGATAACTTTGAAGAAAGCCCAATAATGTTTTTGTATTCTAATTTTGTTCCTGTATTGGATAATCAAGTCTATTTAATTCATTCAGTGTCTTACATGAGTGAAGAACGTCCACTGCTATAGCCAATAGTTCAGCTATTTAAAGATGGGAGCAGTTAATGGAATATAAATACAATAATTAAAAAAATGTACCGAGAAAAAAAATATAGAATCAGATTGAAGTAAAGTGGATTCTTGAAAATTATACATGTAAATACCATAAAACTGCTAAATTAATTGAGATTATTTTTCTGTGTTTCCTATATGTATACTTTCCGTTTATAAGTGGAACTATTGTGTTGTATTGTGAACAGTCACCAAATGGGCAATTATGCATGGTCTTTGTGTTGTGTTTTCATCAATTGTGATCATCCCTTGCATCCTCTTAGAAAGTATCTGCTTCTAAAATTGAATAGGCTATCTCTCTTTAGGAGAATAGGGAGCTGTCCTTGAAGGCTCTCAGGGATTTGAAAAGGAGCTTTAAACTGTCGTTTAAAGTCACCTTTTGTACAATACACTTCAGATTTTCTTTCCATCTGCAACATGTCCTCTCAGCCTCAACGTGCAACTCTCCTACTTCTTCCTCTGCTTTGAGGATGAGTGCAGGAGGTCATGGGGGCTTCCAAACTGTAACATACATACTGCTTCATAATTGCTGCAGAGTTTAGGCTAATGACCAGGAAAGGAAAGCAACATTGGCTCACAGTGTGCAAATTGCTATGCCAAAACAGGCTTTTCTGTTACTTTCTACATCTGTATCTTTTAGGATTTTCTACATCTAGGTCACTGGAGATCCTGGAGATACAGTTTCTCATCTTCCAGCCACATGTGAGTAGCCATAAGTATCTCCAGAAACAAGATCTCTGACAAATACCAAATGCTCTAGGCTTTCTCTGCTCATCACTAACACACCTTAATTCTGGACGTGACCTGCTCACTTCAGTGAGTCCTGGTGTGGTGTAGGTTAGCAAGCCAAGATGCCGTGGTGTCTGTGAGGGTCATAGCAATCATCTGCAGGCTTTTAAAAGGGTAGAGGGTAAATTTGAAATTATATATTTGACTGCAATAGAAATACCTATTCTCAGTCCAGAAACACTGCTTATAACTCATTGCCATAATCTTTCTGTTAGTGCTGGGAAAAACTTAGGTTTACTGTTTTGTACAG
The DNA here is from genome assembly GCA_013398155.1 of Pedionomus torquatus. NCBI lineage: Eukaryota > Metazoa > Chordata > Aves > Charadriiformes > Pedionomidae > Pedionomus > Pedionomus torquatus. The sequence continues at coordinate 170,812 of VZRU01013344.1, forward strand.
AAACGTGCATGCACAAGAGAGATGCTGGACACTGTGGTTACTGCATTTCTGTGGCTGATTGTACTGTGTGGATATGGGTAGATTCTTTACTTGGGATGCGTTTTGACACATGGAGCTATTCTAGAAAAGCCTTTCTTCTATTGCATGTTTAATAATAATTGCATTACATTTTTAATAATAAGAATGAAATGTTCCACCTTGTATTAATATATTTCAAAACTAGCTTATATTGAAGAGGGATGTTTCACTCTTCTTTTCGAAGGGAAGTACACCCACGTGATTGCTAAAGATTATTGAAAGTTAAATGTTTGTTGTGACACTTGACCCTAATCTCTGTGTAACTCTGGGAATACTTGGAAGTGTGGCCCCAAATGGCCTCCGGGCACCTCAGAAGTTGTTTAGATGTTCCTTCTTTTCCCATTCTGCTATTAAATTTTTAAATAGTCAATGGTTAGGGTGAAACATTCCAGATACTGTGCTAACCTATGTAATGTAAGAAAAAGAACCATAATTCTTAAACTGAGTTAATTTAATTATTTTTTGCAAAAGTTTCACAGAAGACCACTCGTAGCTTCTAGTTTTGTTCTTGTCTTGCTTTAACATTCTGGTTAAAATCTGGAGAGTGCTGATGTAGTTGGGCCTGACTCTCACTGAACCTCTTGCACGGACAAGTTCAATTCCTAACGGAGAATCCAAAGCAGAAATGCAAACTTGGAGTGGGAGAATTTCTGTCCAGATACACAGCCTCAGGGGAGAGAGGAGAGCATACAGCTCTGTGGGTACACTTTGACAGGCAGTACCCTGTGTTCAGAGTAGATGGGACTGAAATCTACTTTGAACATATTGCTAAAGATTAATTAAAAATAAGCAGAGTGGATGGTGGAGCTGGAGGGAGAATGGCAGTTCTCTGGGGACTCTGGGTACTGGAATCAGATCGCAGCCTGCAGTGCCAGTTCTTGCCCCAGCCTCAGCCTGAGCTATCTTCTCTTTCTCTGATGCATTTGCAATGTAAATAGCACTTGGGAGGTGGGGGAGCCATGCCCTCTCTAAGCTGTTCCTTACCTATCATAGGAAAAAAAAAAAAAAGAGGAGGACTGTAAGGTTGAATAACTTCTGAAATGTATTGACCTTTAAATGAGAACAACATCTAAAATTTCACTTTTGCTGACTAGAAACTGATTCCCTTAGATTGACTTAGAACAATGTTTGTAAAGATCAGGTCCTATTTCAGGGATTAGCAACATGATTTTAATAATGAAAGCACCTATAGGGTATGTTTATACTCAGCAAAGGAATGTATACATAATACAAGTGTGTATGTATACTTGGTATATTTTATATATATGAGGATATATTTAAAAGACAAGCAACTTTCTCCTTTGTGAGGTCAGAATTTATACATAGTGTGATAAAATCCATCTGCATGGTGGTGGTTTTCAGAAACTTCAAACAAACAATGCAATATTAGAACTCTTTCACTCCTGCCCCCATCTTCTACATGGGCATCCTCCCGGGAAGCTCTTGTGCCTATAATGTATACATACTTAACAATTCAGTGTTAACAATAGTGTAAGATGTAAGATACACAGGAATTTTTCCCTAAAAGATAAATTTTTTACATACTTATTATTAGACAAAAATGCACTGAATTTAAAATGAGGATTCAAGTATAGTTTACTCTTTATAAAGCATTTATCAGTTAGAGAAATGCCACTTTAAAGATAGTGTGTAGCTGTTCTTTACCTTTTTCACTTGTACTCACAATTTGACAACATTCTGACTTTGGAAGTACAAATTGTTTGGGGTCTGAGTGGTGCGGGGTGGGGGGTTGAAGGTTTTACCTTGTTGTTGCTGAAATATTTCCTGGGGGTTTTAATATGGAAATACAGATATTCTTGTCCTGCCCTGTATATAACCAGCGAACATGTTTAACAGTGTTTATCCAGGCCAAGTGCAAGGTCCTGCACCTGGGTCATGGCAATCCCAGGCACAAATAGAGGTTGGGCAGAGAATGGCTTAAGAGCAGCTCTGAGAAGATGGACTTGGGGGTGCTGGTCTACGGGAGATGGCAGTGCACGCTGGCTGCTCAGAAAGCCAACTGCATCCTAGACTGCATCAATGAAAGTGTGGCCAGCAGGACAAGGGAGGTGATTCTACTCCTCTGCTCCACTTTGGTGAGACCCCACCTGGAGTACTGTGTCCAGCTTTGGAGTCCTCAGCACAGGAAGGGCATGGACCTATTGGAGGGAGTCCAGCCGAGGGCCATGAAGCTCATCAGAGGGCTGGAGACCATTGTCTATGGAGCACCCTGTCTATGAAGACAGGCTGAGATAGTCGGGATTGTTCGGCCTGGAGAAGAGAAGGTGCTGGGGAGACCTTATAGTGGCATTCCAGTATTTAAAGGGGGCCTACAGGAGAGAGAGAGAGGGATTCTTTATCAGGGAATGTAGCAATAGGATGGGGGGTAATGGTTTTAAACTGAAAGAGAGAAGATTTAGCTTAAATTTTTAGGAAGTTCTTTACTGTGAGAGTGGTAAGACACTGGAAGAGGTGGCTCAGGGAAGTTGTGGATGCCCCATCCCTGGAAATGTTTAAGGCCAGGCTGGATGGGCTTTGAGCAACTTGGTTTAGTGTCCCTGCCTATAGCAGGAGGGTTGGGGCTAGATGAGGTCTCTTTAGGTTGGGGCTAGATGAGGACCTCTTTTTAAGGTCTCTTCCAACCCAAACCATTTTATGATTCTATAATTATGAAATCATCAGTAAGTCCAATGAAGCTCAGCCAAAGGTGAACTTTATGTTCCTTTAATGACAGGAAGCAGAAGAAGAGAAAGAAAAAGGGCATTCATGTACACACACTTCCCACTCTGAGCTGGCTCTTTTTCCTTTCTCCTCCCCTTCCCTCCCCTTCCCCTTTTGGGAATAGAGAGAATAAAATTTTGGAGTGTTTGTAGCTTCTGAGAAGCACAGGCAATAAATTATGTAATGCCACTCTGAGTTTTTATGATACTTTTAAGTTCTTGGTCATCCTCAGAAGCTGCTTTTTAGAAGAAGCAAGTGAAGAGGACACTATTTCAGTTGTGTGTCTGGTGAATAAGGGCTGGAAATCAAAGTTCAAGGTCCTCCTCATCTGCGCTGTCTGGAAACAAGGTTGCTCAAGGTTTGGGAGAAAAATGCTATAGATGCATGTGCTTCTGTTCTAAGCACTTGTGAATGCTGAAGCCAATTCTTAGGTGGTGAAATATGGATCCTGGAAGATCCATTTAGGGCCTTAAATGATTGCTGTTGGATACTAAGTGAACAAAACATGCAGGTCAGTAAACTGTTCTCTGTCCAGTCCCCCAAGCAGGGACGCCTTGCTCTCCCTGAGATGCAGCAAGAACTGAGGACTTTCTCCCTCATGACACTGCCTTTCAGATCCCTTGTGTTGGTGTCCTCTGCTGCCTTGGATGGTGGCACTGGGCCAGCTGCTTGTCTTTGATCTTCCCCCTGCTCTCAGTTTTTGGCTAGGAAAATCAATGTAGCCAAACCATTGCCACTGGTGGCCTTTAGGTTCTCTGCTCTTTTGCAGTTTTTTCAATCACCATGGATCTTGTTTAAATTGCCTTCATGCTGTAGCTAAAACCATCAAGCATCTACATACTTGTGCAGCCCTTGTGGATCGACTTACATTTTCAGGATTTCTCTGCTGAAGCACCCCGTGTGTGACAAGCAGTGAAAGGGACAGGCATCCACAAAGGACAGTTTACGTAGTTGGTGGAGCACTGCTGAAGGCAGTATTGACAGCCAGTTTGTTTACGCCTTTTTACTTTGTAGTGAGATAACCCTTGCTGACATCATTAACCAGATAAAGCCATGGCTTTGTGTTGCTCAGTGTTTCAGCGCTGTGTTATTAACTGGGAGTAACAAGCAAAGTTACTGTAGGCACCAAGGTGTTGACATTTGCTGTTGACATGGCTTGCTTATAGCTGTAGCTCTCCATCATCAGCAGGCAAGGAGGCCTGGAGGCTGTCCAGCTTACCTTAACTGACTTGTGTTGGCCAAGCAGTGCTGCCTTCTGATGCTGAGTAGCCCCCCTGCAGCTGTATCAGGAGCACGTGTCCCATTTCAGATCGCACACGCTCACAGAAAGCAAAAGCCAACCTTATTTCCCCTTCAGGACTGCATGTTTGCTGGAGTGAAGTATTGTTGTCCAGCTAAGTGTAAGAAAAATTTTGTTTTCGCTTGCAAGTTGCTACCACTAAGACTCTTCTCTCTCTATGTTTGTCATTGTCTCCTTTTTTTTTTTCCTCCTCTTTCTCCATGTGGTGATACTATTCCAAATGCTTGGACTATGTCATTGTTTTCTTGTTGGTGGTGCACAACAGTTGTGGTAAGTTCATAGCTTACAATGGTTGTGTTTTTAGGGCAATGCCTTTATCTGGGGGGTTAGAACGTGCTTGGGAGCCATAAGAGTGTCATTTATTAATTTTAAGCCATAGTAAAATGAAAGAATATGGTGTATTGAAAGGGAAATCTAAAACCAGAAGGTAAAAATTGTCCTACTTTTAGTTCTGGTTGTTAGGAAGCCCCATGTTTTTTCTAACAGAGGAACAGGGCTGCTTCTGCTTCGTGTGTGTTTTCTGATATATTTTATATCACAAAACTTGATGTATGTCTGCTCAGTTTCGGCACTGTAATGCAGAAAGCATAATCAAGACACACTGGAATGCCTCTGCACCATGACTGCTTTCAGTGGTTTCTAGTGTAGCTCTGAGTTGTGGGATAAGCACCAGAAATGGTGCTTCAGGCTATCTGCTGGTGGTTTCACATCATGAAATTGTCATGATATTAAAATCTGGTGGAAGAAAGTAAGCAGAAAGAAACCCAAGAGATGCTTCGGTTAATTAGCCAAATTTAAGTAGTGCTACCTTTTTCAGAAACAACACCCAAACAAAGCCCAAGGTAGTGTGTTTTTGTTGTGGCCACCAACAGCAGTCAAATGTAAAGGACTTGCTGACAAGCCATTTCAAAGAGTGAGTCTCCAGTCTGCATGGATGGTTATTCACTTACTGTACTGTAGGAAATGGCTTGACCTTCTGAGTAGTTATTACTTCAGTTAGTCAGATGTGCAAAAATCTCTGACAGCAGCTGAAAAACCTCCAATATGTTCTTCATAGCATAATTATTGTTAATACCATTATATGACTTTTACATCCTTTCAACTGTGTCTGCTTGCTATTTCTCCCTATGAGCTAGATAGAAAATAGTATTTTATTTCTGGGAATAAGAGTGTAGCCTAAAGATCTAGTGAGAATGTATTTGTCTTCCGTGCCACACAAACATTAACTTAACAAAAGTTTCTTGACAAATGAAAATAGTAATTTTCAGGAGGTTTTCCTAAGGAAGTTTAGGTTTATGAAAAAATTATCTTAATTTCTAGGAGAGAAAGTTCATAGTACAAACTCTGGTGCCAGATGGGCACTTGTATTTTCCCAAAACTGAAATTTTTGGAGGCCATTTCAAGGTTTTACATTAACTCAGAGAGTCAATAGAAGAGAGATTCAGCTAGTATCTTTTGCTGGAAAGTTAATTCCTTCTAAGGTTTATTGTCTGATAACTGTGAGAAAAGCTGCATTCATGGGATATTTACACTCATAACTCTTTGATAGCTCTGTACAGTAGTTTCACCATACAGTCAGAAACTCGGATGTTTACCTACTGTTACTGTAGGCACACAGGCAGAACAGGCATTCTGTGGCTTAGTCCTTCAATTTTTCATTGATAAAGTAAAAGCACAGTTGTAAAAAGCTTTTATAAAGGATAGATAACCCCAGTTTATGCTGCATTATTAAGACAACAAATTCTTTGATTTATTAATACATTTTTTCTTTTAAGAACTAAAAATTCTGAGGGATTTGATCATACCATGATTACTAAATCTATTCAATGAAAGATTCAAACTAATTTTATAAGGAAAATAAGGCAGACACTGATTCACAGAATCACGGAATTGTCAGAGGAAGGGACCTCTAGAGATCATCTAGTCCAACTCCCCTGCTAAAGCAGGATTGCCCAGGGCATGTTACTGAGCATGGCATCCAGGTGGCTCTTAAAAGTCTCCAGAGAAGGGGACTCCACAACCTCCCTGGGCAGCCTGTTCCAGTGCTCTGTCACCCTCACCGTAAAGAAATTTTTTCTCATATTGGAATGGAACTTCCTATGTTCCAGCTTGTACCTGTTACCCCTTGTCCTGTCACTGGGAATCACTGAAAAGACTCTGGCTCCATCCTTCTTAAACCCACCCTTCAGATACCCTGACACATCCTTGTGCCTGAACAACTTTGGTGGCCTTCTACAATACTGCCACATACTTGGTGCACAAAGGCAGAGCAAGGGACATCATCTGCCTGGACTTAAGCAAAGCATTTGACACTGTCCCACATGACATCCTAGTCTCCAAATTTGCAGTGCACACTAGCAGCCCAGAAAGCCAACCATATCCTGGGCTGCATCAAAAGAATTGTGACCAGCAGGTCATGAGAGGTGATTCTCCCCCTCTACTCAGATCCTGTGAGATCCCACCTGGAATACTGTGTCCAGCTCTAGAGTCCTCAATATAGAAAGGACATGGACCTGTTGGAACGGGTCCAGCGGAGGGCCACGAAGATTATTAAAGGGCTAGAGTACCTCTCCGATGAAGACAGGCTGAGAGAGCTGGGGCTGTTCTCTCCGGGGAGACCTTATCACAGCCTTCCAGTATCTGAAGGGAACCTGCAGGAGAGCTGGAGAGGGACTCTTAGTCAGAAGTGTAGTGATAGGACAAGGGATAACGGCTTTAAATTGGAAGAGGGAGATTTAGATGAGACAGTAGGAAGAAATTCTTTCCTGTGAGGATGGTGAAGCACTGGACCAGGTTTCCCAGAGAAGTTGTGGATGCCCCATCCCTGGAGGTATTCAGGGCCAGGCTGGATGATGCTTTGAGCAACCTGGTCTAGTGGGAGGTATCCTTGCCCTTAGCAGGGGGGTTGGAACCCGATGATCTTTAAGGTCTCCTCCAACTCTAACCTTTCTATGATCTTATGATTCTATGATACTTGCAAGCATTAATAAGGTCTCCCCTCAACCTTCTCTTCTCCAGGCTAGAGTCCCAGCTTTCTCAGCCTTTCCTCGTAAGGGAGATGCTTCAGTCCCTTAATCATCTTTCTTGCCCTACGCTGGACTCTCTCCAGTAGTTCCCTGTCTCTCTTGAGCTCGGAAGTCCAGAACTGGATGCAGTATTCCAGTTGTGGCCTCACCAGTGCAGAGAGAGCAGAGGAGGTGAATGACCTCCCTCGATCTATTGGCCACACTCTTCCCTATGCCACCCAGGATTCCATCAGCCCTCCTGGCAACGAGGGAACATTGCTGGCTCATGGATAGCTTACTATCTACCAGGACCCCCAGATCCTTCTCAGAAGTGCTTTCACCTCATTTGTCAGTGGGCCTAGTCTTCCTTTTTCTATTGATACACTGAAAGAACTTCTCCTTGTTGTCTTTAATGTGTCGCAGCTGCCTTTCTGTAACAGTCTGGAATCATTCCTTTGAGGCCATTAAAGTTTGTATGTGAATGTGCATCTGATTTTAGAGATTATTGCATAGAGCATTATGCACGGCATGGATTTTATTATCAAAAACACTGAAGTACCTGTTAGAGCCATATGGTACATGTCACACATGAAGGAACAGGCAGACCCAGTATGTGGTGTTGTGAGTTCCCAGTGTAGCCTGGGCAGAGAGGTTGCTTGGTGTCCAGCTTTGGAGAAGACAGCTGTGCTTTCTCTGTTAGTGCTTCAAAACTCAGTTCTATTAAACACGAAGGTTGTTGGAGGTCATTAGACTGGGGGAGGTATAAAATGGTAAATAAAAGAAATATAAGCACATTTTCTGGCTGAGAGTCATACCTATTAGCTGTCTTATAGCAGTGGTATATGCAGTCATCAACTAAGCCTTTTGTAAGCCTGGAATTCAATGATCTGATACGCAAGTATTCCCCTCTCCTGGCATGTGTGCAACAAGCTCTTCCTTTCTGATACAACACTTTCCTTCAGCCTAGTTGCATGTTAAGCATAAACTATACCCTGAGATACTGGGGTGTGAGCACTATATGGAACTCCTTAAGGTTTGTGTAGATGTGTGGTGCCATGCATATGGTTAGGGCATTAGGTACCCTCGAGAGTAAAGGATTTGCCATAAGGTGCGGCAGGAGGAAATCACGATATAAGCTGGGATTTTCCAGTCTGCTGAGCCTTGTACTTTCAGGCTTACTCGTTAAGAGACTTATTATAAAAGAGCTAAAAAGATTTATTGAAGGGTTATTAAATATTTATTAAAAGACAAAAAAAATACCCTTCAGAGACACTTACACACTGCCTCTTCCCCTTCCCTGTGCTGACTTTAAGGCAGTGCTGTAAATAGCCAAGTGCATGATCGAGCAGTGGTTTGAAGAAGTCCCGTGCTAGGCCCAAACCTGTCTGGGAAGGTGCTTTTAAGGCTAGAATTATGAAATGTAGCAGTTTTCTGCAGAGAACAACAAGGTTTGGGCTTGACTGCAACATGACCTTTCATTTTCACAGCAGGAGGGCCTTGCCTTGCAAAGGGTACGATTAAGCCTAATGTGCACGATTGGTAGTCAGGCAAGATTTGGTTACTAAGCCTTCAGAGGGAAGCATTATAAATCACACTTCTCCTGGAAAATAACTTGGGTATGCTCACTTTTGTCTTTGAGTAGGTGCCAGCATGCAGTGAACAAGAGGGAGATTATTGCTTGTTGAGAAAAGTGGGTGGCTTTACATATAAAACATGGTAACCCTCCCAAATTGCATGTATGTTTGCACTGGGAAACTATATACTCGCCCTACTACTTGCCTTCCCTACTGGGAAACTCTGCCCTCGCCCTTCTCAAAGCAGTTCTTTGTGGTAATGCATTATGCTCCTTCTTTAAATGGCAATTCTGTGTGGCAGGCACTATATTTTTTTTTATGCATCCAACTAAATTCTAGATATTAAAATAATTAAGTTCCTGAGGAGCTTCAGACCAGCTGAGAGTTACAGGCAGATGGGAAGAAAGGCATGAGCTTGACTGATTGTCTATTTTGGGGATGGGATCAATGTCTTGGGAACAAGAGTAGTCCCAGGTCCATCCCTCTTCACCCATCACAGCTCTTTTTCAAAATTCTGTCTTAAATGAGTGGAAATCTGAAAAAATGTTGCTTACCTGTGTAACATTAGTCACAAAAGATAGAGTGAGCATATGCCCTTGTCCCTTAATGCCTTTTTAAACTGATAAGACAGCTTAGATATTGTTAGACTGCATCTAGCACAGGAGGCTGAAATCGTCCTGGCAGCGTGTCCTAGGGCAAAGTGTGTTCTTGTGAGTATTTCAGGGAAATGATCTTTACACTTAGGTTTTTATAAGTCTGTGTTACAGGGTAGGTGGATGTGGTGTTTGTGCGCTTAAGTCTTTGATACGTTTGAAGTGTGCATGCTTGTTTGTGTGCTGGTTACTCATGTAGAAACACTTAAATGCACGTGCCTGAGGAGAAACACACTCCAGGCACCAGCTGGAAACTGAAAGACAACTAGAATAGAGTTAATAATTTGGTGGAAAAAATCTGTTTGAGGAGGGTCAACATGGAATGGGCACTTCTTCCTAGAAGAAGCTAGGAAATTGTGAAAGCCAGAAAAAGCCCACTCTTGTAATTGGAGCCCTGGGACTTAAAACGTGGGAGGTAATGTAATTCCTAGCTTGCTGGAGAACTCAGAGTCAACATAGAGCAAGCCAAAATGGAGGATTGAATTATGTATAAAACTGCCTGTGCAAAATTATTTGCTTTCTCCTTCCAAAAATGTAATAAACATATGTTAAAAATACAATTTTTCTTTTGTTCTTGAAATATCAGTGACTGAAACAAATCACTGAAAAATTCTCTATAATGGGGAGACAGTTTTGTTGTGGGTCTGCTATCTTGATTAGTTGAACATGTTCTGTTCAAGAAAGCAGCGAATCCGGGAAGCTTGGTGAATAAAAGTTAGGCCAGAATTCTCTTAGTTTCTGTTTAGAGAAAACAGTTGCTCCTCCAGCCTATTAAAAAGTGTCCAACTGTGCTTTTACTGTCTGAAGAGACAAGTAAGAGACAATTTGCAAGCTTGAACTTTAAGGAGGTGAAGAGATAAAACTGTCCATTTATGTTGAAGAGATAAAATTGTCTGTCTATGTTGATAGTATTATGTCTTCTGTCCTGTAGTGTATGAGGACAGAAGTAGTTCATATGCATTTCTAAAGACATCAAAATATGCATGCACTGGAATGCAATGCTACTTATTGTAACTAATCAGTCCAGTCCACTGCATGTTTCTGAATCCCTCACTGACATTTATGGATTCCTTCTAATAAGGATTTTAGTGAAAATTCTGAGATTGAAAGTAAACATTAAATGTTTCAGTAATGTACATGCTTTAAAGTCAAGTCAGAATCAGAAAAAGACTGTTGTACTACATTTCTTTGAAAAGCTGACAGATTTTTAAAAAATATTTTCATAATGCCTGTTACACTTGTTCTGTTAGTACTCTTTAGTGCAGAACCACAAGAATTTCAAACTGATCCTCTAGCTCTCTGTCCTCTTGTTACTTTGCCTACTGAAACTCAAGAGGTACTGTTGGTCTGCATTTCCTGGATGAACAATTAAGAAAAATAGAATCATAGAATTGTTAGAGTTGGAAGAGACCGTAAAGATCATCAAATTCCAACCCTCCTGCCATGGGCAGGGACATGTCCCACTAGACCAGGTTGCTCAAAGTGTCATCCAGCCTGGCCTTGAACACTTCCAGCAATGGGGCATCCACAGCTTCCTGAACATCCTGGACTCTCTCGGGAGTCCGAAGTCTGCTCTCTTGAAGTCCAGTGTAGTGAGCTTGCTGTACACCTTCCTCCCTGCCCTAAGAATATTGAATTCTACCATTTCGTGGTTGCTACAACGGAGGCTACCCTTCAACTTGACATTCCTCACCAGCCCCTCTTTGTTGGTGAGGACAAGATCCAGCATGGCTCCTTTCCTCGTTGGTTCCTCAAATCATTTGAAGAAGGAAGTTGTCATCAACACATTCCAAGAACTTCCTGGATTTCTTGTGCCCTGCTGTGTTGTCCTTCCAACAGATATTGGGGTGGTTGAAGTTCCTTATGAGGACCAGAGTGTGCGGGCACAATGCTGCTTCTATCTGTCTGTAGAGGGCCTCATCCTTCCTGTCACTCTGATCAGGTGGTCTGTAGCAGACTCCCACTGTAACCTTACCTGCCCCTGTGCTCCCTTTAATCCTAACCCATAAACTCTTGTGTCCATCTGTTGTTTATGAAGAATTTGGTTGGGAAAATGCTGATTTACACATGACCAGAGAATGGATATACTTTGTTTTGCAGGGGACATCAAAGAGCAGTGCACCCCTGGGTCTGCTGCTGCCCATGGAAGTTTTACACCCCAGCTAGTACTAGCCAGCAGCCTGCAGATGTTTTGCTACTTGACTGTTGCAATCCCTGCCAGTCCACAGACAGCAGCACAAGTCAGTAGTGGGCCTGGGCAGGTGGGTGGCTTTCTCAGGTTGTGAAGGGAAATATTAGTTTTTCATGTGGGACCTCTTTGAGATACTGACAAGGGACAGTGATTCTTTTTTTGCCTGTCCAGCAGGACACAGGACACAGTACAGCCTCAGTTACTGGCAGAGGAGGCTTGCTGAAGAGTTGTCTATAACTTATGGTACCTCCAGTTTTGAGTTGTCTCAATTTTTTCCAGCACTTGGCTTTCATAACATTCAATAAAGTGCAGTTATTTCTCTTATTTTTCATACTTTACATGTGCAGTCTGAGAGTGTGCTACCAAGAAGTCTCAAACTCTTGTCAGGATGGTAGAGCTTCCTGGCATGACTTGAACAGCAAAAAGTGGTTCTTGGTGCCTGTGCCGAGATGCTATTGAAGTTAAATGGGAAGGTACTTTGTGTTTTCAGATTACAGAATACTTTTAATTGCAATTTGTTTTTAATTATTCTCTTCCCCTCTCCTCACCCCCACCCCCAGCTGCATGGTAAAGAAGCAGGAAAACCCGAAGCACTGCCAAAATGTTGACCACCTTCACACTTAGTATGTGGTGGTATTGATGCTGCTTATGTTTGTTAGATATAGTTTGTGCTGGCATTTCTGTGTGTTTTGTACCTTAGTGTATCTGTGCAATGTTACAATTTTCCCAGGACCTCAAGAAAATGTTCTGGTTTTCTGAGCAACTAGAAATCTGACGTAACATAGGTTTGCGAATCCTTTTGCTCAAGCAGTTAACTTAAAGACACTAACAGTTGTCTGTTCTTTTATGGGAATTGCATTGATGCTTAAATAAAATACAACTTGGATTTATTTGAAGTATTTAACATGCACTATGGTGTGTTATGGTAGGACTTTCATATGTAGTTGAAGGTGAAAAACCGAAGTACTATTTTCAAGAGATTATAATAGTGAACTATAAAAATGTATAGCATTTTTTGAAATCAGAAGATCACAGGACATTGTACAGCAAGAAGCTGTGGAAATGGGGGTTCTCTAGTCTGTCACAGTATTAATCACATCAGACAACCACTTTGAAATCTTCTATGTTGATTCTTCAGTGAGCAGGGTACGTGGGTGTTTTCCCATTGCTTTTTGAAAGTGGATTGGTATCACTTAAGGCAGTGCTGTTGTCTACTCAGGCTGCTCAAATGAATTGTACACTGAAGTTTAGATGGAAATTCTTGCCTTTCTGCTGGTGCCAAGGGATTTAAACAAGTCATTTTAGCTTTTAAAATATTTATTCAATATTATACAACACAAGATCTCCTAAAGACTTGTGCTTTCTAGTGTGAATGTACAACTAGCCTAGCTGGTGCTGGCTGGGTGAGCACAGTTTGGAGTCCACATGGGCATCACTTGTTCCGCTGGAGTTTCTGTGGAGCTCTGCATTTCTCACTTGAATTGGCAACTGTTGTCTGCATGGACAAATCTATCTCTCCTTTCCCAGACCATGTCCTGCTGGCATCGTAACAACAGAAAGCTAACAAAATGAAACATTATACAGACTACCTCCTTTTCTGTGTGCCCTGAGAGTTAGGGATCTTACACAAACTCCAAATTTATTTCCTGATGTTTCTTGCAGTAGAGAAACTTAAGGCCAGATTTATGTTTGGGAATCCTGACCCCTTGGAATGAGACCTGGTGGACCTGCTGGGCAAGGAGCTGAGCAGGCATCTGCTAGGCATTCTGGGGTGAAGCCAACTGCAGCCCAGGCTGTGTTAGTGCAGGTTGAGAGAAAGGTGCCTGGTCCAGTTTGGGCTTCCCACCACAAGGAAGACTCTGATGTATTAAGTTGTTAAGAGGATGGCTAGAGCAGTGACAGAAGAGGAGAAGCAGATGGAGATGGCTCTTTTCAGCCTTAAGAAGGTGAAGGGGAGTCAGTGTTGCTGTCCGCAGCTACTTTATGGAGGAGTGTACAGAGAAGGGAAGAAAGAGATAAAGAAATGCCTCCCTCCTCCCTTTCCCCCCCAAGTGAGCGTTAACGTAGTTGACTGCATTTAAAGTAGTTTTTTGATACAATGGGTAGTAGGATGAAAGTCTTGCCTCAGAAGAATAAGGCGAAGGAGATGCACATGCTATTTTAGCACCAACATATTTGCTAGAGGTTTACTTTACTCCTTTCAAAGTAAAGCAGCCTAAATCCCATAGCATCACAGCAGGTCAGTACCTTCCTCCTCCCTTCCTCTACTCTGACTTTCCCTTTCTGTGTGAGAGACATAATTTCCATTTGCATTCAGGGAGACAACCCACTTGACTTCAGTGCTTCCAGGGATCCTTCTGAGTATGTGCTATGTCTGGGCTGGAGCTATTTAGCAACAGACATCCATATGGGAGGAATTTATATTGTCTGAGAGGCCTGAACACTGAAGTACTGTCAATAGTGTTTTCACACACAGCAGCTAATTCCCACAGTTTCCATTGCTTTAGGCTGTTGCTTCTGATGAAAAACAAACAGGATGGCCTGGAAGCTGAGGAATGCAGTCTGAAGCACAATCAGCACATGGCCTCCACTGGAGTGTACAATTGGAGTCAGAAAGTGAGCTGTGTAATGCCTGTACAAAATAGGAGTGTCTAAGTGCAGTGTTCAGTGCTTTTCATGGTGCAGTTCTCAGAGGCTTTCAGAGGTTTCAGGATGGATGCTGGATGCTCTGCCCTGTCAGCAAATTAAAGTGACTCCTTGAAGATATACAGTAAAGCAATTTCCCAGTCATGAGTGAGTAAACAGAATTATTCACTACTGGGGAGTGTTTCCCAAGTTTCTTACAGAAGAATAAAATAACTTGGGGAGGGGACAGTGGCTTTGTGGAAATATGCATGGAAAGAGAGTATATCATGTGGCTTTATGTTCTGTTAGGATGAGCATGTATGTAATAATGCTGCAGCTTCTCCTTTGTACTCCTGCCTGCCTTTTGCTCAGGCTTTCATGTTCCTCTCTCTGCACCTGATCTTTCCTGTAGCCTGTTGCTTGATTCCCCCTTCCAATTTCCATGCTGCATTTTCTCATGAAGTGAAATGTATGCAAAAAAAAAAAATTATCTGGTTTGGACAATACTTAATAATTCTTTTAGTTTGTACGAAGGTTGGTTTCAGATCCTGATATTGATAATTTGGACATTTATCACACCATCAAATCATTTTCTGATTCTTACAGTGGGCGAGGTCAGACTTTTTTGAGTCTGCCCTTACACAGCAAAATATCTTTCAGCGTGCAGTATTTAGGAATGTTTCCTTGGCTAATCTTGCCAAACCTTTGGAAGTATCCTCTTTATTCTGCATTCTGTCAAACAGACTTACTGTGATTTAACATAAAAGCTAATTGAATGTGAGGCTAGTAAACATCAACTAAGTCCTTCTCAGAGCATTCAGTCGTCTGTTGAGAAAAAATGATGGTGTTGTTTTGGGGTTTTTTTTCGAGGAAACCCTCTCATATTTTACTTAGATGCACAAATAACTGTGCACTAAGAGATTGTTGCCAGTGCTGCAAGAACATTTCCATTTTTCCCTGCCTAGAAATGAAGACAATTAAATGAAACTTTAAATGAGCAAGCTCTGTTGTCAGTGGAACTTCAAACAGTGCCCATCTGCCTTTGGTTATTTGAGTGCTAGGAAACCTGCTTTGTTGCTTAAAATATCACACAAGGACCAGATTTTGTTGGGGAGTCATCAAGGTTCGGTTGGGTAACAGTAGCTCTTTGAGACCCACAGATACTTAAAGACCTTCAGAATCTTCCTGATAGACATGCAGAGTGCATGCAGAGTCTTATTGAAAGCTGTGTGTAAGCAAATAATAGAATCATAGAATGTTTAGAGTTGGAAGGGACTGTAAAGATCATCCAGTTCCAACCCCCCTGCCATGGGCAGGGACACCTCCCACTAGACCAGGTTGCTCAAAATGCCATCCAGACTGGCCTTGAACACTTCCAGGGATGGGGCATCCACAACTTCCCAGGGCAACCGGTTCCAGTGCCTCACCACCTTCACAGGAAAGAATTTCTTCCTAATATCTAATCTAAATCTTCCCTCTTCCAATTTAAAGCCATTACCCCTTGTCCTATCACTACACTTCCTGACAAAGAATCCTTCTCCAGCTCTCCTGTAGGCTCCCTTCAGATACAGGAAGGCTGCAGTAAGGTCTCCCCGGAGCCTTCTCTTCTCCAGGCTGAAGAGCCACAGGCTGTGTAGTTCATAAAGCTTGAGCTGAGATGCACAAGTCAGCTCTGGGCTTAAGAAGAAAAGGAGTTTCTGGGTAATAATGTGATGAATGTTTCTCGGCTATCTGGGAATGTCACAGCCAGCACTCTCCCTTCACTCCCTCTGGGAAATGCTGTAGCCTTTTGCATGCGTGTCTGCTGTAGAGGTCAGGATAAAAGACTGTGTGAAGTTTTGACTGTTTTACGTTCTCCTGACTGCATTTTGGGAAAAGGAGGGGGGGATATTTTGGTCTTTTTAAGCAGATGAGATGTTACAGTTTAATATTACTAGCAAAGTATAGGCTCTGATTTGTGAATGTGATGTGAGCTCCCAGCAGGACAGCATGAGCTTATATGACAAACAATCTCTGGAGACAGAGTATTCAGTGCTCAGTATGTTCAGAAGTGTTTTCTTTAGGGTCTAGCACTTCTAATTTGGTCATGGTATTTGGAAACTTCATATGAGGTCATAAAGGTCTCTGTGTGTTATCTGTTTGGGGCAGTTGCATTTTTCCAGGGTACAGCTTACATGGCAGGGAGCAATCTCCATGTCTCCTGTCATTTTGTAGAGAAAAACAGCAGAATCAAAAAGTCTTTGCTCTAAGATGGGGAGAGTTTGTGCTTTATACTACACTGTCTCTATATATGCAGTATAAAGTCCCATTCTAATTAGGACATCAGTGTAAAAGATTCTGAAGAGGGGTAATGCCTAGCACATGTCCAGGAGGTTGCATGAAGTTGTT
The DNA here is from genome assembly GCA_013398155.1 of Pedionomus torquatus. Lineage (NCBI taxonomy): Eukaryota > Metazoa > Chordata > Aves > Charadriiformes > Pedionomidae > Pedionomus > Pedionomus torquatus. The sequence goes on from VZRU01013344.1 coordinate 187,347, forward strand.
ATTTTTTTTCAGTTGGTACGTTCCCTCTTAGGAGAAGAGGATCCTGGATTCCAAACCCTTTGTCAGTGCTTTCCCTATCCCCTCGCAGCAGCCAGCTGACCACCCTCAACACACCTGGCTGTAAAATATTATGTAAACAGGGAAAGTGGGATGGGGGATGCCCAGTCTGGAAATCTCTGGTAAGAAGGCAGCTGGCTGCACCAACGTAGTTGCAGAGTGCATGAACCTCTGTTTGTGATGGCATTACAGAGCACGAGACTGAAAGTCAGTCACCAAAAACCCGAGTACCTCTTCTTGTATGTGTATGAAGTAAATTTTGTAGTTTTCTGAAGTTAACGAATACACAGAGGAGATCAAGGACAGTGGCAATCTCTCTCTCCCATCTGACATGTCTGTTTCCAGAATTGCTTCAGCTCTGGAGCTGTCATGGATGCAGTCATGGCAGGCCATATTAAACCGGTCCAAAAAAAAAAGAAGTTATCCACTTGGAGATGCATTTTTCCCATCAGCTCTAGACTTTTAATCCTGATAACTGTAAACAAACCTTGACCTGGAAAAATATTTTCATTTTCCATTTTTCCCTTCAAGTGTGGAAAGAGAAGTCCCACTCTTAACCTTTGCACAACCACATATTAATCTGATTTCCTACTCGTCATGACCTAGTGATTTGGAAACTGCAACTACACTTAATTTGATTTTTCTTCCTTTGTTTTTATGTTATGTTTTTGTTGTTTCCCCTAATGTTTTTGGTTCAGTGCTGGTTTCTTAAACTTCAGTCACAAATACCAGCTAGAGTACACACAGCTTCTTCTCATTTCAGCGAATCAGGTATTTGTAGATGAGAAGGAGTTATTGCATATGCACGTGAAAACTAGGGCTCTCTCCTATTGTTTCTTCCCCTTCTTGGGAGGCTTTGGCTGATAACGGTTTTCTCTTGTTATTTTTGCCCACCAGGATACATACTGTTTAGAGAGCTTAGCATAATACTCTGTTTGTGATTCAAAAAGGGGTGCCCTCCTCTGTTCCCTCCTGCTGATGTTGTCATAGAATCATAGAATCATAGAATAGTTAGAGTTCCGACCCCTCAGCCATGGGCAGGGACACCTCCCATGAGACCAGGTTGCTCAAAGCCCCATCCACCTTGACCTTGAACACCTCCAGGGATGGGGCATCCACAACTTCTCTGGGAAATCTNGGACCAGAGCAGAGGGGGAGAATCACCTTCCGTGACCTGATGGTTACGCCTCTTTCTATTTAGCTCAGGATGCGGTTGGTTTTCTAGGCTGTCAATGTGCACTGCTGGCTCATGTGGAGTTTCTCATCCACAAGCACTCCCAGAGTCCTTCTCCTCAGGGCTGCTCTCCAGCCATTCTCTGTGCAACCTGTATTTGTGCCTGGGAATGCCACGTCCCAGGTGCAGGGCGCTGCGCTTGGCTTGGTTAAACAATGGCAGACTGCCATTTCACAGTGTCCTTGCACAGTGTTTTAGCACTGCTAGCACAGTCATACGAACATGTGAGAAGGTACCTTATGTTTTGGCTGTGTTTTCAGACAGCAGCTGTAATCCAACTATTGCATCTGAGGTATGAGTGAGCCAGTAAGATCTATGCTTGGTCATTTGTTTTTCTTGTCTTTTATCACTTCATTGAAAAAAATAATATAGAATTAAATTAATGTGAGAAGAAAATTGTGTCTTGTATTCCTGTAATGTTACAGTTAAGCCATCAGACAAAATGGCAGTAGTTTGAATCATCATCAGCTGTGCTTTAAGCCACTAAGAGCAAATGTCCAGATCTCAAGAGCTGTTTTAACCTTCCCTTAGCAGAAATGTTCTGGGAAATTAGAAACTTAGGCTGCTTTAAATTAAAAAATAATAATAAACAAATTGAGTTATGGGTTATGATGGGTCGTTGACACAAATATTCTGCAAGGACAAGACACCAGAAGTGCACAGCTCTCCAAAGAGGGAAGGAGGTCTTTTTTCCCCTCAAATGTCTTCCATTTGCTAGAGGTTCCCCCAAAAATATTAATTTTAAGTGTAATATTAGCAAGAATTTGATTATCACAATACCATGAACTCCTTGTAACCGCATAGCATAACTTCTCTTCCCATGCTTATGTTTAATGGCTGGAAATCCAGCAGTTCCCACGGCGTTTTACAAATTCTTTCCACTAAAATAGCTGAATCGTGGAATTCAAGCTATCAAAAATTGCATCTGTGAAAGTAATGAATCTTACATCATAACAAATCCTGAGTGATTTGAGAACACTTCCTTAACTGTTTTCCATCTTCTGCCTTCCCTTGAAAGTTTTCTATTTTTATTTTTTTGACCTTTTTTTTTTTTTTTTTGATAGAGCTCTGCTGTGCCATCCGTGAGTAGGGTTCTTTTTTTTTTTTTCTGAAGACTTTATCACTTAGATTGGGAGGACAATGTAATCTCCAATACAGTTGGTATTTTCTTACTTTGTTTGCAAAAGAAGGGTGTGATCTTCGAAGATTTGCATAAATAAAAATATCCCAATAGGCTTTCAAAAGTCCTGGTGGAGAAATTTATAATTGTGAAATACTTGTGAACACTGTGTGCAATGTCAGTATGCTGACACCATTCTGTAACGGAGCAGACTGCCTTTACTGTGCTTCAGTGGCTAAACTTGAAGAAAAGCAAGGTGAAGTGACAACAGAAATTGATATTTTAGTCACACCAGACACTGTATTTAATAGAAAAGGTAACTTTGTTGCGGGTTATTTTAATAATATCATAGATGGTAATTTAGATTATCTCTTTACATTCACATTGCTGCATATAGATATATATACTGAAAATTCAATAGCCTTGTGGCTCCCAAAAGGTTTGACTGCATAATCAGATCACTCTACAGCTAAGCAGTCTCTAAAGCCCAAAATTCAGTAGTTGTCTTGCTCCTCCAGGCTGTATATACCAAAGAAAGGAAAAACGTAGGAAAATTGGCTCGACAGTAGTGTTTATTCTGTCTGTGAAGTAAAACGAGATGTCCCTGAGAGGTTACTCCTGTATTGACATTTTCCCCCCTTCTCTCTTAAAGTAAATAAGATGAACTTGAGCTTTCTAAAACTTTTACTGGAAATCTTTTTCCCAGAGGTGAAAAAAGCGTTTGAATGGTTTTCCAAATAAGAAAAAAGCCCCTTAATAATATCAATTGGCTAAATACCCATTCAAGTAGTGAAAAAGCAAAATCAGTGTCAATACACATGAATGTATTGTACTTCCTTCCCTTGTCCAGCACAAAGCAGGTGTCCTCATAACTGCAGGCCTGGGAAGGATCTCCAGCATCAGGACACTTAACTGTATCACAAAGCAGGACTAGCTCTCTGAGCCTGCCAATGGGTAATGAGTTGCACAAGATCCCAGTGGAGAAGCACAGAGGGTGTATTGCCTAGGTGGGGATGGCGGTGCTGGGGTATGTGGACTGCTGCTGCAGTAGCCTGTTGCCCATTCTCCACGTGACAAGGTGTACTTCTTCTCCCGCTGTTTGGGAGCAGAGCGTGCAATTTCTCTTGTGCATGTGTTTAGTGCAGCTGCCCTCCCCTGGCTCCTTCACAAGGCTCAGCTCTCCTTGCACCAGCAGTGGTGTGTGCATCCCCTGCACCCGGGATTGTTTTGGGCAAAGGTAAGGGGATATGTTAGAGTCCTTTCACAAGGCATTTGCTTATCTTATACAAGATCAAAATAACACAATGATGATCCAGGGGGAGTGCACTGTAACATATGCTTCCCTACAGTCACATCTTCCTTTATTAATCCCTGTTATGTACTCTATATGTTATCCAAAGAAATTACTGCTCATCTATTTCCCAGCCAGGGTAATTCCTCCGTTAACAGACATTAATTCAGTCGGTCATCTCTACATCAAAGGTAGGACATACATGTACTTAGAAGAATTATCTTAACTCTGTTATTAAATTAGCAGACAAATAATAACTTTAGAATGTTTTGGAAGACCAAACTGTAGAGGAAGCAAAACTGTGTAGCATGCTACTTACTGCAGATGCATAATGTTTCAAGTGATTATCTGCAAATAGATATCATATTAAAATGGGGAAAGATTACATTTGTAATTGCTCAACGTTTATCTTTTTCTTGAAACTTTTGTACACTTATGCTTAGAAACAAGTAGAAAATAAGTGATTGCATAGGTTCTTGGTTTTCTGAGACAGAAGTACACAGTTGCATTCAGTAAACTTGAAAATAAAGGAATAATTTGCCAGCTATCATAGAGAGATGTGGACATCTGGGCATTACCTCCTATTCTTCTGCAAAAAGGTACTCCATCTTCTCTAAGAGCCAAGTACAGTTGGATTTTGTCAAAAAGTGGCCTAAGTGCTTTATGACAATAAGTGCCTGATAAGGAAGGAATTACTGCTGGTGAAATTATGCATGGACAGTCCTACTCCATGGCGATTTCATTTATACTGGCCCTTAATGCATTAAGCTTTGAGCAGAAAAAAACTACCTTGTATAGAGGGCACAACAAGAGGATCAATGATGGCAGAGCAACTAGTGGTCTGTGAATCCCTAGCCTATGTCTGGAGCACCGACTTCTTCCCTTATGGGAACAGAGCAGGGCTGGACCAACCTTTTAGTGCTGTCCTTTTACACTTTAATCTACCCACCTGTGAACTGCTCATCTGCAGGCTCCCTCAAGGTGAAACTGTTTCATGGGTTGAGAAGAAATCTTTTCTAGCTCCTAAAGAAGTCCATTATGTGTTTCCTTGTATAAACTAAAAGTTTATTTCCTCTTTTGTTGTATTGTGGGCATGGTGAACCCCACCTGCTGACCTGAAAGGATAGGCTATAAAAAGAAAGCAATGTGTGCATCAAAGGAGGAAGTCTTGGGCTACCAGATGTAGGTATGAAGCCAAGGAAGGGAGTAAAGACGGATACACAAAATAATAGAAATTCATGCTTCTGATAGGAAATGCACATCTGCATTTTGGAACATGCTGAATTTGTAGTATTAATGAGAAATTCATGTATACTTTTGAAGTAGTCTTACTCCACTTGAAATTATTTGAAGGATTTTTATGGGATATCACAGACCCTGTGCATTGTACTGTGTCTGACAGTTGCCTTTACTTTCCAACTGCAGCAGTTGGGAAAGTTTTCGTTATTTGTCCTTCATTAAAATAGAACTGGCTGTTTCCAAATTATACTAAATAGTTATGTCTCCTGGTGTGGTATGATAGTGTGTTGGATACAGACATTATTAGAATACCTCAGCCAAGGCTTTGTGGGTGCTTGCACGACTCGTGGATTGTGTGTATATGTGTGTGTCATATGGGGACAATGATCCTCCTTAACACAGAGTTGGGTTTGATTTTGCATAGTTCCTCAGAGTACCCAGAACGCTTATAAGAGACACAGATGAGGACATAGCAGCCGTCAGGGTGTTTCAAGCTTCTTGGCACTACGTAAGGATTACATGTTTAGAGTGTAAGGGAAAATAAATTTGTATTTATTTTTTATCTCCTTAGAAAAGTGTGCAATTGAAGGAAGTAAAGGAAGTAAGGGAAGAAGTAAAGGAAAAAGCTATTCACTACAGGACTGCTTAGCTTGGAAATATATTGGATTGGTTCAGGGGTAGTTACAGTGTAACAAGTCATGTTCTTTTTTCCCAAAGGAGGAAGTGAATCCTCATCTTGTGTTCATGTCCATAGGGGTCAGGGTTGCAGTGAACCTGCACAGGTCATTGAAGCACAGTGTGGTGGAAGGTTCTGACAAGCCTTGTCAAAGTAAAAATTCCATAAATGTCATTTGAGCTGTGAATCTATACCCAGGCCTCTGTTTGTGTGTAAAATAGATCCTTCACAGAGTGCTGGCAACAAGCCTAAGTGTTTTCTGACAGGGCTCTGCTCTCAGCACATTTTGATTCTGCCCTTTGGAAGATACTTATAACTTCTTTCTTCTCTAGCCTGTACAAATCAAAAAATTTGGAGTTTTTGAGTAGCTGCTAAAAGTTGAGCAGTGAGTGTGACAGCCCAGCTCCAACCACCAGCAAAAATGGGCCTTTGGAAGTCCCACAGATGGTCTAAAAAGACAAAGCAATTTCAGGAAGCGTGTTTTCACGCTCTCAGCAAAACAGTGGTTATCATAGCACAGCAGAAATTACAGTATTGCCAAGTGTGTCTGAGATTTGGCAGGTAACAGAAGGAATACCCAGAAGTTTCAAGAGAACAGAGAACTCAGTATGTCTCTTCTTCTGTAAGACTTTCTGTGATAGGACAAAGTCAGAGTCCATCCTCCACTTGTGCCCTGCCTTTGGCCTCTTTTACTGAGCTGCTACTGATTATAGTCATTTTAACAGTAGTTCTCCAACAGCAATGGAAGTGAAAGTACTGTCTTATTCCAGTGGAGCTGCTTCACAGGTGTCAGGCTATGACAGGTTTCAGTCATTCAGACCAGGGTTGTGTTTAACCAATGATCCAAGAGGGCATGGCTTTAGAGAGTTGGATTCGTAACTGCAGCATGGCAGAAGAACTGTACTACCCTGGTGGCATATGTCACTGAGCTATTGGAAAAAATTAGTGGGAGGCAAACCCTGTGATTTGCAGGATGTACTGTCTGTGTTTCCCAAATGCAAAGGCTTTTGTTTTCCACATAATGTGCTTTTCTGGCTCACCTAGAGGGTTGTCTTTCATGGTGAAGCCACAAAACCGTGTTCATCTTCAGAGACTCTGCTTATTTTCTGATTTTCTTTCTGGATTTGAAACTAAGACAGTGCTTTCACCAATATTTCACTGTGATGCAGAAGAGATACAGGTGGAACAAGCATACTACAAGCCCCTACTCAGCATATATATGACTTGACTTTGCTTAAGCACATGAGATAGCAAAGTCCATACATGGTTATCTCTACGGAGAATGTACTGGAGGATTTGTCTTGTCTCATGTGCTCTCTGCTACAACATTCCTTATGTCTCCTGTCCCTCTCAGGAGTATGCTCTTTGAAAAAAAGCATATTTTGGCAATTCCTTCTTGTGACCAAGCTCCTGAGAGGGTTTCTCTAAGCTGCAGGGCAGAACAGCAGCCAGAAATTTAATTGGGCAGATTAAATGTTTGTGCTTGTTGTCACATGGTGCAGCTGACAGAAACTTCCATGAGAAGATACTGGCATGTCATATTCAAGAGTTATTTGGACATCCCTGTGGGCTGCGTGAATATAACCAAGTCAAAGTCCAAATGCACAAACATGTGGAGAAAGGCTCATATATTACGTATCAGCTGAATCACATTTGGACTGAAGTTGGAAAGAAATGGAAGCACTTGGGAAGATGCAAAATCAGATGATGCATCTGTATCTCATAGGAAATAATTTTTGTGCCTGGTTCTCCTTTTCTGTGATTCTAGTCTCATTTCCCTCTTGATATGTCCTTGATACGTACTTGTGGAATGCGTATAGCGCAGTTTTATCCAGCAGAGTAATCGAAAGAACAGTTCAGCTTCTCATAGGAATGTCTGGTAATGCCTATTATCATAATGCTGCTTTTAGTAATTTTGAGGGCCATGGTGACAGCTTTGTTTTCAATAGAGATTATTTTGTTGACAATGAGAGACTTACTGATAATGTGGAGAGCAGACCCAAATCTGGACATCTTTAAATTTTCTAGGAGCTTTTAACAAAGAACCCAGGGTGTTCTTGTCACACTAAATTTCCTTAGCCATTGGGAAATGAGGGGTATTTTAAAGATTCCACTCAGTAGTATTCTGTGAATACCTACACTGCTTAGCTGTCTTCCTTCATACCTCATTTTTAAATATAAATGTGAGCGTATTATTAAATGTACATTATAAAGCACAAGAGATATGTTAGACAGCTAAATTTACATTAGTGTATGATCCCTGCAATTAACATTTCTGGGTGCTGCTGCCTTTTCACATGGATGTAGCCCAGCTGGCACCTCTGAAAATGCTCCTGCCTTAAACTACTAAAATTGAAGGGAGGATAAGGCTTGAGTCCCATTTAAGCATGCACTGTGAAAAAAAATAATGGTTTCCGAAGTCAGTCGAAAAACTGAAAATCCTCCCAGTTTGCTCAGTTACAGTTTGTCCAGTAATAGCATTTCATGGGGATATTGGAAACATGAAGCAAGTACTTCAAGTGGCAGACTCCAGACCATAGAGGCAGAACAGGAATTACTAAGCAGTTTGTTTTGTTAGGTAAGAAATGTAATTAATTGCTGGTGATGGTATTAAGGAAGAAAGCAAAATGTCTGACAAAACAGTCCCTGTCATCTTGGCCAGCCAGCAGGAGAGAAAAGCTTGTGAAACAATCTGGATGCAGGGAGATGCAGTTGGAATCATAACATTTGCAGGCAGCAAAGTTGAGAAGTTTCTCATTTCCCTGTGCTTCCCCTTGTTCCTTGCCCACCTACACACACAGCTGCTCCCTGCCTGGGCAGCCTGTTCTCAACTGATGTACAAAAACTTCAGGAACGCAGCCCCACAGTGTTGTGGCCAGTGCTGGGGCAGACACAGAAACATGTGCTGTTGTTATTCTGTATTTTATTATCTGTTGTTTAGCTCTAAATATTCCCTGGTGCAACAGAGAGCAGAAGTGTGAGACAACAAAGGCAACAGAGAGAGATTTCTTGCCTTTTCCATGAACTGCAAAAAAGGTGGAAGGCTACTTACAGTGTAATTATTACTGAGGGAATTCAGAAGTTGAGAGCCTGATCTTCGATATAGTGCACCTCGTAAGGCTATTGACTTGCTTGGGTGAAATGTATGATTCACTGTTCACACACAGAAAAGGTGTTTATCTTCTTGAACTGCTGTGCTTGATCAGGAGCCATAACTCCTGTGCTTTAGAAACTATTTTTAAAAAGCCTATCCTCCAAAAAGGCTACGGAAGCCTAAGTATAACTCACTTTTACACAGTGTGAAGACTCAAGGTTGTAATTTGGACTGAATAGGTTTTAAACATTAGTTGTGTGCTTCTTGTGGTTTTTTGAGTTACCAGACCAGTCCAGCAGCATATGGAATTATGTTCTGTATCATGCTATAGAGTTTTCACTAGTGATTAATCTTCATTTTTTTGGTGGTGTTATCTTCCACAAATCATGCTCTCTTTGAGAAGTCATGGAGATCAAATGATGTCCCACAAGACTTGAAGAAGGCTAATGTCACCCCATCTACAAACAGAGCTTAAAGGAGGATCCAGGAAATTACAGGCCATCAGTCTTACTTCAGTCCCTGGGAAAGTTATGGAATGAATGCTACTAAGAGTCTATCGCAAGTCAAATGGAGTATGTGATTGGGAAAAACCAACACGGACTCACTAAGAGCAAACCATGCTTGACAAACCTGATCACCTTCTACAACAAAGTAACCTGCATGGTTAATGTCGGGGGAGTGGTAGACCCTGTCTAGCTAGATTTCTCCAAGGCTTCTGATACAGCTCCCCATAGCCACCTCCTAGAGAAACTGATGTGCTATTGTCTAGACAAGTGGTCTGTGCAGTGGGTGGGGAACTGGCCCACAAGTGCCTGGGAGGGTAGTGGCAAATAGCTCTTTTTCAAACTGGAAACCTGTCACAAGTGGGGTCCCCCAGGGATCGGTACCAGCTCCGTTGCTGCTTAATATCTTCGTATGTGATCTGGATGATGGGATCAAGTGTATCCTGGCAAAGTTTGCCGATGACACTAAACTGAGTGAGAAAGTTGGCACTTTGGAAGGGCTGGATGAGTGGGCTAGCAAGAAACTTATGAGGTTCAACAGAGGCAAATGTAAGGTCTTGCACCTGGGAAAACATAATCCAGGAGTGCTGCACAGGCTGGAACCTAGCTGTCTGGGGAACAGCTCCATGGAAGGGGATCCTGCTGGACAACACTCAACATGAGTGAGCAGTGTGCTGCCGTGGCAAGCAAGCAAGCCAACGGGATGCTGGGGTGCATCAACAAGGGCACTAACAGCCAAAATAAAGAAGTCATCATCCCACTCTACTCAGTGCTTGTCAGGCCACACCTGAAATACTGTGTCTGTTTTGGTCCCCCCGTGCAAAAAAGATATGGACAAGCTGGAAAGGGTCGACAGAAGGGCCACCAAGGTAGTCTAAGGACAGGGAAGCCTGCCATGTGAGGCTGAGAGAACTGGGTTTCTTCACCCTTGAGAAAAGAAGGCTTAGGGGAGACCTTGTCACCATGTTCCCGTATTCAAAGGGTGGCTATGAAGAAGATGGAGACTCCTGTTTTACAAGGAGTCACATAGAAAACATGAGGGGTAAAGGGTACAACGGTACTCCTGGGGAAATTCCAGTTGGACACTAGAGGAAAATTTTTCACAATGAGAACAATCAGCCATTGGAATAATCTCCCCAGGGAGGTAGTGGATTCCGTAAGATTGGACACTTTTAGGATTCAGCTGGACAGGTTGCTGGGCCATCTTGTCTAGACCATGCTTTTGCCAAAAAAAGTTGGTCCAGATGATCATCTCAACGATCATCAACCTGGTATTCTATGATCACTCCATAGATGAACACACTGAAGGAGAGGCAGTTGCAGAAAGGTGGCTGCTCAGGCCTGGGTGACGAGTAATGTTTTTAGATCTCTCGTTGCTCCTCTGACTGAGTAGAGAGTTGTGAATTATTGAGTAAACCAATATTGAGTGGGACACTTGCAGGACTGCATTCATGTTATTGGCATTATTCCCTTTCATTCCATTAGGGGAGGAAGCTGCTGCATAGCATCAGAGGGTGCATTGGGAGGGGAATATTCCTCTCCTCTGGTGACTTCACTGGGTGCAGCTGGTCCTCAAATATGTTTGACATAGTTTCTCATTAGGATAAGCTCATGGGAACTAACAGATGGTGAACTGAGGCAGAATTAGTGAGAACAGAGTGCACTGTTAATGCTCTTTCTCGCTATAAATGATAGCTGGGGACTAGAATGGGAATGAAGATGCTGTTATGTTTGTAGCTATCTCTGCTGCTAGGTAGATGTCACACACTGCCTTGCAGCAATGTTTTGTCAGCAATAGAAAAGAGTAGGAGGAAATTGCCAGCCCTTTCACAAGGGCAAAAATATTGCAGTTCTACTGCAAAACACATAAAATCAAACAAATGTTCAAAGACTTATGTGGGGAGACAAAAATGTCGTAGACAATTTTACATTAGCAGCCAAACAGGCCACATAATCACCTTGGTCTTTTTGGTTTCAACTTCTTCCTATGAAAAGTCTGTGAAATAATGAAAAAACATTGTCTCTCCTTGATAGTCCCAGTAACTCTCCAACTGTTTAGTGTTTACTTCCATCCTAAAATCTTCCTTTAAAATATATGTATCTATATTACAGAATAACTGAATGTTAGGGGCTGGAAGATCATTTAGTCTACCCCCTGGGCCAAAGCAGGTTCACTTAAAGCAGGCTGGACAGGAACACATCCAGGCAAGTTTTGAGTATCTCCAGAGAAGACAACAACCTCTCTGGGCAGCCCGTTCCAGTGTTCTGTCATTCTCAAAGTTAAGAAGTTTTTCCTCATCTTCAGCCAGAATTTCGTGTGTGTTCCTGCTTGTGTCCGTTGCCCCTTGTCCTGTCACCAGGCACCACTGAGAAGAGTCTGGCCCCAGCCTCTTGACACTTGGTTTTCAGATATTTATAAACATTGTTGAGATCCCCTTTCAGTCTTAATCTACAGATTTCTTTCTCTGTATGCATGTGTGTATGTAAATATGTATTCATGTACCATACTACTCTAGCCTGGAGAGCTACTTCTGGAAAACTTCTCAGGCAGTGGCAGTTTATTTTTTGAGGTAAAGAAATAATAGTCTTGCAAATTTATCCTGACTTACAAAGTCACTAAATATAGTCATATAGTGACTTGCTGTAGCACAGACTAAAGTTATAGATGCCACCTTCTCACTAGTGTATATTATGTGATAGAGTCTGAGTTTCTAGATGCTTTTACAAAGTAATGTCCACCGACAGGGTTAAGATTTAACTCTGTGGTTCAGACATTGCTGTCAGTCATTCTCTGGTGCCTACTTCACAGCTGAAGCAACTACCAGGGGAATGATTGTGGCTTTACCAGCCTTGTAAAATGCCACAGGTGGTTGTTGCTAGCCATCACCTGCACCTTTTAATTTCTTGGCTTATCCACCTGTGTGCCACAGTGTGAAAGTGGGTGAGTCTGGTGTGTATTGGCTGGGAGTTTTGCATCTAGATCTGTTTCTGGGATCGCAGCTTGGTCATTGACAGCAGTGCTGGCATCTGTGTCTTGAATGGCATTTTTTGCAACCTTTGTCTTAAGTGATTGTTTTCAGGCCACAGTAATGAAAAGCTTTGCAAAAGTAATTCCCTCTGAGATCTTTTTTTTTTCTGGACTTGCCAATTTATGCCATAAACTTTTATATGCAGCATCCTTATGGGGTGCTCTTCTGCAGATCTTCGTAACAGCCCTGCAGGAGAGATGCTTCTGTTAATCATCTTCTTGAGGTATTAACCAGTATGAAATCCTGCTCTGTTTCCCATGCTAGCACTAGTTCTGCAGTGGAAGGAGGTGTTCAAAAATGAAAGCCAGGAACTCAAAAACCCCAAGAACATGAAACTTCACTTTTCAGGGGGGCACATGGATCTCTGGATAGCTCAGAGGCTACAGGCTACTTAGGAGACACACTTCCTCCGGGGATCTTTTATCATAAAAGCAGTTTAAGTCACTCAGTCTTTCCCTGAGTATATTCTTAAAACAAATCCACTCATTTGGTGATTTAGTGGCAAGAAATAGGATTTGTTTTGTGCTGTCTTTCAAAAAAAAAAAAAAAAGAAGAAGAAAGGAAATAACAAAGAAAAAATATCTTTTGAAAAAAAAGCCAGTGGCCATATTTCCAGGAGGGTCCAAGCTATATTTAATATTAAAGGTCTGTACAGCTCACTAGCACATGGACTGACTGGCACTATGTTCACTCAAGCAAGTGCTTCAGCAAAAAAATTCAGCACTATTTTTAGTTCTCTTACAACAAGCCACTTGATTATAAGGCCTGGGGAGCTGCGACATTGTGATTGTGAGAGGTCTCCTGGATAAGGCAGAAGGACAAGACACAACAGCGTGCTAGCTATAGCAAGGACTCCCAGCTAATGTGGAGAGGCACACATCACGAGCAGGTATTTTAAATCCTCTTGTAAGCCTCAATCTGCCCCTGAAATGAATTTGCTGGTCAGAGACAGGGCATGAAAGCGTTAGCTGGCTGGCTCTATCTGCTCCTGCCCTTAGAGATTCCATTCCATAAATTCCTGTCTTGACCGTCAGCTTTTAAATGGTCTCTCGTCATTTTCTAGCCATTTGTGGGATTTTAGAGGATCTTGGGCAACTTAGAAAATGTCAATAGCGAAACAGAAGTAAGTTTCCGCTTTAAGCATTCTGCTTTTGAAGAAATACATCCGTTTCAGCGCCTGGGTGAGTAGCCTGTAAGAAGTACTGCAATCCATTCCTTTCTGCTAACTGTATTAACTTGTAAAAGAAAATAGCCTGCCTTCGAGTAGCCAGCCAGCTGAGAAGGATTTGATCTGACCCTATTCGGGGGTGGAGGGTTTGCTGGCGAACTCTGCCTGTGCATACATGCTCACGGTGCCTAGTGAAACCCAGCTCTGCCCCAGCGTTGTGCTCTCCCTCTGGCAGCTCTCCTGACCGCTGGTTGTCCCCGCAGGGCTTCTTCCAGGTTGGTCCTACGCGAAGGAAGCTGGTCTGGGAGGTTTAGGGTTTGCTCCTGGCGCGTCTCATACTTACGTTTGCGGGTCCCCCAGCAGCACTGCGTCCTGAGGGGTGAGGCGGTTGCCATTCCTGGGTGATGGAGTCATGAGAAGATGCTGCCAGCAAGCAGATAGCAGGAGCACAGGCAGGGCTGGCCACAGCCTGTGACAGTCCCAGCAGCACTGGCCATTGCACCAGAGGTGCCTGCATCGGCGCTGACTCTGCTGCCAGCCTCTGCTCCTGCCGGGTGAGAGCTTGAAGCTTCAGATATGTTACTTAGATGCTAGTACGTGTTGTGTCACAGCCCCTTGTGATATTGCCAGGGAGATGTCAGGCTTTAGCAGAGTTCTGCCCGCCTCCCCATCGGTTCACAAGGGTTCATGCTGAATAGCAGCTTCTGTAAGTGTGCTTTGTTTTAAGTACAGAGAGGACTTCAGCCTGCTGGTCACACAGGAGCTCACAGATTTCACAAGGTGCTGGAGGAGCGGTTGGATTTAGGCAAGGAAACTTTTACATGTGTACCTTGGGTAGCTGGCCAGTACTTTGCTGTCTTGCATTTTCACCCCTTTGTTTTAACTCAGTTGTGCAGTGTTTGCAAATTCCTTGCTGCAGTCAGACCCAGACTTTGGGTTGAGGCTTTGATGCAGTTTAGCTGCACCGATGTGTTTTAAAATAACTACTCATACGTTACCCATTATCTTAAACTAGCATGATGGGCTGCCTCTTTTGAGTTATCTGGTAGAGAATGCAAGGAAGAGCAATTGTTGAATTGCCATGAACTCTGTGTTTAAAGATCCTGCCTAGCTTTCAGCATGCTGAGCTGCTGCAGCCTCCTCTGTGTACTAGAAATGGGTACTACTGAATGGCACTGTTCTTGCACCGCTCTGTGCTGCTGGAGTCAGGTTGTCTGCCTCAGCTATGCTTTAGGTGCATTTGAAAAGACAGGTAAAGTGGCAGTTTTATAATCAAGTTTTCAGTGTATTCCTGCTAACTGTGTGCATTTGCATGTAAACAGTGTAGATGGTGCAAATACAGTAGCTGTAGCACGTTTTAGCTTATGTTTGACTTATCTGAGTTCAGATAATTAGCTAATAAAGAGTCACGTGAATGTGAGATTAGATAGTTAATGCTTTGGGGCTTTTTAAAAAAAATATTCAAGTATTAAAATTTAAATACCTTTTTGTTCTCATGCATTCTGACCAATCCAGATTTTTATCCTCAGTAATAGTCTTCGCTGAGTTGCCAGTCTCAATGAGGGTTACTGAAAAAAAGGCAGGTGGAATGAAGAGTCAGTTACTCCATGAGCTAAATTCAGTAAGCTGAGCCCGCATGGTCTAGAACTCATTATACTTTCTGAATAATTAAGATGAATTAGTTAGGTTTTCTTCTGGAAAAAGAGGAATTTAATGAGATTTCATTAGAACTTCGTAGAGAAATGTTTTATTGCCATGCCAAATAGTACTTCTCTGGGAGACATTCTACACATATGTGTAGATTACAGCTGTATGTTTGCTTATGGTGATCAAATGCACAAACTTTACCAAACTGCTGGAAAAGTTGAAACAAAGGATGTTTCTTGATCAGCGTTGTGTCTTCCCATCTTCTTCCTCCTGTTATCCCGAGCATTTCATGTGCAGGTACCAAACAAACTGCTTGTGGAAATACTCACTAGTGTTTCTTATTTACACAAGTATTTACACAAAGGATACTTGTACGCACTACAGTCCTGTTACCTTTTAGGTAAGTAATACAGTTCATGACTGGTATGTGCTGGAATCAGCCTGGCACAGGAGACAGTCTCTGTGACTGAATCATCTAATCCTGATATTCTTGTACCCATCTATATTGAAAGACACATGTCCCTCAAAGCAAAAAATAAATGCCATTACCTCTGAGATGCTACAGTTATTCCCAACTACTACAGTTACTACCCTGCTTGAAAACAGCCCAAACAGCAGTGCTTGAGTTGTATTTTGGTAGTGCAGCTTGTACAACATGAGAGGTAAGAGGATGGTAGTTCACGGAATCTTGGAATTGTCAGAGTTGGAAGGGACCTCTAGAGATCTAGAGTCCAACAGCCCTGCTAAAGCAGGATTGGCAGTTGTAATGTTCCTGAAGTTAGCATGTGCTTACACCATATTTGAATATAAAAATTCCTTCTTTCTCTTCCCCTTAAGCTTTTTATTTAGGTTAGTGGGTGAAAAACCTGTCATGCCCTGAGCCCAGCCAGAGAAGGTGGTACCATGGGATGTGTACCATGGGCACCCTGATTCTGAAGCTCCTTATGGATATTGCAGAGCTACCTTCCCCTGCTCTGCAGATGGCCTGCCACTGCCTCTGCCCTCTTTTTCCAAAAAGGGATTATGCTTGTACTTTAACGTCTGTGCAAGCTTGGAGATCAGGCAGAACTCTTTGTTCAAGGAGATGCAGTATCTTTCTGGCTTCATTGTTCCAGTTGGCATGAAAAAGTGGAATTACTCTGGATTACTCATAAGCTCTGCACCTGGTATCTCTTGCAGGCTATAAACCCAAGTGATGCAGCTCAAAAGCAAGCTGTGGAGTCTGGGCAGAGTTTGTCACTTAAATGTCAATTCAAATGAATATTGGTTTCTGAGCTATTGGTGAAAATGAGCAGTTTTCAAATTCATTCTCTTTTCATGCTCTGTAAATGCAGAACTGCTACATACTCTGGCTTGAAACTGCTTTCTGGTTTGTTTGTTGTTGTTGTTGTTGTTGTGTGTTGTTTTTGTTTCCCTCTCTGAACTTCATTAGGTAATTTTAACCATAAGTAGATCATTAAACTTCATTTTCTAATGAATACACCTCATCCTTCTTAAGCCAGGTCTGATACAAACCCAAACTCATTCTAATCCTTAAATCATTAAATGAAATCATTGGCTTTTCTGTCTGTGAATGTCAGATGGTCGCAGATTCCTGAAGTACTTAACCTGAACATTATCCATAGGTGGCAGCTCCCTCTTCTTCCAAGACGTAGTTATGAAGTGCTCTAATACAGTGTAAAAAGCTGCATGTTCTCAGTGTTCATTCCTGCTTGCAGTTATAATACTCTTGGGAATAACTCTTGTGAAAATTAACATTTAACAATGAAAGTTAGTGGCAGACTTTCAAAATGACCAGGAAAATATTGGGATCATTCAGATTGTGACAAAAGTTGCTCTATGATGCTTTTGAGAACCTTCTCCTTTCCCAGGTATGCAGATCAGTTCTTAACTCTGTGAAAACTCCAGCTGTGGCAATGGCACTCTTGAAAAGATGGCCATGAATTTCACTGTCAATGAAAAAGTAATGCACTTTTTGGGCTCCCCAATATTTTCCTGTCTGCTGGTTGAATGCCAAATTGCTGGGGTCTGACATGTGGGTCTCCAGGCCGTGCATCATGGGCATGTAAGCTCAGGAAAAAGAGGAGGGCTTCAGACTGGAGGGTAGGTGCAGCACACATCCCCCAAGTGCCAGCACACAGCACCAAGCTGCTGCAGCGCTTGCCCGTGGGGGGCAGGTTTCCTAGCCCAAAGCTGTCTCCTCTTGTGACTGCTTGGCCAGGACTAGGCTTGCCTCTGTAGGGTAGAGAGGTGGCCTCACTTGTACACAAAAACAAAAAGCCCGGCTTCTGTGGATGGGAAAGATGTCAATGAATACCTGAATTGACCTTTCACATTTAGCAATAAATAAAAGTGAGGCAGCTTAGTAAAGAATGTCTGTTAAAAACATGTGCTTGGAAATAGGACAGAATAGAATATTTCAGTTGAAAGGAACCTGCGATGATCAGTCATTGTAGTAATAGTCATTGGCCTGACTGTTTCAGGGCTGACCGAAATTTTAAAGCATATTATTAAGGGCATTGTCCAAATGCCTCTTAAACACTGGCAGGGGTGAGGACTTGCCCACCTTTCTAGGAATCCTGTTCCAGTGTCTGACCACATCCCTCATTAAAGAAGTGCTTTCTAATGTCCAACCTAAACATCCCCTGATGCAGTTTTCAAGCATTCCCATGCAGGATAATACAGGTAATACTCATCTGTCTGTGTACTTAAGAGTGGTTCCTGAAAATGTGAAAGAGCTGACAACATCCAGCAGTTATTTTGGCTTCCTTGTTTATGTTCTGCTTCAGGCTTTGCTTGGTTCACTTTATTCTCCCCATGGGAGATCTCCATTGCAAATGAGCTGGATTTGTAATGAGAAGGTACTAAGTTTCCAATATTAAGTGTACACAACCCCCCAAAATTTCCTCTAACAGTAAAAACTCACCATGCTTGTCTGTGGATTTTGAACATGTGCCACTTGGGGAGCTGGTTGATGATACTGTGTTACCAGAGGAAAGAGATGGTGTGATTTGGCACTGTTTGTTCATGTCCTCATACAGCCCGCCATTGGGGTCTTTGTTTCAATATATAAGAAAAGGAGAGTTAGTGGCTTTGGATACCTGTGTTACTTTGTATTTCTACCATGAAAACTAATGAAACAATAGAATAAAGGTGTAAAACACAGACACAGAATGACTTAAAATATGGGAACAACAACCATACAGTCGGAGCCTGTAATAAATGGTCAAAGATAAAATGGAGAAATCTATCCTTATTAAAAATGGTCTGTACAATATATTTATTTAGGCACTCGGAATCAGAGTTGTGGCTGCTTTGAATGAGAAATGTGTCTTTAGGAAATATTTTTTTCATTTAAACTTAATTTGAGGAGGTTTGAAAGAATTCGTTCTTGTGGATTTAGATTATGCCTTGGTTATTGTATTTCCTCTTACATCATCTTTTCTTTCTCAGATCCACAAATAGCTTTTTCATTCTGGTTTGTACTGACAAAAGCCTGTAAGCTGGATTTTTAGATGTATACGAGTGAATCAGAAGTGCTGCGGTGGGAAGTTCTGCAGTCATTGGAAGGAGGCGCTGAAGCGACACAAGGTCAATCAGCCACATATAAGCAAACTCAAAGTTTTTTATCTAGTCCAACCCGTGATAAGTTAGTGCCAGTAATCTCACTGCTGAATCACAGTATCATCTGCCTTTTTGCAACTGGCATAAGCTGTACCGTGTACCCTCTTTCTGCAGAAACTAGGGATTTGGATACCCTGAATAACATGTTCACTGGGCAAAATGGGAAGGGCAGACACTGAAGGGCTTTATACCTACTTCTGTACTCCTTCCAACCTGATGTAACACCCTGTGGTTCACACATGGTTTAAGGGGAACTGTTAGGGGAACAAAGCAATACTGTGGGGATTTGGGGCAGAGAACAAGACAAATTACATAAATTTTTGGTAGCTTTAAGGGCACCCAAATGAACTGTCAAAAAGATTTGCTGGGTCATCTTTCCAGCAGGAATACAGGTGCTCACAGTAGCTGTTGTTTACTGATTGAAGCATAAGGTACCCAAGCTCGCCTGGTGGATCACCATCACCTGCTAGCCCTCCCTTTCTGGCCAACAGTGTTTGCATCTTCCTGCAAAAGGGTCCTGAGGCAGCAGTGAGTTCTCATGAAATGGTGTAGTCACTGCTATGTAATCATTACATGAAGGACTGTAAAGTATTTCCCCTGATCCGTGACTTGACTTGTGATGCTGGCTGGTCAGGCTGGCAAGTTTTTAAGGTTGTGAATGGTATTTTGCTTTAGGTATGAAATGCCTTGGGGGCAAAATCAACCTCTAACCTTGCAGATCACTGATACTTCTACAGGAGCAGCTTGTCCCCTGCGCACATGCACACCTCCTGTCCCTGTCTCCATGTTGTTTGTTCCCCTTCCAGCTCTAGAGAACATGGAATCATAGACTGATCCTGTCCTTCAACCCTGTAAGAACCCAGCCACTGGCAGCTTTCAGGTTCTGAAGTATTGAAAGGAGCTGGTTTCCTTTTTTAACTGTAAAGCTTAAAGAGGCTTTTACTTAAGGCCAGTGATAAGTAGTAGTAAGGATCATTTTTGCTTGTGCTTGTGTGGGGCCCTGTTCATTTTACAGGTTAAAGCAGATAGTATACCAATGTTTATAGCTAGTAGTTTCTGCCAGGTATCTTGGACTGTAAATTGCTTTTAAACAGAACGACAGAGTGGTAGGGGTTGGAAGGGACCTCTGGAGATCATCTAGTCCAACCCCCTGCCAAAGCAGGTTTACACAGAGTGGGCTGCACAGGAACGTGTCCAGGTGGGTTTTGAATATCTGCAGAGAAGGAGACTCTACAACGTTTCTTGGACAGCCTGTTCCAGTGCTCTGTCACACTCAGAGTAAAGTTTTTCCTCATGTTCAGATGGAACTTCCTGTGTTTCAGTTTATGCCCATGGCCCTTTGTCCTGTTGCTGGGCACTACTGAAAAGAGTCAGGCCCCATGCTCTTGGTATCCACACTTTAGATGTTTCTAAGCATTGGTAAGATCCCTTCTCAGTCTTTTCTCCAGACTCAGGCCTCTCAGCCTTTCTTTGTGGCCCTCTGCTGGAATCCCGTAGTTCCCTGTCTTTCTTGAACTGAGGGGCCCAGAACTTGACATAGTACTCTAGATGGAACCTCACCAGGGCAGAGTAGAGGGGGAGGATGACCTCCCTCAACTTGGCCACACTGTTTTTATTGCACCCCAGGAGACTGTTGGCCTTCTTGGCCAAAAGGGCACACTGCTGGCTCATGGAAAACTTGGTGTCCACTAGGACTCCCAGGTCCTCCTCTGCAGAGCTGCTTTCCAGTAGGTCAACCTCTAACCTCTACTGGTGCATGGGGTTATTCCTTCCTAGGTGCAGGACCCTACACTTGCCCTTGTTGAATTTCATCAGGTTCCTTTCTGTCCCTCTCTGCCCAACTCAGCCTGTCCAGGTCTTGCTGTATGGCAGCACNAAAACTTGGTGTCCACTAGGACTCCCAGGTCCTCCTCTGCAGAGCTGCTTTCCAGTAGGTCAACCTCTAACCTCTACTGGTGCATGGGGTTATTCCTTCCTAGGTGCAGGACCCTACACTTGCCCTTGTTGAATTTCATCAGGTTCCTTTCTGTCCCTCTCTGCCCAACTCAGCCTGTCCAGGTCTTGCTGTATGGCAGCACAGCCTTCTGGTGTGTTAGCCACCTCTCTTAGTTTTGTGTTATCAGCAAACTTGCTGAGCATACATTCTGTCCTCTCATCCAGGTTGTTGATGAATGTATTGAAGACTGGTCCCAGTATTGACGCCTGGGGAACATCACTAGTTACAGGCCTCCAACTGGACTCTGGACTGCTGGTCACAACTCCAGAGCTCTGCCATTCAGCCAGTTCTAAATCAACCTCACACTGTTCATGCATCTAACCCACACTTCCTAAGCTTACCTATGAGGGTGTTACGGTGTCATAGAAGGTTGTCAGGTTGATCAAGCATGATTTCCCCTTGGTAAATCCGTGTTGACCACTCCCAATAACCTTCTTTTCCTCTACATGCTTAGCTGATGACATACAGAATGAGCTATTCTCTGACCTTTTCAGGGATGGAGGTGAGGCTGACTGGCCTGTAGTTTCCTGAGTCCTCCTTCTTGCCCTGTTTGGAGACTAGGGTGACATTGGCTTTTCTAAATACATTCCTTCCACTCCTAAATACATTCCTTCCAGTTCACCAAGTATCGTGAATATATTACTTCTCTGATTACTGTGTTGTAAAATGCCAGTTAAGGTATGATTGGAAAGCATGTTGTAGTAATTTAAATTACAATTTTTTTCCTCTTTTCTTTCAATCTAAATGGGATCTTTCTTTGACACACTTCAGATACGACCTTCAAGTCTCTGCTGGGTCATTTTCTGGGTTTATGACATACTTTACATTCTTATAAAACCCTTCGCTGAGTAATCTTAAAGTCTTTGCAAGCTTTAATTATGTGCTATGTCTCCTCTTGTGAGGTTGGCAATTATTCTTAATTGTTTTCTGCAGAAAGAGGAAAATGCGGGAGAGAAATTTCAAAGGAATTCATCAATGCTGAGCAAAAAGCTACTGAGGAGGCAGGAGCAGAGGCTGCGATTCCTGAACCCCCTTTGATGTGTACCATTTCTCTTTATTACATAAGCTTACGCAGGGAAGATGCGACCTAGCACTGTGAGGCAAGATGTGGGTCAGGTTTCCTTTGTCAGTACATCAGCTTTTTGACCTGTAAGTTGCTGAAAGCAAACCTTTTTAAAACTGGTTCAGAAAGAAACAAGGAACCCCTAAAAGCCTCATTCCCTTCTAAAGAGCAATTTTTTAGGAAGCTAAAGCAAAGAATACTCTTTGGAGTCTGTACACAGAGTCTCTGTCTGGCTGCCTTTTGATAGCTTAAGTTTTAATGCACCTGTAAGGCTGTAGCCATTTTTGTCTGGTGAAAAGCAGGGACTGAACAGAATGGACAGTGTCGATGGTGCAGCATAGCTGCTGCAGCGTGTACTGTCATGAAAGAGGGGATGGATCCTTCTTCAAGACTGCTGCTGCAAAGCCTATTAACTGGGTGGAGGTTTTGTGAAACGGCAAAGTGCAGCATTAAGCTGGCTCTCGCTCCCATTTTGATCACAGGATGTTGTTGACTNCCAGACTCAGGCCTCTCAGCCTTTCTTTGTGGCCCTCTGCTGGAATCCCGTAGTTCCCTGTCTTTCTTGAACTGAGGGGCCCAGAACTTGACATAGTACTCTAGATGGAACCTCACCAGGGCAGAGTAGAGGGGGAGGATGACCTCCCTCAACTTGGCCACACTGTTTTTATTGCACCCCAGGAGACTGTTGGCCTTCTTGGCCAAAAGGGCACACTGCTGGCTCATGGAAAACTTGGTGTCCACTAGGACTCCCAGGTCCTCCTCTGCAGAGCTGCTTTCCAGTAGGTCAACCTCTAACCTCTACTGGTGCATGGGGTTATTCCTTCCTAGGTGCAGGACCCTACACTTGCCCTTGTTGAATTTCATCAGGTTCCTTTCTGTCCCTCTCTGCCCAACTCAGCCTGTCCAGGTCTTGCTGTATGGCAGCACAGCCTTCTGGTGTGTTAGCCACCTCTCTTAGTTTTGTGTTATCAGCAAACTTGCTGAGCATACATTCTGTCCTCTCATCCAGGTTGTTGATGAATGTATTGAAGACTGGTCCCAGTATTGACGCCTGGGGAACATCACTAGTTACAGGCCTCCAACTGGACTCTGGACTGCTGGTCACAACTCCAGAGCTCTGCCATTCAGCCAGTTCTAAATCAACCTCACACTGTTCATGCATCTAACCCACACTTCCTAAGCTTACCTATGAGGGTGTTATGGTGTCATAGAAGGTTGTCAGGTTGATCAAGCATGATTTCCCCTTGGTAAATCCGTGTTGACCACTCCCAATAACCTTCTTTTCCTCTACATGCTTAGCTGATGACATACAGAATGAGCTATTCTCTGACCTTTTCAGGGATGGAGGTGAGGCTGACTGGCCTGTAGTTTCCTGAGTCCTCCTTCTTGCCCTGTTTGGAGACTAGGGTGACATTGGCTTTTCTAAATACATTCCTTCCACTCCTAAATACATTCCTTCCAGTTCACCAAGTATCGTGAATATATTACTTCTCTGATTACTGTGTTGTAAAATGCCAGTTAAGGTATGATTGGAAAGCATGTTGTAGTAATTTAAATTACAATTTTTTTCCTCTTTTCTTTCAATCTAAATGGGATCTTTCTTTGACACACTTCAGATACGACCTTCAAGTCTCTGCTGGGTCATTTTCTGGGTTTATGACATACTTTACATTCTTATAAAACCCTTCGCTGAGTAATCTTAAAGTCTTTGCAAGCTTTAATTATGTGCTATGTCTCCTCTTGTGAGGTTGGCAATTATTCTTAATTGTTTTCTGCAGAAAGAGGAAAATGCGGGAGAGAAATTTCAAAGGAATTCATCAATGCTGAGCAAAAAGCTACTGAGGAGGCAGGAGCAGAGGCTGCGATTCCTGAACCCCCTTTGATGTGTACCATTTCTCTTTATTACATAAGCTTACGCAGGGAAGATGCGACCTAGCACTGTGAGGCAAGATGTGGGTCAGGTTTCCTTTGTCAGTACATCAGCTTTTTGACCTGTAAGTTGCTGAAAGCAAACCTTTTTAAAACTGGTTCAGAAAGAAACAAGGAACCCCTAAAAGCCTCATTCCCTTCTAAAGAGCAATTTTTTAGGAAGCTAAAGCAAAGAATACTCTTTGGAGTCTGTACACAGAGTCTCTGTCTGGCTGCCTTTTGATAGCTTAAGTTTTAATGCACCTGTAAGGCTGTAGCCATTTTTGTCTGGTGAAAAGCAGGGACTGAACAGAATGGACAGTGTCGATGGTGCAGCATAGCTGCTGCAGCGTGTACTGTCATGAAAGAGGGGATGGATCCTTCTTCAAGACTGCTGCTGCAAAGCCTATTAACTGGGTGGAGGTTTTGTGAAACGGCAAAGTGCAGCATTAAGCTGGCTCTCGCTCCCATTTTGATCACAGGATGTTGTTGACTCTGTCCTGAGCAAAGGGGAAAGATTTAAACTGTGTTGGTTTTGACTGCTTTATCAGAAAAATGGCAGTGCATAGAGCAGAAGGTACCACATTTATTTAAAACAACATGTGATACCAAGTTTTAAGGACCACCAAGGAAAGAGGTCATCATTGCTGCCCTTCCATCACTGTGAAAATCAGTTATTTGTGTCTGTCACTTCATCTGTGTTCCATTCCATGTTGAAGTTCTTTTTTACCCCTGGTTACCTGGTTGTTTACTTTTGCTGAAGGTAAAATGACTATAATGATAATCTTGGAAGGACTTTGAGGTTTTATTCTGCATTTGAATGTCCTGAATGCAGGATGTGGTCTCCCAAATCAGAGACAAAAGAGGACAACACAAGCTGCTGTGTTAAGAGAAAAGGGGAAAAAGCACTTGCATTGACGTATAAATCCAGGCACAGCAGAAGTGCCATGGGAATCCAGTCTTTGCTGCTGGTACTCTAAAAAACTTCATCAGGAGCTGAAGCACTGACTTTGTACAAAACAGGCTCTTGTCTTTGAAAGCAGCTGGGGCAAGGAAGGCCAAACCTTTATTTACTGAAGTCCTTGGCAGTGGTTGTGTGATCTTCTTTTATCTAGCACATGGTAAGTAGATATAATAGTAAGTGCAGTCGTCCAACAACAAATGTAGACAAGCTGATTTAAGTGAAATAAGAATCAATGAAGAGTTAACTCCAGATTATTATTGCCATGATGGTTGCAGCTCATGTTTTCTCCCTCTCCTATTCTTTATGGAAAAGAAACCCCTTTTTTTCTACAGGGACACTAGAAGGAAGGCTTAGGCACAACTGATTTCTATTTCAGCTGGACAGATCAGTAATGAAAGCATGTCCCTGTCATGAGACCGGTACTGCTCCCCCCCAAGAAAGAGTCGTTAAAGCAGGGAAAGTTTATTATAGCAATGGATTTCTATGGCCTTGAACTCTCCTGCCACAGGATAGTTGTTCAGTTTTGAAACAGCAGTTATCATTTTAAAATTGCTTTGAATTCTTGCCTTGAGACTTTAATTGGAAAGTTGATACAGAATTGGCTGATTGGGAAGGGCTGTGGTAGATCATGGGGTGAGTTGAGACAGTATAAACTAAAACAAGATCAGGTGATGGTAATACTCGTTATAAAACAGACAGAAATAGTATCAAAATGAAGAAGGGCAGACCCACAATCTGGCATGTGAATTCTAGGAACTGTTTTATTAGCAAACAGACCAGCCCAGTCAGCCATCCAAACGGAAGGGAAGCTTGAGAGGGGAGTGTATTACCTAAGGCATGGGAAAATACTGCAAGGTTCAGCTTTCAGCCTCTCAGTTCACAGTCTGCAAGCAGGATGTAGGACTAGTAGGTATCTGTGCAACAAATTGTAGTGATTTTGCGTTAAGGGTGCTTTGCCTTATATCCTGTGGTCATTGCTGTTAAATTTGGAATGTAAGAGTAATTTAATTGGATAAATGAAACTTAAACAGATACAGCTGAAGTAACTTGTCACCTGTAAGATTGTGCATCCACAGTTACCTGATGATTTGTAAATATTTTTTGTGGATTTGTATATCTTTTAGATTCTTTTGCAGTATGTTTTGGGGACATATTGGTGTGTGACTGTTGGATACTTAGTACTTCTAGGTAAGCACACAGCTGCAATTCAGTGTTCAAAACTTGTTAGCACCTCGTAACAGATACCAGACAGCAGTCCTGTATTAACTAATTCACACTCAGGTTTGGTGCCTGTTACAAAAACTTTGTGGATGTGATGCTCTCTGAGGACCTGGCTGTGTGACGGCAGCCTGGCGTGGCAGTGTGGTACCTCTCATGGTGGGAAAGGGGGCTGTGCATGGCAGTGAGGGCTGCCTGCCCTGCCACTGCCCACTCTCCATGTCCAAGCAAAACCAAAAGGAGGCCCTGCTGTGACCAGGGAATGAAACAAGGCATTGTGAGCTCAGACTTCACACCTGGCGATAGATGTTAAGCCTACAGGAAATAATTGATTATTAGCAAGCTAAGGGCCTGGGTGTTTTTCAGGCAATTCTAGGTTGCAACTGTTCTGAAAATAGCAGAAAGTTTGAAATTCCCTTATGGCAGTAGCAGGAAGTTACTAATACTGCCCAGGGACTTCAGTGTTTGAACTCTTCCAACTTGGAAAAACTTGCTTTTTTGGGGAGGAAAAATCAAACCCACAAACCTTTCTGCTTCTTACCCCTTTTTCTTGTTTTCTGCCTGTGTTGTCTACTGGATTGCAGATGAAACCAATGTTTCTCCTGTATCTTATTAGGAACTAGGATAAGTTTATTCCCTTAAACAGGCAGGAGAACGGTGAGGAGGACAGGGTGGACTTGACCTGAGCCTCTCAAAAATAGTTTTTTGAGTTCATGGTAGAATTCTCAGTGTTGGAACACCTACACAGGGAAGAGAATCTTTCCCTTTTATATTTTTCTCTAACTAATGTGATAAAGTCACTTAGCAGCCACAGTCCAGATCAGGAAATGCTTCTTGGCCACAAGCAGGGAAGATGCGGTACTGCATAGCTGATTAATTACCAGGTCTGGAAGAGGAAATGTTACATGTCGCTGCTTAAAATTTTCTCTGGTGTTCTGTTAGCTTCCAGTCTGGGGAAAACTGGTAGACTTGAGGATAAAAATGTAGCTTTTAGAGTAGAAAATATAATGTAGTATTGTTGGTAGGCATCTGAGCATTCTCAGTATTGAGATCCAAGCATCGCAAAAACAGATGACAGGCATGTTCTTTTTCTGTAATCTGTAGGATCAATGTCACTTGTCATTGCAAAATCTGTCCATCCCTTTTGTTATGTGGTCCTTTGGGTTTTGCAGCTATTTTATATACTTAAGCACCTCCCTGTTCATTTATGTGTTGTATCAGTATTTGGCTAATTCTGAGTGCAGCGTATACATTCAGAGCACAGAAAATATCAAAATATTCTTTTAGTGCAGCTGAAGCTGTGCTGATTTGAATTGCATGACTAAACCAAAAGAATCCCCTTAGATTAATTTTTTGCACTTAATATCCGGAGAACAATGTTGTTGTATAAAAGAAATAAGGGAGTGTATCTGGACCTGTATAACACTGATTTAAGTAGCCCACTTGCTTCCTCTTCATCACTCCTCCTTGCAGGCCATCTTTACATCTGGCAAGTCAAAACTGTGTTTTCTAAAGTGGATTTTTTTAAAAAGCCTCAAACAGCAGCCCTGAAGGAAAGCTGCTTCCTCTGGTGGTTGGCAGCCAGCTGACTTGAAGGCAGCTTTATCTGGTCACAGGGTTGCACAGAGCAGCTTCACGCTGCTACAGACATGACAGGCATTAACAAGAAATGGTTCTTCCATGTAGAAACTGCAGTGGCAGCGTGATCTTTGTCTGGGGAGGTTTAGGTAGCAGACTGAGTTGCCCTAGTGGAAATAAAAGATAAATTGCACCAGTGGTGGAGAGCTGTATGGATACAGTCTGTTAACAGCTGAAGCTGGGGCTGTGATGGGACAAACCATCAGGATATCTTGCTATCCTGAAAATCTGGAAAAGGGGTTGGGAGTTGAAAGGAGCAGCAGCAGCAGTAACGAGCAGAGGTACTGCATGCGCTCTTTGGTTTTGTACTGGACAAGTAGAAGGAGCAACAGTATTCTGAAATACAGCTCTGAGGAAAAAGCTAGTAATGTAATTCAAGTGAGAAATTTGGATTTGTTGTGGTTGTCTCTCAGAGGATGACCTGTGAAATATCTGGAGGTTTATTTGTGGTACCTCTTCTGTACCTCTGCTGTACTTCAGCTGTCAACCTTTTTATCTCAAGGGCAGTTGACAAGATGGGACCTGTTATAGAGGAAGCATGGGAGAATAACCTGAAAGGAATGGCTGCATCAGTATCACCTTTGTACCCTGGCTCTACCAAAAGCCAGGAGAGGTCGGTTGCCTCAGATGCAGAAGTTGCCCAAAAGCAGACCTCCTGACAGGAGGCTGGGGATGAACTGCAAGTGATAGGCTTGTCATTTGACAGGCTACTTTGCAAGGATTACAGACGTAGTATTTTGTATCATTTCAGCAAAATTGCAAGATGGGAGCACGATGAAGTTAGAGGTAGTACTTAATTAATGATCATTAGTAAATTTTTAGATCTGGATAGAAAAGAGTCCTTACACTGATGGTCAATGATGGTCAATTTCCTTATTTATTCCCCTACCAATTTTCAGTCTTCCTTCTTCTGGCTTTGGTATTGGACTGCATAGAAGTTTTGTTTGTTTGTTTGTTTGTTTGTGTTATTTTTGGGAGGGGTGTGTGTTCGTTTTTTTTGTTTGTTTGTTTTGTTTTGTTTTTTGTTTTTTTACATACTCTTTGCTACTGCTGGGCTGAAAAGAACTGTAGAACTGTCTCCTCCCATCTGTTCAGCCAACTGTGCTCATGTAGGACTTTGTTTCTAACCCAGATGTTGAGGAAAGCAGTTTTATTCATGGGTCAGCTCACTCAACACACTGGTCCACTGGGATTTGCCTGAGTAATTCCTTTGGTATCTCATGTTTGAGCTGTCTCTCCTTCTTGGGACTCGGCTCATACCAATTCATTCAGAGAAAAGTCATTAGTATCTTACCCTGCTCTCTCAGCACTGGTGCAGCATCTGCATTGAGATTACACAGTGTGAACTCTAGAATGGGATCTGAGACAGCTGAGGGCGGTCCCTCTGAAGAAAGCCGGATCCAAAGGTGTCTGAAAGCCACACAAGCACAGCTAACCTGACTGCCTGTCTTGCTTTTAGCACAGGTTTCTGCTCTTTGTTATTAGTGTTGTGTAGTTTAGTTACAAGATTTAGCACACCAGCTCTTCTGGGAGCTAGAGGGATTTCCCAAAGATAATTGTGTTTTAGGCTACCTAAATGAAAAAAAAAAAAATTCAAAAAAATTCGTTAACTCATCTGAGGCTTAGCTAAATGCATGTGACAACAAGGTCCTGTTTTGCTCTAGTGTTGCTCACACAAAAGTGTTTCCCTTCCCATTTATGAAACCTTTCAAGCTTCAGTATTACATAAAGTGCATGCCCACCAAATCTGTGAGCTACAGGCTCAGAAATATTAATGGCTCGTTTTTGTCATAGCTTGATTACACATTACAGGGAACACAGGGGATGCCTAGGACAAACGAGGTCCTTTATAACACCTGCACACTGTTCTTTCCTGCCCCTTTCCCAGCACTGGGAGATTTATATTCCTTAGTTCACGTTCATTTTACTGTGAGCAGAGGCTCATACTCACAAATGTGCTGTTCAGTGAGGCTTTCTGGAAGAATTGTCAACTTGATGAGCGTCCCTGACCTTTCTGTCCTTGGCCATAAAAATCTTTCCATTGTATGCAGCAGCATGTACAGCAGGTTGGTGTTTGCCTCCTTGAATTGCATCAGGGATTAACCTTTTGAAAAAGCAAATTGCAGAAAGCAAAACTTGGTCATCAGAGTGGACTGCCTGTTGCCACCTCTCCCCTTACTGGGGTATGTGTTTTCCCCTGGCCTGGGACTCCAATTGCCTTTCTGCAAATAAAAACATCTGCCTCGCCCCAATGAAAGGAGCATTGTAATGAGTTTCTTGGAGACTTTCTATACATTCCCTTGAAATCTAAATTCACCCAGAGACAGAGATTATTTTAGAAGAGCAGGAGCAAGAAAATGAATTCTTTGTTGTGAAGATTAAAAAAGCAGCCTGGTGGTTGTGTTAAAATGCATACACCCTTAATTAATATTGACTGAGATTGCTTTGAAGAGAATAGTTATATTATGTGCTGTGGCTGAGGGGATGTTGAAATACAGGCACGGGTTATCAGGTAAGTTTCAGTTAGGGCTTTCATCCTTGTTGTGTTTCTCTTTGCCTTTTAAATCCTTTCCCTGATTGTTGAAAGAGCAATTGACAGAGCAGCTTTCCTTGTGGAAGCTCATTTTATAGTTCTATGTTCTGGCTCTTTGTTCCCAGCTGAAGAATTTAGGGGAAAAAACAAGAGGTGGAAGACTGCAAGAAGAATAAAGTGTAAATGAGTTGAAAATAGATGTTTTACAGTATGTTAAATACTGTCTGTGGATTAGGAAACAGTCTCCAAAAAAATTTTCGAAAGCAGATTTGCCTTGTATTTCCTCCAGTGTAAGAAACAAAGGAATAATGGAGTTACAGATGAGGTGACTGAGGACAAGCCAGCAAGTGCCAGAGATTGGGATTAAAACACCTGGGTAAGGGCTGCCCCACTGAGTACCTAAAAAAAGGAGAGATCGTTGCACAGTGATGTTGCCCAATGGCAGAAGCCAGGTGAAGGACTGACACTGCTGACTGGCAACAGCGCAAGGGCATTACAGTGTGTGTAATATTTCAGAACATATATTGCTTGTTTTCTAAATGCTTTTCCTGAATTCAACTATGAAATATCAGGGTTGAAAGGTGAATGCGACTGGGTACCAACTAGAGGAGAGGTATTACCTCAGAAGTACCACAGTGTAAGACTTCCAATGAAGAGTCACCAGTTTGTGGTATTAAACAGTAGTTTGCAATTCTTCATTTTCTACCTCAGAGATTATGCATTTCCTTTCAGCTTGGCCGTTGAGTATACATTGAGATCAAAGCTGTGCGGGCAGAAACATGTGTTTGCATTATGAGCAAAAAGATTTTAAATCTTCATTTGAGAACATTGAGAACTTGGATCAGCTTTGATGCTGATGACCCAGGTCAAATAAACAGGCTGTATTTTCTGGGCTTCAACCCAGGCTCAATTTGCTGGCCCCGGGAAGTAGGTAGGTGCCATTCTTGCTCCTGGGATCCTTCTGTTAAACCGAGCAACACAAACACATCTGTCTGAATCTGTTCAGTGACAGACCAAAGACATTGTTCCTGCCCTTTGTGCTTTATATGTCATTCCCCACATTATATACTTATGGTTTGTTATCAGTGTGATAAGGAACGTTTAAGTGTTTACAGTCTGCTCTAGTAAGACTGGTGTACGTGGAGGGGAGCAGAGAGGAACCAAACAGGTGGTGGCTGGAGTCAGTGCTTGGTGCCACAGGGAGCTGCACACAGGCCATGAGTGCTGCCTACAGCCACAGAGAGGTTTGGCCATTGCCCATGACAGCACAATTGCTGCAAGCAGTGTTGTACTTATTTGAGACCAAAGTTCTGAGACTAGGAAGGGAGAAAAAGTACTTCTGTTAAGGAACACTTGAGTTCTGAGGTAAAAGATCACTGGAAAACTTGCTCGATATTCTTGGTTGACTGCAGCTATATATGAAGTTGACTTGAATTCACCCTATGGGTCAGGTAAAAAATACAAATAAATTTTGTTTGGTATTTTCAAACAACATTGTTATTATAATTAACATATAGGCATAATTATATTGATATTAATAGTGTATCAAGTATTATATTAATATAATGTGATATTAATATAATATCACACAGATGTGATGTATTCTTGTCATGTCTGCATCCCTAGAGGGAATGAACACCTACCTAGGTGGGTGTAAGGCAGTCTGGGCAACACTATTTAATATTCACATAATAATATATGTCTGAATGTATTCATAGCTATTCATACAGTTATTCACTGTTATTAATAATGGGTTTGGAAGTGTTTTTCCTTTTGAAAGAACCTTACATTCCTTTTGAAATTATCAAGGTTGCTATTAAAATATGGCATAGAATGAACAAAATCTTTCATATTGGATTACTTTTTTTTTATTATTGCTCTGAAATGAGCATTTTCAGATTTGTTTTACCAAGGGAGCCATCACTCTTTGGCCAGCACTCCAAAAACGTACTTGTTTACATAGCTATAAAGAAGGATATCTTAGTACACATTTTGATTCATAGCAAGCTGCTAACGAAAATAAGTACTTTCGCAGTCTACAGTAAACTGCTGAAAAATATGCTCACATATATATCTCTTCCTTTCTTATGAATTATACACATGACAGAAAAACCCTGACATGAAAATGTGTGTTGCCTTTGGGCCACAGCCCATGATAGATATTAAAAAAATAATTACGTGGGGATCAACTGTATTTGTTGAGATTCTCATAAGCTACAGTAAAAAAGCAGAGGTCCCTCAGACTCCCAAGTGACACAGAGCAGACTGAATCCCAAGTTGTGGGGTGAGTTAAGAAAATACTGACTTTCCCACCCTCACTTTCTTCCCTGGCTAAGAGCAGGTTCAATTAGAAGCAGACCTGGTTACTGCAGCTGTTAATTTTCCTGTCTGAACCCTGTTTTACTCCACTTTTCATCTTCTTGCTAGGCAAGTGTGTGTGTGAGGCGCACAGAGCCTGCGGGGCTAGAGAGCGTGTCCTCTCCTAAAGCCTCACTTCATATTGTTTTTCTAGGCAGGGTGTTGCAGGAGTCTTGATGACTGTGGTTACTCTTGTACCTCACAGCTTCATTGAAGTAGCCTGTTGCTTTTTGCTGGCTGGACTGGAACACATTTAAAAAATAAAAACATAATAATATTGTGTGTCACAAGTCACATCTTTTCTGTGGAGGGTTAATTCACAGAGCCTGGGGTGGGCTGTTGACACCAGGCTGGAGAGAGGATAGGGGAAGAGGCATGCTCATGCTGCCAGATGTTATCAGTAGAGCAGACAGCTTTGCTTGTGATGGAGCCGGTTGTTTTTTCTTCTTTCTGATTTCTGTTTCTTGACTCTCCTTCTGAAGCATCAGATAATATGATTTGATGTAAATAAAGTGGCAATGTTTTCAGGACAGCAAAATGTGATGTATCCTTTCATCTTTGCATCCCTAGAGGGAATGAAGAGGTACCTGGGTGGGTGTAATGCTGTCTAGGCAATGCGTAAGCTGGGCAACATCTTCTGCCATTCAGAAATAGCTGTGGCTGTTTCTGGTGCATTCCCTCCTGTTGCTCAAGCCAGCCCCGATGGCATCTGCTGAGGCTGTTTGTTGGTCAAGCCCTAGCTCTGATTTCATCTTTGTGGGGTCATTAGTAACTTGGTGTTGGCTAGCAGCTACAGTTCTCACCTTCTCATAAGTGGCATATATTCCAGTTATAATGGCCTTATGTAAAGAGGGATTCCATGTGTGCATTACAAAAAGTTGTAGCTGTGGGCCAAAGCTATGCTGATGTACAAGTTGTCACCCTGAGAGCTGTCTCACATTCTTTTCTCCTCTGTGATGCTTGCAAAACAAGCCTTACACCAAGTGTTATATGAAAAATAGCATGGACCCTGGGCATGAAGTCCTGATTCAGATTTCATCTCTCCCCAAGTGTTTCTAGGGGAAGGGGCTCAGATGCTGCATTCTGGTCCAGGGCAATCATTAATGAAAATGCTTCACTTGAGTAGTTACTGGGCTTCTGTCTGTGATTTTTGTCTGCTTCTAATGCTCTGTTGTCTGGGTTGCTAGGGCTGTGCCAGCATGAAACTGGTTCCCCAGCAAGAAATCATAAAAAGAAGTGGCTGTGTTTTGGCTTTTTATTAAAATACATCCAGGGTGCTCAGCCACCTGGAAGGCCTGTGTTTTTTAATAGCTCCATGGCTGTAGTAGCCAGTTGTTCAGCACCTTTCCGTGCCTTTTCACTATAGTAATTGTGGTGGTTATAAGTGCCTTTTGCAGGTGCTGAGAATAGAGTAGAGCTGCTGTTGTTCAGCAGCTAGTCAGAGGTAATCCCTGTGTGAAGCAGCCTTGGCTATGTAGCCTGCTATAGGGGTCCTTATTTAGGAAGGATGTCTTCAATGAAAGCCCACCAAGCTGCAGAAAACAACGCTGCTGATGGCAGGAACCCTCTGCCTGCTTCACTTACTCTGACTGGATGTATCTCCGTGGGGTATCACCAAGAGTTCAAGGCTCCATTATAGCTGCTGGTTTTATGGAGACATGAAAATGTCTGCTTCCAACAAAAGCTGTTGCCATAGCAGCTATGTGCTTTAAGAATGTCTTCTTAATACAACCCTAATGTAAGGGTTAAATGCAGTACAAAACAAGTGGTTTAAGAGCCAACGTAGTCAGGCCTTATGCTAAACCACGACCATAACTGAAATTAAGTCTTTGGGCCCAACTTTCCAAACATCTCGATGCTTTGGCCTTATCCAAGCATCTCCATGTCCATCACTTCAGCAGTATATAGGTACATCATGTTCAGAATTGCTTGTTGCAAGCCGACTTATTTACCTGTGTTAAAATAATAATGCAGGATACTTAAAACTTTAAGAATTTAAATTTAAAACTTTAAAAAGTGCAATGATGCAATTAGACCAAACTTAAGAATGAGACCTCTGAGACTGTGGTAATTATGGTAGCAGAAATGGGGCAGAGAAAGCTAAGACAGAGGTTGTTTTTTTATTTGCGTTATTTTTCTTTGCATGTATCTTAAAATACATACTGAGGAAGAAATGAGGCTCAAGCGGTACGTCAGGCTGCAGCATGGTTAACTTCCCAACTGACTTGTTTTTTTTAATGCCTTGTCAAGTCTAATACCTAATTTCTACCTACTGGGAGAAGGAATTTCAGTATAAACTGTGTTTTCATTCTCCTCTTGCCACATTAGCATGGAAAATGGTAAATTGTCATTTGTTTATATAACTATTTTACATTCTCGTTCTTCATGCATATTGTCTAAACAACTCAAAATTCCTTAGGATTGCAATAGCCTAAATTTACTGAGGTCCTTTTGTGAATCTGTAATGAGAGGTTAAACAGCAGAGAAGAGGGGAAACAAAGAGTTGGCAGATGCTTGCAGCTCTTGGCATAATAATACAAAATAGAAGCTCAGAGACATAAATATCACTGGTACCTGCATTGAATTTGGAGTCCAGGGGCTGGGGTGCAGTTGCATGCTTACGTTCTGAGTAAAATCTTTGTCAAAGTATACATGTCATCTGTAGTTGATTCATGGGGCAGAATGCTCCTTTGTGTGCCTGGTCCAGTTTTGGGCACTATCTCCTGTTAGTCTTAGTTGTCATGAACAAGACCAAACATCACCCAAACAATTCACACGTTTCTGGGCTGGTTGCTTTCTTCACTGGTTTCTGTGCTGCAGTCAGTTGGTTTTGGAGACTGCTTCAGTAATCAGCCTTGACTGTCTGTTGAAGCACCAGAGCTGAAACAGGACCAGGTCAGAAATGTGCCACAATCTGCGGGTTTTTGGAGGTCCTCTGATGCCTATGTGGCAGGGCAGACAGGTGGCTTTCTGTGACTGTGATTAGAGCAGATGCTCTGCCACCAGGGCATGTAATAAGCTAAGTGTTCGTTTATCCCTGAAACAGGCTCCTGCCCACTACCTGCACTGAACCACAGCCTGCTTCCTTACCGCGTCTCTGTACTGTCTTTAATATTAACTGCAATAATTATGGCTGCATGTATTTATCCATATAATGTAAAGCATCTGGTAGAAATTTGATCTGCCAGTTAATGTTTGTTTCCAATATTCTGAATATGGAAAACCAAGGAAACACCCTTCTCCCTTTGTCTCCTTCTTCTCCCTGCCATTAATTTTTAGCTGTGCAGGCAAAAACATCACACCCTGTCAAAAGTGACAGAGGAAGAGTTGGTGAACATGGGCTGTGTGCAACCCTGCACTGGTTGAGCAGTGAATGAACTGCTTTGTCAGCATGGTCACTGGGGGACTTGGAGCCAGAGGAAGCACTGCATGCCTCTGGAGCCTGTCCGCTCCAGCTTAGTTAGTGCAAACCGCTTGCAGGTTTGGACCAGGTGCTGCAAGATGATGCACGTTATTACATTTCCAGCCCCAGGCTTGCAATGACTACTCCTTTGGTCTCACAATTTACTACTGTATATTTTTTTCAAATATGTCTGACTAAATTAAATTTGAAATTCTGCCTCATTTTCATTTAGTAATTATACCACTGTATGCTCAGGGTTATATGTTACTACGTCTCACTCTTGAATTACAGACACAGTATGTCAAGTTGAAAGTATCATCCTTGACAGGAATTGCAGTCACTGTGCAATAGTAATATACCTGTCACATCAATATGTAGAGAAGCCTAACAACATGGTGTAGAGCCTCTTTAACTGTGTTTTCTCTTAGTGTGAACTTAGTGTGGCAGTTATGTGAATCAAAACTAAGGTAAGATGTCTATTAATGTGAAATCTGGATGACAACACCACTCCAACTTGAAATGCCATCTTGGTATGCTTTAACATGTGCTTTTGGTGGACTGAAGAACTGGAACAGTATCCGAAAGAATGAGCTCTGACTGACTGTAAGAGGCAAGCGCCTTTTTAGTGATGATAGCCTAAGTTCTGCCTTCTTCCCTTCAGAGCTGTCAGTGTTAGTGCCATCTTCATAGGTGGATCCTTGCTGCCCTCTAGGAATTTTTATAATGAAATATTGTTGGTATTATCATTTATACCTGTATGAGAAGCTATGGATTCCTTTATTAATGTTCAGTCGTAACGTAATTGAAAATACTTGAGATTTTTATGGACTGCTGAATTATCGTACCCTATTTTGTAATAGGGTATGAACCTGAGTTCTTTAAGACATTGGCAAAGAAAGTAGAAAATTACTTGTAATTTAAATAAACTAAAAGTTAAAGCATCTTTTCATTTCAGCTTATCCTTGCCTGTTAGCAGAATAGAGGTTGTTACATTGAACAACACTCAGTTTCAGATTTCCAGTAGAGATGTGATATGCAGTGCATCTAACAGAAATGCAATATCTATCATTAAAAAGGTTTTCTACTGATATATTATAATAAGAGGTAGATTAAAAGCAAATCCCAAACTGTGAAGAAAGGCTTATTGCGAACTGCCAATGTGTAACTGACAATTAGGATCAATATTGATGCCTCATCATCCTTTCTTTCCTGTCTCCCCTCATAGGGAAGAATAAGTGATATGACAACATTGCGTGGGATCTGGCCCTTGTTATGAAAATAGTAGATTAAGTAATTGTGATTAATGAAAGGAGCTTGATTAGCTAGGATTAGTCCAGAGATAAATGCAGTGAAAATATCTAACTCTGGACATCTGAGTATCCTGAAAGGTCCTTTTTTAAGGATTGCAAATTTCAATTTAAATTTATAAATGTTTGAATATGTTTCAGGATAGATATTAAACTGTCTGTTTAAGAAAATAATAAGTGGGAGAAGCCACACTACATACACATGCTTGACGTGTGGCATTTAAAAGCACACTGCATCAAAGGTAAGACTGACTACCCTGAATTCCTTATGCAGAAATGGTGTGTGGATAGCAGAGCAGAACCTGGATTACTAGCAAGGTCTGTCATGTTGGTGTGTCCAGGTTTGTCAGGGCAGCAGGAGACCAAAGGGATCAGAAAGGTGAGTTTGTGGAGTGCAAAGCTGAGAGATGGATCAGTTGCCTGGCTTCCAGCCCAAGTTTGCCAGGATTCTTGCACTGAAATAAGCTCAATGATACCCAGGTGCTTCACAGCAGTAAGGGTTTTCTAGAATGTGTCCTGATGTGATGTGCATGTGTAGCATAACTGCAGGGACTGGCTGCGGTGTGGCTTGTGACTGCTGGATTTATTTTCGCAGACCTGTTCAGTAACAGGGAGCTTTGCAAAGAAAAGGAAAATAGGATCTTCTGACTGCTGTGATGAAATGGTGTAACAGAAGCATATCTGTCTTTCTGCACTATCCTTAACTGTGTCACAGTGTTCTGCAGGCTCATACTTTTTTTTTTCTGAATAGGATAAATTGTTTGAAGGCATAATTAGGAAGTAAAATTCATTTTTACAGCTGATTAAAAAAAAAATCAATTCATCTTTCATGAAGGCCAAATGCAATGTTGTCCATAAAATTGAAAATGAAAGGTTTCTGGAGTATTGTTTTTGGCTCCAGTATGTAGTTGTGCATTCTTTCATGACATGTTTACATTGACATCATGACATTGATATCAACAGGTGCTAGAGAGAGAAACAGGAGGCAGATTTTTATTCTTAGTTAAATGACTAGATTGGAAAAGCCTGCTGCTTATGTTTGGACCGGTTTAACCCTATTGTTCTCGGTGGAAATGAACCAAACTTGCACCATGTATTGAGGTTAGAACTGGCTGGTTGCTTGTTGTGCAGTACCATAATGTATCTGTTGCCGTATGTGATGCAGAAAAAGTGTTGATCCAGTGTTGATTGTATTTATATGTTACGATCAGTGAGACCTTGATGTCTGAGGTGAAATGGCTTAAAATCAAGGTTGGTGGAAGCCCTGTACGGAAATTAGGAATTTATTTTGCTATGAACTGATTTACATGAGAGTTACATGTCACTTATGCAGAGTTGGTAAAACACATAACGAGTATGTGCTTATTGCTGTTAATGGGTGTCTCTCAAGGCTGTTTGTCTTGTATCTCACTACTGTCAGCTGATGCAGTCTGGCATATGAGGTTGTTACTGAGAAGGAATTTGTTTGTTGGGGAGCAGATTAATCCCCAGCGCCTTTTTGAGCAGTTGGGTCAAATTCTTGGCAAGTCTTTAATTAAAGCAGCTAGGGCAGCTTCCTAGGGCAGAGCATAGTGTAGGGAGTGGGTTACAGGGTCACTATGGCTACTGAACCTCTTATAGTGGTAAGGTCTGTGCCCCACTGGTTATGGGTGTCATTTCTATAAAATAACTGGGATTTCCATCCCCGACTCTCCCCATTGCAGTGTAGCATCTCTGCAGTCTCTGGTTCCTGGTGGTGTTAGATGCCTGCTACAACTGCAGTTCTGGCTGTTTTTTTGTTTTATTTTTCTTCTTTTTTCCTCCCCTTGAAATAACTCCAGCACCTGGCATTTCCCCCAGCTCAGTGGTTCTCAACGTTTTCAATGTTCTCTGTGCCCAGCTTTCTGTTTTGCAGACTTCACATGTTAACGTCACTTGGGATCTGCCCTTTCGTTGTGTTTGAGGCTTGTGGATGGTGCTATCACATTTCACATGTGGTCAGTGGTTTTGAAAACCTGCCTCCTGCACCCTCCCACTGCTGTGTTTCAGTCACCTTTGTGCTTTCAATTAAGGAGCAAGGATTTTAGGCCTGGTTAAGAACAAAGAAGCAAGTCTCAGCCCGTTGCTGCTAGGCAGGTACAGCCTGCTGGAGTCCTCAGGTCCTTCAGGAAGGAACAGGAGGAGGCAGATGCTTATCTTTTTGTGGCTTATATCAGTGGCTTTTGTTCTCACAGAAGAAGTTAATGCTGCTTCTGATAACTGGTGTTCCCCTGCTCTTGTGTGGCTGGCACACCTCACCAGACAGGGAGGAGATGGGGCATAAAAGGATTTGCTGCTGTTGATTCAGTAGTGTCAGCTTTCCTCTTGAAACTGGATCCTGAAGCTCAAAATAGGGCCAAGGTTCCCAGTGGGCAACTGAGCTTCAAAGTGCCTCCATTGTAAAAAAGTGAGCACCCACCAGGCTTGGGGAAACACAGAAAACTGCTGAGTTTGTTCTTTGGGTGATTTGATTTTTATGGCTCTATAATTGCATTAATTTCTCTGATGGAGAAATTATGCTTTGAGTTAACTTGGGGTTTATGTTTTTTATTTTTAGGAATCAAATACTTAACTTTTAATTTCAAGTATAGACTGTTCATGTATTGTGTGTTTACAGTATATTTAGCAGAGGATTTAGGCTGAGAATAGCTCCATGACAGTGTGCAATATGTAGTCCATTCAGAAGGCAGCTTTTTCATATCAATAACCATCACGAGTGCCTTGAAAACTGGTCTGTTAGTAAATTTCTCTTCTTGTGATAGGCCAGTGAAAAGTCTGTGCTTACTTCATATGGCTAAATTCTTGGCTTGTCTCTGTAACTTCTCAAACTACAAATGTCA
Organism: Pedionomus torquatus; assembly: GCA_013398155.1. NCBI lineage: Eukaryota > Metazoa > Chordata > Aves > Charadriiformes > Pedionomidae > Pedionomus > Pedionomus torquatus. The sequence goes on from VZRU01013344.1 coordinate 227,275, forward strand.
TCACCTGATGTTCAGGATGATGATACAGTTGTTATTCATTAGTTATTGTTCCCAAATACATTGTCATCTGAAATTTTATTAATCAAATTTTCTGTATTTTGGTGAGTTTTATACATTTCTAATGCCGTGCAGCTTCCAAGTCCCGGCCTTCACAAATGTACAAATAAATTACTGGTTCCCAGAACCTGGCTGGGAGACTTGGCATTTTTTCCAGTATCTCTACTAAAAACGTTTTTCTGAATGTTACTTGCTTTATGGAGACCATGGTCAGGATCACCAACTCCTTCACCCTTAAAATAACTGCTCAGGGGCTAAATACAGAGGAATTGTGTTGGTGTGTAGGAAACATGTTTGGCTAATTTGTTTATTTGTTTTTTAAATAAAACCTGTCTACAATTTCACAGATTAGAAAATGCAAGATTTTCTTTCAGAACTTGAGCCAGTACATACATTCTTCCTCCCTTCTCTGAATGCAGCCTGGGAACAATTTCAGGGTGGTTCATCCTCGGAGAGGATTTGAATTTTTAAAATGGTTGGCTGCTGTAAAGACCCCACAGATCTCCCTCACTTCGCTCTTTTGTAGACCAGGGTTTTTGGTTTCAAAGGAAGATTGTTACGTATCTGATACTGCACACGTTGGGATATCTTGTACGGATAGCAAATCCTTCCTTTAAAAAACCCAAATGCACATACAAACAAAATACCCAGCAAAGATGTTTTAGATAGTTATGTTTCAATTCCCAGATCTGCATCTTAACCCAAAATGAAGTTCCTAATTTCACTCAGTTAGCTGAACTGCTTTGCCTCACCCTCTAGCTGCAAAGAAACTGTTTGACCTGTACGGTATAGTTTGTCATGTGGATGAACCTTCCAATGCAAATGAATCTCCCAATTTCTTTTCTAATCCTGTATATTGGATAGGATTAGCAGTTTATCCTAAGGCAATCTACTAGCTCCTTTCCTGTAATTGGGGTAGCAACATGTAATTCCATCTCCATCGCCCTTTACCTTCCAGTGTGGTTCCTGCACCTCCATGCACACACACCAGAAACTTCTTTTCACCCTTGAGAAATACCTTTAGCCATTACATCCTTCCTCATCCTTGTCCAAGGAATAATGATGGTTTCAAGGCTAACAGTACCTTTAAAAATAATATATACACAGGGACGCTGAATTGGAATGGCAAGTAACCTAGTCTCTACTGATAGGGTGGCATCCAGCCAGCGGACTTTGAGGACCCAGCCACCTCCTTTCATAAAGTAACTGTGCTGAATTTACTCTTGTGAATTTATTCTTAGGTTGGTTTGTTGTATGCAGGCAAGTTTTTCCTGTGCATAGTGAGGATAGCTCTTCCTCACCATGTTAAGTGTCCTTAATATCTATGCTGGGAATGAAATAACATGTAATTTTGTTTTGACTGCTTCCAAGGTCAGAGCAGTTGTTTGCATGGCTTTGAGCAAATGTGGTAGGCTGCTGATACCATTCTTTCGGTTGTAAGCTTCCTTTGCCCATTGCAGGGAAGGGGGACCGAGGGGTGTACTGCAAAGAAACATGTTTTGCAACTTACAAAATAATTTGCACTTACAAAATAATCAGTGAGAAGCTCTGTGTAAACCACATAACTAGATTTGACAAGAGCAAGGGACCAAGGTGAGTTGGTTTGCAAGATATGCAAAACTTCTATTGGTGTTCTGGGGTTTTGGTAAGCCATGCTATAATGGGTGATGAGAAGCGGTCAGAGCAGTCCATCTTCTGGACAGAGAAAGTCCGGTTTGGTCCCTATAGGTAAAACTCCTGGCAAGTGTCAACAGGATGTCTGTTCCATTGCTGAAGCTAACACAAGTGATGCATATCTCTGGCCTCTACAATAGTGTGGGTAGCAGTAAAAGGATTTTCCTGGTTCATACCAGTACTAGTTACCAAAGGACTGTATTAACTGAGGTGGGTGAGTACAGCCTGCTCTAGGATGGCTCTGAAGTGCAGGGCTGTGTCTAAGTGTTATGTAGTAACTTTCTTTTCAGTGCCTTTTGAGAGCTTGTCTGCATGTAAGTCATGTGAGAATTACCATCTCCTGAAGATACGAGCTTAGCATCTTGCTACAGCAGTCTCTGAGGGAAGTCTAGCAGTCACCAGTGTCTGTGGTGCCCGACTGTGGTTTTCCTGCAGTTGTGTGCTTAAATAGAGCAACTCAAGTGGTTGTGTTGCAGTCTCTGAGAGACAATGGACTTGCTGTCTGGGAGATTCGGTTTTGTCTGGTAGTGTCTCGGAGAAATTTAGTTTGTTTTGCAAGTAAGCTCTTCTTCATAGGTCTGAGGCAGCTTGCAGCTGCTTCAATAAGCTTGAAGCTTTATTTCAAAGCTTAGCAAAAGAAAAAAAAAAAAAAGGATGCATTTGTCAAACATGTCAATGTCACTGCTTTCACTCCCAGCAGACAGTGAAATGGAAGATTTTGTTTAATATACATACAAGCCTGGATTTTGGATAACTGTTTTGGAACCTATGGCCCATTCAAGATGGGTTAGTAGTGGTAACGAAGCAGTGGGACCCCTGGATTAAGAGACTTGAGTTAACACTGTCCAAAATGTAGAGAAAAGAGCAGCTGAAATAGGGTGTCTTAGATGATTGTTACACTTACTGTTTGCTTTCCATCTGCACCTATTAGAGTATAACCATTTTCTACTGCACTATTTACCAAATCCATCCATCACATCAGTACTTCAGGAGGGGATTACTGTAATGACCTCTGCATGGTACTACATCTTAAGACCACTCATAAACTGAAACTGGTGCAAGAGGCCATGATTGCTTATTAAGTGGAGTTGAAGAAGGCTAATTTGACCATAGTACTTTGGGATGTGCAGTGGCAGCGTGCTGGTTTGTAGGTGGTAGCATTATACCTTTTACAGTTAGGGTGGCAGCTAACTGTGAGCTGATCCATTCCTGTGCCAGGCTGGTTAATGAAGCCATAAGGGAGGTCTTCTGTGCTGCTGTGAAGAGGGGGTTGCTGGGAGGAGAAGCTCTTCTCAGGTTGCAGTATGGTGCCTCTCTCCTGATGCAGCATAACTGAGTTGTGTGGATCTTTTGGTCCTTGTGCGAGACATGTTTTTTTCATTGTGTGATTAAAAAAGGATGAGTGAAGGTATTCCACGTGTGCTGCAGTTGGTTGCTAGATTTTAACATATGTGTCTTAGCCTGCAAAAAGTAATACAACAGCAAAGTTAAATGTAGTGAATATTGCAGATGATTGGGTTTATGGCATACCTGGGTTAAAGCAAGTAATGGAGCAAAGCCGGTTTTTCAGTATTGGTTGGCTGTTCCCATGAGTACATATATCTCTCTGGAATGTTGATCAAGAGTCATGCTGAGGGCCAGGTTTGCTGGATGCGGAATCCAAGTTGTCTTAGATGTCTGAAGCCTAAACAGAAAAAGCCTAGGCACCACTCTCCCCTCCCTTGTCTTTTCCAGGGTATGTGTGTCCTTATCAAGTAACCCCTCCTTGGAGGAAACTTGCACCCATTATCCCTTCCCCAAAAGTCACTCCTATCTGAGCACAAACACAGCCTTTTGTGGACTCTCTCCACAGGTGATAGCCTTGCAATTAATGCTCCTGACCTCATGGGTCTGAAGAAGTAATCCATAAATCACACCTAAAAAATACCCAAAAAAACCCTCCAAACACAGAAAGATGAGACTTTGTGTGGAGTTTCTAAGACCACGGTTGTATTTTCTTAGGAACAAAGCACAAGAGATTAGCATTTCTAAATGTACTAGGTTTTGTTCTGTCTGTCCTTCATGTACAAACTGTCTGCACACCAGAGTCTGGCAGGTGGGGGGGCTGCTAACAGTAAAGGTTTGCCTGTGGCAGAGGTAAGAGCTGCTCATTGCTGTCTGAGACCATGTGCCCTGCAGACACCATTCCCTCTCACCTGATGGTTTGTTACAATACCTGAGAATTTCCTTTTTCACTTGTCTTCTTCATATGGATTTAGCTGTTCCTTCCTTATTTTTTTTTTTCACGTTCTTTCTTCACAAGGGTGCTGCTTCTTGCCCAAGCAAAGATGTAATCCAAGGAAATTCCCAAAGAAGAAGAAGCTGCTGGCTGTAATGACTCATGTAATGAATGTAATACTCATGATGATTTCTGGTCTGGCATGGATGGGTTCCAGTGTTACCAGAATCACAGAATGATGTGGGGTTGCAAGGGATCTCTGGAGATTATCTAATCTAGCCCCCCTGCTAATGTCTCCAGAGACAGAGACTCCACCACCTCTCTGGGCAGCCTGTTCCAGGGCTCTGCCACCCTCAAAGTGAAGAAGTTCTTCCTTGTGCTTAGATGGAACTAAATTTTAGATGAACTGAGTTCAAGTTTGTGCTCATTTCCTCTTGTCTTCTCACTGGGCACCACTGAAAAACAACTGGCCTCTTCCTCTTGACACCCACCCTTTAAGTATTTATAGGTGTTGGTCAGTTCCCCCCTTGGCCTTCTCTTCTCCGGACTAAAAAGCCCCAAGTCTTGGTGTGTTTGAGTTCATCAGCATTATTTAACGCATCCTTGTGAGAATTATGCCTACGTGGTAAGAATGCATCGTGACATTTAGTTTAATATAGTGATTCATTACCTCTAGATTTGTTTACCACTCTAGTTGTATCATTTTAGAATCATAGAATCATCCAGGCCAGAAGGGACCTCCAAAGGTCATATATTCTGACCTCCCTGCAGTTGCAGGGACCTCCCCAACTAAACCCGGTTGCCCAGGACCTCATCAAGCCTCACCTTGAATATCTCCAGGGAAGGGGCCTCAACCATCTCCCTGGGCAACCTGTTCCGGTGCTCCACCACTGTCATAGTGAAGGATTTGTTTCTAATATCCGATCTAAATGTGTTTTTCTGCAACTTAAAGCCATTGCCTCTTGTCTTATCACTGTGGGCCTTTGTAAACAGACTCTCCCCAGCTTTCCTGTAGGCCCCCTTCAGGTACTTGAAGGCTGCAATTAGGTCTCCTTGGAGCTTCAACTATAATTTTGAATCTCCCATCAGATCCTGCTGCTTTTTTAATTTTCTGTTTCATGGGATATCGCATCATTTATAATTATTTTATCAGCATTTAAACAGTATTTCATCTTAAAATAATGGGAAGAGTAAGGCACAAGGCATTTGTCCCTATTTTACTAACAGAATATCTGAAGCTCAGGAAAATGGCATGACTTCTCTGAGATTCCTGTATAAGTCAGTAGCAAAGAGCTATGTGACTGTGGAAAACAAAAGGTTGTTCTGTCTTTTCTCCCTAATGGAAAACTTAAAGTGATTATTCAGGTACATGCATCATAACTACTATAGTAACTGCCTGGAGGATAAAAGGACCAACCTGGTTACTGGGGTACCAGGCTGGATCTGTGTGCCTTTGGGACTGTGTTAATCCGTTTGTTGATCTGTCAGCATACTGTTGGCTGGAACAGAAGTTATTTCTGCAGTAGTCCAGCCCCCTAAGAAGGAAAGAATGCAGATTACTGCTGCCAGATGCCTTTCAAGGCATTGATAGTTAATCCTTCATTAGAGGAGAAATCAAGTTCTTTTGTGTAAATTAAGTTTATTTACTCTGTATATACCAGTTACAGAACAGATGAATCTGAATATCAACAGGCCATTTCCTCTCTCAGAAGTCTATCCAAGGGCTTAAACCTAATTCTCTGGGAGTGATTCAGCATGAAAAGTGAGTCATCAGGGTCTGTAAAGAGGGAGAAATTGTGGCAGAAAACAAACTCTCCTGCCACAGCTGACTCGATCTCAAAGTCCATCCTACAATGGGGCAGCACATCATTTCTCACAGGTTGACTAGCAGGTATGCATGAAGGACTTTTTCTTAAGTGTTGCCCCTGAAAACCACATAGGTTTTATAAAGGTGAGATTTGACTTGGCTCACTTGGGTCCATCTAGCAGCCTGGTCATAGCAAGTACAGATCTCAGTGCAGCCTGGCTCTTGTATTATGTACCCTGCTTCCTAGGTGGAGAATTTTAGCATGGTTTGAGTAGCTTCCTCCAATTGCCAGGTCACTTCTTTCTCCATCTGTGGGTACTGTAGCAGCTCCAAACAGATAAGCTGTGGAATAATGTGGCTTCTTGTCTTTTTAGATAAGACACCAAAAGGTGTCCTTTCATCATTCAGCTCACTTCTCATGTAATTTTTGAATTTTAAACACGTATTTTCTGCTCAAAAAAACCTCCACCTCACCTTCTGGGGCAGTCAAGCATTGTTCTCTCTGCTGCAGTGCTGTGTAGTCACAGGGTAATTTATAATGCCAGACATCAGCTGACATTGCATTTAATATATAAGGAACATGGTGAGATTTAAATGTGTTTTGACTATCAATCCATGGCAAGAAGATCTCTTACACAGATCTGGGAAAATTAAGTTGTAGTAACTTTTAGTCTCCTTCCCTGATTAATTAGGCATAATCAGCTTTATTTTTGGTGAGATTTTTGTTGTGGAATAAGGAGTTACTGTGTAGTTCCTCTGGGTATATTTGTATTTAAAACTTCAAAATCTAGCATGTGTGATGGAAACTGTATTCCTGTTCACCTTGTTATCAATAAATGTTTTTACAGTAGAATAGTCCTAGAAAGAAACAGAGAGAACACAGTTCCAGGGAATTTGCTTAGAAAAATGAACATTCAAAGCAACTTTTATCCAATATATTTTCTTGACAGCTGAGAAAGTGACAGGGGAAGTATGCTTGCGAAGGAAGCACTGCTCTAGAGATTAGATCCTGCTGCTGTTTCCAGAGCTGTACAATAGATGTTTTTGGGTTTTGTTTTTTTTTTCTGTAAAGCTTTGAACAAATTATTAGCCTTTTAGGTACTTCCATTATTTTGTTCAGAACTTAAAGATGCTCTATTTCTCACCATAGAGATGTTTTGAAGATTGATTCTTTGAAGGGAAGTGAAAATTGCACTGCGAGTGCAACACATGGTTAGGTCTCATCTAAACATCATCTTTCAAGTATTTTAATTTGCTCTCTTTCATTTTTCATTTTGAAAACCTAAGCAGGCACTGGTACGTAGAAAAGCACTTTTCCTCCTACATCTCCCAGTACTGGCCAAGCAGCCGTTCAGAAAAGGGTTCTGAACTGGTTGTACTTGATCTCTGTGTAGGAGCAGGGGCACCCACAAACTGCAATCATTCCCCCAGACTGCTCTAAGGCTGCTGTACTGCCTGCCGTTGTTGACTTTGGGCTAGGTAGCAAACATAGAATTTAGCTCCGTGTAAGTGCATAAAACAATGCTAAGCTGAATGTTTTGTTTTTGAGAGAAAACTATTCGAACTGAAGACTAATTATGTTGTGCTGACAGATTGACCACCGCATCCAGTAAAACCTGAGGTTGTTCTCTGGCACATGGGAGGCACAACTCAGCTTTCATTATGACAGGGAGCTTCTCTGTGTCTGGCAGCTGCTGGCTATACTGCTGGCTATACTAAATACTTGTAGAAATAACTTCGAAGTGCTGTGTCAGTCTTACCTGGGATTTCTGTTCAGCTCTTCGGGAGTGCAGCTGTGCCCCTACATTGTGTGGTGTGTGTCACTTAAAAACACCCAGCTTCTGAGGGCAGCCTCTCTCTCCCCATGGTGAATGCCGTGGCACACTTCAGAAGGGCTCAGCGGATCAGCTTGGATAAGCATCAGAGAGTTTGTGTTCCTATCAGAAAATTTAATTTCTTGAAATGACATGGGAAACCTTACAAGAGCTGTCTCTCTCACAATGTTTCTGATACTTGCCAGTTGAAGCTGTGCTACTGATACTGAGAGAGTCTGATACCAGAGTCACTTTCCCAAAGAATAGGTCAGGTTTTGGCAACTTCTACGCACAGCATGCTGTGGAACCCTGGAGTTCCCACTATATTTGGAATAGGAGGCTGTGATGATGCATTTAGTCATCTTACTGGCAGATATTTATCTCTTGCTGACTTCTTTCATATAATTTTTATTCCTGTTCTTATAAAAATATCTTCTGCCATATATGCTGCATGGTTTAGGGACAGTTGCTTGCTGTGTCTGTCTTCAGCACACATAAAAGAAGAATAATCCATAACCTCCATGTGGAAATAACCATAATGAATCATAACCTGTCAGTGAATGAGTAATCCTTTTTTGCATTTACAAACTAAGTTTTAAATAATCTATCAAAAGAACATGATTTTATATTCAATTATTTTGTAGCTTTTAACATTCCTAGAGAGTCTTGTTAAATTTCTGGGAAATCTTTTTGGCTAACTTCCAACAAACATTAGCATGCTGTTCTATTATTCTGTGGGGACACCAGAAGGTTTTACCAACTTTTATATAGTGGCCTCAGTTTACAGTGCACATGGTGATTATGAACAGTAAATTTTTCAAAGGCACTTGGTCTCTTCTCCCAAGTTACAGATGATAGGACAAGGGGTAATGGCTTCAAGTTGCGCCAGGGGAAGTTCAGGTTAGATATTAGGAAATATTTCTTTACTGGAAGGGTTATCAGGTATTGGAATGGGCTGCCCAGGGAGGTGGTTGAAGCACCATCCCTGGAGGTATTCAAGAGAGAAGTTGAGTTGGTGCTCAAGGATATGGCTTAGTGTTGGGTGGTGTGGTGTTTATAGTTGTTGGGGTTTTTTTGTTTGTTTGTGTTGTTTTTTTTTCCCCCATTGGTTGGACTAGATGATCTTAAAAGGTCCCTTCCAACCTAGGTGATTCTGTGATAGCAGTTAAATTCCTTTCTCCTCTTTTGTCAGCAGCAGATATTTGTATGTCTTTGTTAGGTCCTTATCCAAGGTTCTAATTTTTTCCTGGGTCAGGCTTTGTGCTTCTTGAGAGGGTCAGTGATTACCTGAAGGATAAATGTTGCCTCTTCAATATTAGTCAGTGTCTGCTGAGCACATGGCTCTATTGGTTAGTAAACTACCAGTGTCCAGGTTGTCACTGATGGATTTTTGCTACCATTTCCATTGTCAGAGTTTGAATCCTTCCACCGTTGTACAGAAATTTGCCAAAATTCATAAGCTAAAATCAGAAATGCCTACTGGTTACCTCTGTGTGTTTATAAAGTAATTGCCTGTAAAATTAGAAGAAATACAACACCATCTGTGTTTGGCAGATCAGTTTTGTTACCTGAGAATTAATAAACAATAGTATTGTCTGCTTCTCTGCATACATTAATGGTCATAGGCCATTAGAAAAAAAAATATTTGAAAAAAATTAAAAGATTGGGTTATGGCTTGGCCACAATTCACTGTTTTGGCATACCAGGTGGCTACCTCCTGATCAAAGCTCTTCTTTTTGGCTGGAGTCTTTCTAAAGAAATATCGCAAGAATTTAACTGTTCAACTTTGGTTTTGTAACCAAAGTTAGGCTGATAAAAGTGCTTCTCTATTTGTGCCTGCTGAAGGCTCGGGATATTCCATACTCATGAGGACTAGATTGCTTAATGAGTAGATGCTAAGAGCTGAAATGAGCATGTGCTTTGAATGTTGCTTTTGTTGGATTCTGAAGACAGCCTAGGTCTGGCATCTTGGCACGCTGGCTTTGCAGCCAAAAGATTATGTGTCAATGTGTATAAATAAGTCCTCCCAGTCCCTGGATGAATTTATGCTTGAAGACTTCTGTTTAGGTATGGACCCTTCCTTGCCTAAAATCATTGCAAGTTTTAATTTCCTGCTAGGTCAAATGCTAGACCAGCAAATGAATGTGGCTTTTTCCCCTCTTTCCTTAGAGGTAGAGATGGATATATGTTTGCAGAGACTATCTAAAATAAAATTAGAGACTAGCCAAATTTCAAGTAACATGATCATTTTGGGTGTCTAACTTGAAAGGTTTTTACTGTCAGATCACAGGAATGCAGTAATATAATAGGTGTGTCACACAGGACAGAGAAAATAATCTTGCTATAATAATTTGTATTTATGCTCTTCTCTCGGAGTTAATCAGTTCCAACAGGTAATAGTGAAATCATCCACAAAGTCGTGCACCACCACTGATGTTTGACATTGTGACCCTCACGGCCCTTCCCAACTATACAACTGTATTGATTCCTTCTTGGCAAGTTATATGACAAGCCATATTTTTCCACAGGTTTTAACTGTTAGTGGAAGGAGCAAGTAAAATAATAATCTCAGGGTTGAGAACTGTTAAATTTGAGAAATTGTCTTTAAATTCTGCAGCAACATTCCAACAATCAGATGGCAACCAGTGAGCAGATGAAGCAGTTAAATGTGGAGCCATTTCTGTAGTTCTGCCCTTCCCATTTCTAATCATAGAAGTACCTATAACAGCACAGGAAAAGGTTTTCAAGTACTTAGTGAAGCCTTAGTATTACAAGCAACAGGTCTTCTCCATGAAACTTCTCAGTGCTGAGGACATTTGACATATGATTGATTAACATCTGTTTGCCTGAAGGACTTTTGCATTCCTCCTTAAAATCACTTACCCTATAGGCATAGCATCAAATACGTGCCTGTGTAATAAACAGCTGGGTAAAATGTTATGCTGCACAACTGAGACCTGGCTGCAGCAATCCACCCCTCTCTTGATTATTGCAATTCTTGAACTCATCATTGCAGAGGAAAGCTCTTTATAGTTGAAGATATGAAAATAGGGCACTGTGACGGCACTATACATGTACATAAGACAAGTGCAGCCGGCAATGTTTTTTCTATATTGGATCAATATTGTATGTCTCAAATCTTAGTAGTAATTAAGGACATAGAGGAGTAGATTTCTTATGGCTACTCTCTGGTTTTTTGTTTATTTATATTTCCCATATCTTCCTATTAAAAAATCCTGAGTGAGATTCCATTGCAAGAGACAAGGAGCGAGAAGCTTTCTTGAGAGGTGATACTGAGTATGTCTTTTATGGTTCTACCAAATCATTTCTCTGCTTCCCTGCACTAAGTGTAATAGTTTGTCAAGACCAGGTAAAATTACAATACATGCTTTGTCAGAACGTTTGCTAAGTTTCATTTTAGTGCCAGCATGAGTGCTTAGGATATTTGCACTCAACTGCACTGAAGCAATTACTTTTCTTTAGTGGTATAAATTGTGTACTGTTTGTCTGTTTGTTTTTTTCCCTTGTGAGTTCACCGCTAGTCTTCACTATACAGGAGAAGAATTTTAACTCAGTTAGTATGGCTGGGAAAAAAAGGTAGAAAAATACCTCTTTGCTGTTGTGTGGTTTCACAGAACTTCAACATGAATAAGAAAGTGGAATCATTTATGCATGCAAAAATGTTACCAGCAAGTCTGAAAATAGCTGAAATTCACAACAATAGAACAGCAAGCATGACAGTTCAGACAGCATCTTATATCAGAACGATGCTCACAACATTGAAAAATTCTGGAGAGCTGAGAACTACCAACAGCAGTGCAAAAGAATCAGGCCTCTGATTTCTGCATGGTTCTGATTAATGGGGAAGGCAGTGATGTGTGCTGCTGCTCAGGGGCTGGTGAAGTGTGGAGCTGTGTTGAGATCCACACAGCTTGATGGCCTTTTAATACAACCTATAAATAAAATGTTCTGGGTGGTGTGCCTTGATCAAGGAGAGAGATGAGATTGTTCTTAAGTGGGAATGGCAGTGGAGAAGGGCAAGATATGTACGTTAATTGTGCTGGCACTAGCATCTTAGTGACAGGGAAGGACAGAAGGAACAGACTGTACAAAATAGGTCCCACTTTGGATCTGTGTCTGAGGATGAGGTGGATAACTGTGGAAACTGAAGCATAGCAGAAGTTCAAACTATGAATAAAGGAAGGGAAGCAGAAGTAGGGGAGAAAGAATTAGACATGCCCGAAAAGATAAAATGCTCTGAAAAAATAAGAGCTTTTGTATTGTATAAGGGATGATTTGAATTCGCATCTCTCTCTTCCTCTTCTATGACACCAGGACAAGTACATAGCAGTGTCCTCCTAATATCTTTATGATCTCTGGAATCTGGTTTGCCATGTATTACATAATATGGCCATAACAGAAATTCCATACCACACTGTAATAGCAGTTCCTTGTCTCAATTAGTTGTATGTCTCAATTTTTATTTTTTTAATATGTAAGTGAAATATTTTGGCTTCTTTTTCAGCATCTCTTATGATAGGATGCTACAAGAAATACTACAGTAGTGGCAATATGTTTATTCATTAGCTTAAATCTTTTGTCTAGAAACAAGTTTCTGCACTCAGTTTTGTCATGAAGGTCTTCAAAATATGGACCCTAAAATCTCAGAAACTGAGTAATAAACTAAGATATATGCCCACATCTCTTTGATTTTAAGCTGGACACTGGTTTTGGGGTTTTTTTGATTTTTTGTGGATCTGGATGAAATGGTAGGAGTTGCCAGGTTGTATGTTCAGTTTAGTATCTGGGAAGTTCAGTGCAGGATAAAGCAATTGGGTATTTTAGGATTTGATTGTTTAGCAAGTGAGGAGCCTGTAACTTCCTCAGTGCAGCCTAGATTAGTGCTAGTTTTCTATTTTTGTTGACCCTTGGGTTTTCCATCACTGTTGGCTCTGATAATGTCCCTTAATTAGAGCTCTCTTCAGGGTACTCTTTTTATACTTCAAGTTCGAGCTTTTCTCCTCACCACCCACCTTAATCTTAGCCTCCCTGATTGATTTTCAGCTTCACAAAGTCTAACATCACATCTTCAGTTCATGGACATCTTTTCCCCTTCATGAAATATATATGTGTTTTAGACAATCTGTGCCATGAAGGATGTAAGTAAGTTGAGCATTGTCGGAAAGCGCAGAAATGTTCTGTGTAATTTCCATGGAGCAGGTCTATTCTCATGAGAAGGTACAGCATATATTCTGTTAACAGTCACTTCAAAAGCAACGTCAAGTCTTCTGTAAATACAGAATATTTGTCTCTGATAATCATATAGCGTGTGGTTCTTTTTGACATGAGTTTTTGCATGATCATTAAGCACTTGGTTCTCCAAGCTACCTTAATTTTGCAGTAAAAGAAAAAGGTGGCAGTGACTCGAACTTATATTCCTGTATACTCCTGCTTTCATTTAAGTTGAACTAAGAGGGTGCTGTAAATTCTTGGTAAAGTCTTAATACCAGGCATGTGGAGAATAAGGAAACTTTTAAGAATTATAAACAAGCAAACAAAAAAATAGAAGAAAACCTGACTCCCCCAGCTCTTGTCTGCAAGCTCTGTGTTATACCTGCATCATCAGAATTAAGTTCCCCGCCAGTACACAGAAATTCATTGTCCCTACTTCCTCTCCACTAACGTATCTGTAAGAACATATGCTTGGCTGCCTAGCAAGCAGTATGTGCAGTTCAAAAATGCTCTAAGTTTCAAGTAGCTGTGTCTCTTTCTGTTTGAATTGGTCACGTCAGTTGCGGTAGTTGCTAAGCCTTCAACATAGATTCTCACTTGCTATGAAGAAAGGTTTAATAGATCCCAGAGCTAGTAAGACTATAATTTCATTAAAATACAGTTTCATCTTGGAGCTTAGCTCCTTTATTTTGCTGTGCAAATTTCAACCTGTATTCTGACGAAGCTTTTTTTCAATTAGGCTTTCCCACAGGCCCAGTTGGAATGATCATAAAATGTTGTGGTGCTTGAACTGGCCTAACAGTTTGAGGGCAGTTTGAAGGGCAAATTTTCCTCTGTCATCTCCATGCAGAAACCTGAAAGACATGTGTTTTTTTGTCACACTCGGGATGCGCAGGGTTCATGAGCACAGGCTTTGACTAGCAGAAGTTCTAATGTTGTGTTAAAGTTGGGCATCACTGTAAGTTTTAACAGCTACAATAGACTTTCTTGGCTCATATGACGATAGGTTGCCAGTGTTAGTATATAGAAGACAGACCTGTGTGGATTTGAAGTGTCTTTTGGTAGTTCATCACTATGTCAAGTCAGACTTCTATGCTTAAAGCAGCAGTGGTTGGTGTTGAATTAATATCAAGGTTGGGTAATCATAAGTTCTGGTTTGTTCTTAAACAAGGAGTTTCAATAGGAAAGAACAAAAAGGGAACAAGGTGGTTCATCATAGCCTCTGATATTCTGCTATCCTCTACAACTTGCAGAGATGATTTCTGTTTAGGGTTAAAGAGTCTGCATACAAATGCTGTAAAATGAAAGTTGATGAAGAAAATGCAGGTGTTTTTTCCAGATAAATAGATCAAGTATGTCACTTAATGTGCAGTTCATTTGCAGCATAGGGGAAAATTAAAGAACACAAAATGTAATAGAAGAGTCACGAGTTCTACCATAATTATTTGTGTTTTGCTTGTGAAGAAATACTAATTGAAGTCCTGATCAGGAAATACGAATTACAGAGTCTTACCATACACATGAATGGAAAAGAGCATGCCTGCTTCATTGCACACAGAGATGGCACTTACTTCTACGTCCAGCTACACTTGGAAAGCTTAAGTAAAACACAGATGTGAATATTTTCTGAGCTGCAAACAATTTGTATGGAATATCAGTTTTACAGAAGATCATCTCTTCTACATTAAAGGCTGGTACAACTATGAGGCTTCAGGAGAGGGCAGTGTTGTTTAGGGCACATATGCAGAAACATCATGGTGGACAGGGCTAGATAGAGAATTCCAGACCATAGAGCAGTGAGAACTACTTGAAAGACAAGCTAGAAAAATTAAGGAAATAAAGTGAAAACAGGGTGCAGTGCAGTGGAAAGAAATCGAAGGACTGCTCAGCCAAGATTTTCTGAATTTCATGTCTGAATACCAGCTCCTAAACCATTCTTTGTAAGTCTGTGTCTTGATTTTTTGGTGAGGTGATGAGTAGCCAAGAATGCACTGTATGGAGATGCATTTAGTGTGTTCATCAGAAACATTAGGAGGCGAAACCTTACTATTTAGCATTTTTCTGAAAAATGAAAAATTTAGGAAACAAATGTGGAGCATCCCAGCAGGAGCATGTTTCTGAAGAAAACCCAGTGGGTTCTGTTGTGTAATGCCAGTCTGCCTTTCACTATCTTTCAGTTCCCAAGCTGAAAGCAAGGGTTTCAGAAGCTGTGGCTAAGAAAAATGCACAAGGGAGTATGGAACTGTTTCCCTTGGAAGTTGGCCCCCAATTTTTTATTTTATTTTTTATTTTTGTTGAAATCTGAATATTCTTTTGAGTTTGGCCATGACATTGTCAGCTCAGAAAAAAATCAGATTAATCCTCGTTTTTAGTATTCCTCCTGGGAGAAAATTCTCTCTTAAAAAGTTGGCATGAATGTAATCATTTTGCATGCCATTCTCAAGAATGCTGAAACTACTGTTTGCAAGAAGTCCAAGATACTTTTTTGTCCTTTTAAAAGCATTTCATTCAGAGTTCAGCCTGCGTACATACAGGTACGAGAAAGGTCTTGGGTTAGACAGGGAGAGACTACAAATTAAAAATACCCTGCATGACTTTTCCCCCACCTTCCCCGCAGCTAAATGCAAAATGTCTGTGCATTCACATTTAATGATGGCCGATAAAAAGCAGGAGAGCTGTTGACTCTGTTATTTCAGGGAACAATCACGCTTAAATTCAGTCACCGCCTCCTCATACTTTCCTGAGCTGTGGTGCTGTGCTGCATGAGCAAGAACAGGCTGTTCCCTTTCTTTTGCCCTGTGGAGTGCATTCCTGCAGGCTTCTGTTCTGGAAGGCTTTGCTCCTTCTGCAGTGCTGGAAAGGTGGTTTGAATCCTCTTGTGCTCTTGCAATTACATTGTAACCATTAGGATTGGAGATGAAGCAGTAGTACAGGTGTGAAAACCTGGAGCTGTGGCAAGCCAGGTTTGATTTTGACCTACTAGAGTTTGCCCATCGTTTAAAAGAAAGGATAGTAAGTCAGTGTGCTCCCCCTTAATCTAATCCTCGTGAGACCTGTCCAAGACAGTGGGTTGTACCACATCAGTGCTCACATCGTCTGCCTTCTCCTTAGAGATTCACAGCAACACTTGGGTGTATTAAATTTCATTGCGTGAATGTGACACATTGTGTTCCTGAAAATAAAAATGGAATCATCCACACTTGTTCAAAGTACACTTATCTCTCTCTGTGTTTATTCTCTCCATCGTGTTACAATAACTGCTGCAAAATTTCAAGTATCAAGTTACAGATTAGTGGAGGCCCCTGTGGTTCTTGGGATGGCACAAGGCTGTTTTTGTTTACCAATGACATTTATCCTCTAATTTCCTTTTGGAAGCATGACAGCTTCTCACTGTCTGATGTGGAATGTGCTTACAGGACCTTATTTTCGTGCAATGTCTGATGATAAACACTCCACTGCATAGTATCTCTGTCTGCTTGCTATGAACCTGCTATTACTGCTTTCAGCAGACAGTCTGGCAGGAACTCGGCTGGGCTGGAAAGTAAACGGGTTTCTAAGTGCATGTATCTTCTATTGCAGGAGGAGATCGAGAGCGGATGACAGCTAATCATGAGACATACCTTCTTATGGCGAGCACGCAGAATGACATGGAGGACTGGGTAAAATCCATTCGCAGAGTTATATGGGCACCATTCGGAGGAGGTGAGTCACTGAGGGAACATACAAAGCTTCCAGATACACAGACACACAAGGGTTCATCTGTTGTCTTTCAGTCACAGAAAAAAAAAAAAAAAAGGGGAAAAAACCCTTTGTTTTCACTTGCAATGCCATTATTGGGCATGTTCCTGTGCAGAGGGCTCAATTAAAAGTCTTTAAACTGTCTGGAACCGCTTTGTGTGATGAGGATATCACATGGCGGTTCATTACCAAGGTGATGGGGAGTTGTCACAGAAGGCTGGTCTTCTATGAAATAATCTTTTCTGCAGGGAGAAGCACAGTTATACCTTTAGTCACCAGCTAAAAGACTATGTCTTTCATAAATGTCTGTCACAGGAAGCTGTCAGTGATACTCCTGCAAGTGACAGCTAAGACTGGTAATAGTCGAGAATTGGGTGGAGAATGGCTGGAGAGCAGCCCTGAGGAGAAAGACTTGGGAGTGCTCATGGTTGGGAAGCAAAACATGAGCTGGCAGTGTGGACTGACAGCCCAGAAAGCCAACTGTATCCTGGGCCGCATCAAAAGAAGTGTGACCAGCGGGTCATGGGAGGTGATTCTGCCCCTCTACTCTGCGCTTGTGAGACCCCACCTGGAGTACTGTGTCCAGCTCTGGAGTCCTCAACAGAGAAAGGATATAGAACTGTTGGAATTGGTGCAATGGAGGGCCACAAAGATGATTAGAGGGATGGAGCACCTCTCCTATGAAGACAGGCTGAGAGAGCTGGGGCTGTTCAGCCTGGAGAAGAGAAGGCAGCCTACAGGAGAGCTGGAGAGGGACTCTGTCAGGAAGTGTAGTGACAGGACAAGGGGTAACGGTTTTAAATTGGAAGAGGGGAGATTTAGATTAGCTATTAGGAAGAAATCGTTTACTGTGAGGTTGGTGAGGCACTGGAACAGGTTTCCCAGAGAAGTTGTGGATGTCCCATCCCTGAAAGTGTTGAAGGCCAGGCTGGATGGGGCCTTGAGCAACCTGGTCTAGTGGGAGGTGTCCCTGCCCATGGCAGGGGGGTTGGAACTCGATGATCTTTAAGGTCCCTTCCAACTCTAACCATTCTATGATTCTATGATAGTACTATATAAAAATATGCACTCTAGTATAAGCCTCAGAATATTAGCACAAGCAGTATAGGATAGATTCTTTTTCTTTTGATTGGCAAACCAAATAATTTCAGTAGTACTGAATCAAAATTTATTGTCAGATATCTAGTTGTCTTTTTAAAAAGTTCTTTCATGTTGAATGGGCTGCAAATTATTATCATTTGCATCATTATTATTCTGGTAATAATGTCTATATTATAATAATATACGTATGATTGATATAAACTTGCACAAAATGTCAATATGTTAATCAGTCTGTTCCTTGGGGCACTCAAATCTTCAAGTTCAGGGACTGAAATATTTTTCCACTGTGAAAGAGCAACCATATTGCATCAGTTGTCTTGTCTGCAGGCTGCTGGAATATTAAGTCAGGTAGGATTGTCTGTGCCGTTCATGACCAAGAAGTGCAGTTAGCACTGAAAACTATGGTGGCTGACTGCAAATGTCTTTTTCTCAAATGCCTGGTAGACTGCAGGAGAGAGGACTGGAGGGACTGAAGGAAGCTGCCATTTAAAAAAAAAAACCAACACACTTTTCTTGTAAGCTACCCATCTTCCTTTGTGCTTTATTCAGGTCACACAATTCTTAAGAGAAGGTTTTGGCTGAGCTGGTGGGCTATGCTGAGGGTATTGGCCAGCTAGGACCTGTGTGGCACTTCTTCAAACACAGCTGTCTCCTCTTTGGCTCCTGGGGAAATGTGCCTTAGAAAGGTGATGCTTACCAGTCATCTCACTGGGATCTGGCCCCATATGTTAAAAGCTGGCACAGTCCTGGATCTAGACATGTAGGTCTTCCAGGATGATGTTTAAAAAAAAAACAACAAACAAACAAACAAAAAACCAAAAAATACCCCAGCCCCCAAAAGTGAAAGGTTTGTCTTGAAAGACATAATCTACTAGCACATTGAGTTGGTTTGGTAGAGGGGCAGTGAGAGGAGCAGAGTCTTCTGTTACTAGGTAAGGTAAGAAATCTGTTTATGTAGCATAAAAATGACCCATCCCCAACTTTCTCTTTGTAAAGCAGTCCTCCAGTAGTAGCATAAGATACTGTGGTAATAATAAATTTGGGAGTATAGCAGAACTGGATTTTTTGAAGAATACCTTTGTGGTTTTTTGCACTTGTCTTCCAGCACCAAAATACCTTTCAGCGGCAGATAATGAGGAAAGGCAACCTTGCAGTTCTTCTGCAGATGGAGAAGTATCTACATTTTACAGGCAGGAA
Organism: Pedionomus torquatus; assembly: GCA_013398155.1. Taxonomy (NCBI): domain Eukaryota; kingdom Metazoa; phylum Chordata; class Aves; order Charadriiformes; family Pedionomidae; genus Pedionomus; species Pedionomus torquatus. The sequence continues at coordinate 246,113 of VZRU01013344.1, forward strand.
GCTTAGATCAGGTGAAATCCCGTTTCTATCCCAAGTCCATGCACAGAGCTAGGATTAGAAACCAAATCTCACAAGCCCTGACTCTATGCTTTCTTCACCAGCCCCTCATTTGCTTTTATAGGGCAAGAGCTATTTCTGGTTTACAGCTGGGAATCTTTCCAGTCACCATGAAAATCCTCAGGACAGCATCATTGTTGTAGGAGTGTTTAATGCAAATTACTGAGGGAAGCACCTGCTAAATACTTTGCTTGCTGATTTGCATAAAACAGGAGTCAGGTGCAATCCTTGAATTACTGTTTAAATTAATTTGTAGTTAAAACACTTCTAAGCATGTTCTTTTTGGTTTTCCTATTGGATTTCCTGAGCAAATACACTGACTCAGAATTACTTGTATTGGGAAGCAAACAGTTAACTCTGGAAAACACGAGAATAGTTGAAACATGATTTTGGGTTTAGTGTTCATGCAGAAGGTTTGACCGTGATAACAGGGCAAAAACAGGATCATGGGATGTGTCACCATTAAGAACTGTGTTTCTGGTGTGTCCCCCATTTTTTTAACTGCTTGTTACTTAAGTTGGTAGTCTGAGCTACCTTAACAAGTCTTAATAAGCCCTATTAACTGTTCTGTAATTATGTGTGGCCAGGCATACTCATATTTTTATTATCCCTTGCTGCATGGATGTTGCTACAGCTGCTGCAGCAATCTGACCCTTCTAAAGAAGGGCACTTCTGGACTTCTGGCTTGTCTAAGACCCTGCCTTTATGAGCTGTAGCCACTCAGGTTAAAAATCTTTTTATCTGTTACATTAAGTTGCAGTCACATGATGATGAGTAGCCGGTAACAAGTAATTACCAGCAACACAAAATTATTTCAGACAGCCAATTAATCAAAACACCAGTTTTTATATCAGCTTCCTAAATTTTAGTACGGATGGTAAACTACAGTAGTCTGGTGTCAAACAAGTGAAGTGCTGCCTTAAATAACATACCTGAATTTTCTAGTTCTTTCAAGCATTGTAAGCAAACTCTGTGTGTGTGTGTGCGTGCACACACATGCAACGGATGTGTCTGAGCCTTGGTGAGCAACTAATATTAAAAGTTTGTCTGGCAGTGGGAAAGGACTCCTGGTACCAGAGCATGGAGCTCTGTAAATGATTAACCGTATCATTAGATTGTTATTTGTTAATCTGTGCTAGAAAGGGGGTGAGGGGTGGGGTGTGTGTAGGTAGGTGGGGATTTGCTAAGGTGATGAGAGACAACTTGGGTTTTGCACCAGCAGAATAAGGTGACTGGAAAAAATTCTGAAAAGGAAGAGAAATGTAAATGAGCCAGGGCATATAGTGCTGTTTGCACATGAAATTCCTCTCCTGATTAGATTAAAAAGGCAATTTTTTACAGGAGGGAAAGGCCTGAGCTTTAATTGCAGAGCTTGCAACTAAGAGGGAGGGAGGAGAGGAGAAGAGGGAGCATGAGCATTTTAGCAGGGGTAGTAATGTAAGGTCTGGCACCTCCTGCAGGAGCCAGGCACAGCCTGCTTGCTTTTCAAACTGCCGCACTCGACAGCTGCCTGAAGTCAACTCAAAGTCACCCAGAGGAGCCGACAAATCTGCGTTGCGGCAGCTCCCTCCTCTACTCTACGTCGTTTCCCTGCACCTGCTGCATGTGAGGGGCTGGCGCAGGCGGCGGCAGCAGCTGTGGCTGCCATTGCCAGGCGTGGGACCAGAAGGGAGCGAACACGCAGAGCATCCCCGTGTGGAAGCACTTCTCAGCAGCTCCCCAGGATCCTGCCGACAAAGATGCGCTGTGCTGCCGCATCTGACGCACCTCTCCCATGAGAGCTTCTGGTAGTTCGAAGGCAGTAAAACAAGCAAGAAGCCCTTAAGAACATCAGACAGGGAGCTGGGTATATAAAAGGTTTTTTGAAAGGAATATGTTATGGACAAGAGAGCCTTTCGGACAAAGGTGCTGTTGTTTTTGCTCCTCAGTTGCAGAGATAAAGGGAGCTAGCAAGGAGTATTGTATCCCGGAGGATTCTTCAGTGGCCTTTTTGGTATTGTTCTTCTATTTCCCCTTGCGCACTGCAAAGTGCTGACCTTTTTCTGTGGAATTGGAGTCTCTGCCACTCAACCCTCTGTTCCAGCTGGGAGGAAGAGGTCTTTCTAGCCATCCATCTGTGCAGGCACTTCTGTTTGAATGGAAGATATATCTTTTTGCTGAAACTCTTTTGTTGTGACATTGTGTAATAGACAGCTGCCTTGCTGCAGGAAATAAAAGAGAGACGGAAGGAAATTGTTCCCCAAAGCAAAACTGAAGCAGGGAAGAGAACATTAAAATCACTTCAAGCTCTACCCATGATCTAGAAGACCACAAATCTCCTAGCTCCAGAGGAAAATACGCTATTACAAAAACTCCTCAGCAGTCAGTAAAGATGAGCAGTCGCGGTGTTTTGTCTGGATGCAGCTGGTAAAGGAAAGCTTTGGAGAGACCTGTGATCTCTGGCCTGTATGATGCCTGAAGACAGAAATGATGGAGTCCGCAGCCCAGGTGCCTTAGCAGCAGCTCCTTTCATTCCTAAAACTACTTACAGGAAAATTAAGCGGTGTTTTAGTTTCCGTAAAGGTAGGTCCATTCTTTTGCTGTGTTCTGCTTTGCTACTGAAGCCATGGTTTCCAAAAAGTCAAGGAGGCTGTGTGTGCAGGGGCAGATGAGAGTACTGAAACAAAGGTATTACACAATGCAGATGCCAACATTCCACGAATGATTTATTTACTTCTTTGTTCGTGTCTCTGGTAGCTGGCCAGCTGATACTGCTTCCTGTGTATAATAGCCCTTGAACGAGGTGGCTTGAGACAAGGTTATTGCAGAACCTCTGACCAAAAATCAGTGAGAGCAGTGGGGGGATCAGACTTGTGATGCTGAGTTGCCTGTTTGTCTGGCAGAACATCAGGGAAAAGATTTCAGGTTTGCATTTTTTCTGTGTGGGAGGGGAGGGGTAAAGAGACAGAGCAAAGCAACTTCATAAAGGTGCATCCGTGCAGAAGACTCAGTGCTTGGATTCAGAGATTTCTGATGGGCTGAAGGGCAGCCTTTACACTGTCCTCTTGCAAGTGCTGCATTGCCACTTCATCCTGCTGCCCTGCAGCCTGCATTTGCCCTTCCACCTGCTGCATAGAGATGTTAAAAGCCAGTTTTCTTCTGCATTGCACATACTCCTGTTGAAGCAGTAGCAGGGAGAGGAGTGAAAAAAAAAGGTCTGGCTTTCAACATCTGTCACTTGGAAGTGCTGGAAAGTAAACACATGTCTGAGAGAAGTGATGATGATGAGCCATGATGCTTGGGATAGGTGCAGAGAAACTACTTGTGTGATGAGGACAAAAACTTTGTGTGGGGGAAGGGAATATTGGTGCTGCTTTAAAAACTATGATGGACAGAGAAATTCAAGTGAAAGGGCTAAATTGTCATGTTGTTTTGAAGTGTAAGAAATGATCTTACACAGGGCTTCTACAAACACAATCATCTTAACTTCCGCTCCTCTCAAAACTGTTCCTCCATGCTGCCATTTGTCCTTCTGCAAGACCATGCAGCTCTTTGCTCACAAGACTCAAGTGACAAGTGATGATGTAGTGGCGTCATTGCCAGCCAGGGCAATGTGCACAGGCAGTTGGGGTGATGTATTGAAATGAGGGATCATAACCAGTGAGAGACACACTGCAGGACTACAGCAGAGATCAGCTATCACCTGCAGCTGAGAACAGCATTGAAAACTGTTTGCCCTCTGCAGCCCCCCCTTCCCAAGGCCAGCATTTCTCTTTGTTGCTGGAGACTGGACAGGAGGACACGGATGTGTCTGTATGAAGTGTGCTAGTGCATTTCAAGGTGTCGGTATGAATTAGTTGCCTGTGCTCTGTTTATACACTTAACTGTTTGAGAAATGTTTGGAAGTTGAGTAAAGGATTAACTGATAATTTTGCAGACAGATGCCTTTGTCCCCAGGGTGCAGCCTTAAGCGCTCCAAGAAGAGCTTCAGCTGTTGATTCTTTCCCCATATGTTCTGACGCAGCACTCCTCATGTCTAAAACTCCCAGTGAAACTGCAGTGCTTGAGGCAGAAGACAGTGGTCAAGACCATGCTGCTAATTTGCTTTACTCCACATACTGTTTTTTTCAGTTGCTTTTTTATATGCATTTTCTGTCAAGAGTGTTGTCACAGAGCCAGATCAGAGCTGGAGAATGCTGGGTGCACATGTCTAACTAGGTTCACGTCCCCCTGAAATCAACAGAAAGATGAACATCAACTTGACTTCCAGTCAAGCCTTTCCTATTGGTTGTACAGGGAAATTGGGCTAGCTACACTGGAATTGGCATACCAAATTCTTACCACTTCATTTGTAGGTTGTACACCTAAGTATATTAAAAAAAAAAAGGCAAAACTATCCTTCTGCAAACCTAGCCAAAACCTGTATAAAGCAGATCAGTTAGTTCTAAGCTGTGCAACACAGTGCAGAAAATAAAACGAGCAGGGAAAAACCATTGGCTAGTCATTGGAAGAACTACAAGGGAATCGTGACTATTTATGTTTAGGTAGAGGTACATCATCATCTTCACTGATGATACAAGGTATAGCACCCTTTCTGGAAATCCAGATCAAAGCTGCATTATAAAAAATTAAATGTTAGACCTGCTTGGAGGTCATGTCGTGAAAGTCTACTCAGAGAGCAGCATCTGAACAGAGACAAGAGCCAAGTGTCTTTAAAATCCAATGTAGATAAGACACTCTGTGGTACCACCACAGGAACCTCCTGAGAGCTCATGTGGCATAAGTGAAAAAAGCAATAACTGAGGGTAACTTTGCTGCATGCAGTGGTGAGAGCATTCAATAACATGGTGAATTTGGGTGAGCGGAGTTTTAGAGGAGGAGATGGCATCGCCTATAGCCAGAGAAATGGTACAGGCCCTGATATGATCAAATGAGATAAGTTCCCAGTGATATTTTAAAAATTGTCTCATTTCCTATTTCTTGCTAGAAATAGCCTGTAGCTAGTTCTGCTCTTATTTCAGAGTTGTTTTTTCTAAGCAATAACCTCTGGTGTGCAGCTGTGTTAAACTCCAGGGCAGGAATTTTTTCTTACCTTACCTACTGCTGGCATCACGCTCTGGGATAGGAGAAGGCTTGAAGGGAAGAAAATCACAGAATCATATAGAATTGCCTAGGTTGGAAGGTACCTTTAAGATCATCTAGTCAGACCATCAACCTGGTCCTGATTTAAAAAAAAAAAAAAAAAGTCACTAAACTATAGTAACATGGTCACTAAACTATGTCACTAAACTATGTCACTAAACACTATAAAATCAGTCAGGTGGAAACAAAATTCTGCCATCCTGTGTGGGTTTTTTTTGTTTGTTTGTTTTTTTTTTTTTTTTTTTTTTTTTTTTTTTTTTTGGATGGGTTTTTTTCTCTCCTGTATATTACAAAATTCTGTAGAGAAAGAAGAAAATGCTCCCTGCCTTTGACTCATTCAACACAGTACTTACAGTGCTGGGGAACACTGGAGCAGACAGCTGATAAGCAAGAATAATTTAAAACTCTGTGTTAGGTGGCCATGACAGCCACTTCTTTGTGTTCTTCCAGGACCTTTGTTCCCAGTCCTGCTGTTGAAAGCTATTCACCTGACTTGTTATTTCCACTGTCAATGAATTATTGATGTAGAACTGAGAGCTGCTTGAAGTTCTCATCCAAATCCTAAGCTGAGAGCAATTCTTCTGACCTTAACTGGCCTTTTCTGATCGGTATAGCCCATAAACTCAGGACTTGTTTTGGAAGGATGGAGGTCCTCTGCTGCACATTGAGAGTATGCGCATACAAGCATGAGCCCTCTGGTTGAAGCATCAGCCTTCTGTGCTTTACCCTGTCTGAAAATTATGCTATCTGAATTGCTGAGGGGATTGCTTGGGAAAAGCAGAAACCTTCCAGCTCACTGAGTGCATGTACTCTGTGGTAGAGCTAGAGCAGCAGGTGGGCTTTTTTCAAGCTGTTCCTTATAGAGTAAGGAGGCAGAACTACTGCCTAGGTCTTTCTCCTTTTTTCTTACTGAATCAGAAGCTTGGAGTCAATAGACTTGAGATGTGACCCCTGCCTGTGTTCAACTAAGGAAATCATTGACTAATAGCATTCCTAGATTTCAAAAGCGTACCCTAACTCTGAATATGCACCATTGAAAATACCACAGTGCTTTCACAGCTCTTGAGCAGACATACACAGAATTCGGATATAGCACTGTAGTGTCTTTCATAAGGTTTATGGCTATCTGTTAGTCTTGGAAATCCAGTTTCTCAAAATGTTGCAAAACTGCCACAGGAATGTTCTAGTTAATGAATAACTGCTCGGTATGCCCTTTACTAGCATGTGATTTTTCCACTTTGATGTTATGCATGGTCTTGGCTTAATTGGATATAGCTTTAAAGACCTACAAGAGCCTCTCTGAAAAAGCAGTTCTGCTGATTAAATCTGATGACTGGTCAGAACTGGAACCTGTACATTTCCCTGCCTTCCGACAGCTCTGGGGAGGCTAAGCTGCTGCCATTCTGAATCTCAAGGTTTCTTGGGTTTGTCTGTTTCTTCTCTGGCACCCTATCCCAAGGATAAACCAAACCGCAGGTCAGCACTTGTGCATCTCTGCTTTTCTGCAGAGAAATTGAGGTTAAGAGGAGAACTTGGGTTTGGATTGCAACATGAGTTATGAGGGCTGTCTTTCATTTTCTTCTTCGCAGGAGTATTCTTGTTTAGTCACTGTAGTGGAAATTTACTTTTAAAAAACAGCGTGTGAAATGATCTCTGTGGTTTTGATTATGTTGTAGTCTCTTGCATTGTCTTTTCCTTGCTTGTCTGTAAAAAAGATGCTAGTAGTTACGAGGTATAGTGTTCACCATTGTCTGCCTCTGCCAACCACTACTGTAATTGCATGCTTGCAAAGGCAATTTGTCACAGAATTGCCTTTGCTTCATAATAGTCGATGTCTTAGTCTTTATAAACTATTCATCTGCAGTATCTCTGTAGTCTGTTGCAGCATAAGAGGGGATATAAGCATTAGTAAATGGCAGTGGAAGAAGATGCACTTTACAGGGCGTTTTATTCCAAAACAGTGAAAAACCCAACACCAGAAAGGTGATGAACAAGGTACTGGTTGTGACAAGATGATGTGGAAGCAGAGTTGTCACGTTTCTGCCACCTCTGCCCCTGGCAACAGAGTACTTTTTCCATAAGGCATCAGCAAGTCTGTAACTTCAAGTCAATATTTATTCAAGCTTATCGTGACTGATTCCTTTCCTGACTGTGTGCTGCCTGGTGCAGTGTTCTGCATTCATTAGGTGAAGGAAGTACTTCTTTTGGAGAAATTCAGCCTGGTGTCTGAAACCAAACCAAGCCCACCAAGATGAATTCCAAAGCCAAACTAATTGGAGAATGCAGAGTGTAGTAAATCATGACTTCAGGAGCACTTCAGGGTGATGTTGTGATTTTCCATGAGACTTAAGTCTTAACTCTAGGTTATTACATGGTTGTCAGAATTACCACGCTAGCAGTCAGGTTCCCAAATCTAAGTGTGGACATCCATGTGCTGATGAGGTAGATAGGGTACTGTGACTATTCATATAGATGGGGAGCCAAGTCCCTGAGGCTTTATCTGACATGGGAGGATGGTGCAGTATACACCTACACCTCTGGCTGTGAAGTATATCTGTGGGGCAGACTTGATCTTCTGAGGATTGATAGACTTGTATCCAGCTTGTCAAATCTGAGACCATTACTGTAGTTATTCTGTCTCTTCTTCAGGCATTTCTAGCTATGTGTATGTTAAATTTCTCAGTAAAAGTCCCTTAATTTACAATGTACCCTATTGCAGTCAGTAGTAGAAACAATTCAATGTTTATACTTAAGGGACCAGAACTGGGAAATTTTATGTTCCAATTTGGATTTTTTTTCTTGGCACTGGTTACTTCTCCATCATATCAGGTCTTATTTCCTCAGATAAAGGTTGTTTTTTTTTAAGGTTTTCATCATTCAGCACCTGTAATTCACTGCTACAATATGAAACCAAGTTTGTCATACCCATTTAATATATATATATATATATATATTAAAAAGGTTATATAAGTTTCTGCTCCCACTGAACAGAAAACCCCACTTATTCTGATTTTACTCATTATCTTTTAGACATGCCTTGAAAGCCATTTCCAAAATGAAAAGGAAAAAAGGCAGTGTCTCAAAAAATGTATTTATAGAATGTGATGTGTTTTGACAGCAGTGTCATTATTTGTAGGAGCTTCAAAGCAGTGTGGTGGGTTTGAGAGCTTAGTCTTTCCTCTGCAAATGTAAGCTGCAATATGCACATTACTGATTAAAGAATCAACATGGAAAGGAGAAAGCATAGCCCGTAGGACAAAGCTTATACAAGCTGGTTGTACTGTCAGTAGGCATGAGTTGTAATTGTGTGTCATGTAACTGGAATATCCTATGCAAAACTGATCAGTTTTAATTTGAAAACAGGCATCTTGTGAGTAAAACCAAGAGATCTCATGGGGTCTTGAAAGGAAGCTTAGACAGTATGTTCATGGGACAAACTGTAGTAGGGCGGCCAAGTCGTGCACCTAAGAAGGAGTAACCCAAGGGAAACAGCTCTGCAGAAAGGACCTGAGTGCCATGGGGGACAATAAGCTGGACACAAGCTTGCAGTGGACATGGCAGCAAGGAAGGTTTGACAGCAATCTAGGAAGTATCTGCAGGAGCAGAGCCAGCAAAGGGAGGGAAGTGATTAATGCACGTTTTTAGACATTCATTAATGCACATTTTAGTCATTTCAGCATTTTTTAGACAATATTCCAAATATCGTGTTCACTACAAAAAACCAAACCAAAACAAAACGGCGGGAGGACAGGCAGAAAAACTGGAGGAAGTTGAGCAAAGGGCCACCAAGATGCTTGGGAGCTATGACATGTGCCCTTTGAGGAGGAGCATATTCAGCCAGGAGAAGGGACAATTTTGGGGGCACCGAACAGTAGCTTTCTTGAATATTAAGGAAGACTTTGAAATTCCCATAACTACACAGATTCCTTAACTGACTTCCAGTGGACTGTTCTCTTTAAATCCACCACTTGCAGAAGGAGAGTCTTGAAAATGGAGGGACCTGAAGATTTCCTCTATATTGACTAGTAGCAACCCTTAACTCAGACAAATATAAAAAATCCCAATTCATTTCATACTCCTGCCATCCTCATAGGCAGTTTGCAGGAGTTGGGAAGATATATTAGAATTAAGAAAATATAGTGTGACTCCTCTGCCAGCATGAAGAGGCTGAGTTTTGCAGACACCAAATATTCCACACCACTCTGTACTCTGCTAAGCTTGACTCACTTTGAAATTTCAAAATTCCTTCTTTATTTGCTAATTATTGGGGCTTGGGTTTTGTACAACATGAAAAAGAATAAGCTAACAAAGTCACTGTGTGATGTTCAGTCTCTTTACCTACTGCTGGTTATGGAATCCACAAGTGTGGGTACCATGGAAATCACAAAATACGCTGCTCGGCATCTCACAATAGTGTCTAGGTGTCTTAGCTGGACATCGGTTATTCTCTCCAGTTATTTTCCTGTGCTACAGTAAAAATAATTGCACTTCAATGCAAACCCCAGACCTTCAGTATGGGAAGCTGGGAGCTTGCTACCCACTTCCCATAACATCCTGGAGCATATGTGAGGCAACTTCCACCTGCACAACTGAGATGTGAGTTATCTTTCTTTTGTTGGAGGAAAAATGTACACATTGGAGGTTTATCCTGAAGGATGCTACAATCTGAATGCTACCTTAGCTGGTGGTTAGTTGTTTATGTAATTATAATTTATGGGTGACTGAAGGTTTTTGTTCAAAAGGTGACTAGCTCAACCTTGGTCTTTCTTCAGGAAAAGCAAACCAAAACAACTCTGTTGGCCTTACTCATTTTTAAACCAGTAGGAACTGTGTTGACTTACTGCTTGGGGTTTTTTTTCCACTTTGTAGACTGCATAATTGGAGAAGAAGCCTTCCAAACATAGATAGTTACTTGGTCTTTAGTTTCTGATAATGACTGTCTTAGAACTATTCATTGTCTTGCATATATAGAAATTGAATTGCCTTGCTATAGCCCATATGCTGCTCAACAAATGGTGGACTTAAGAGAAAACTTTCATTCCAGATGACATGCCTGAACATTATTGTGATGCTGTCGATGATGGCTGGCTCTGTGGTTTGAAAGGGAAAGGCAAAATATGTTATGGACAGTAGCTGTCTTTCTAGTGGTAGTGGTTACATGATCAGATTTGGGGTGAAGTAAATTCTGTCCAAAAACTCCACGTTCTTCTGAGGTTAAGTACCAGTGCAGGTTTCCTGCAGTTTGTCTGACATATTTCACCTTTCATGTCAGGATCTTTCCTCATATACAAAATCAATTGTAGCTAAAGCAGACAGTGATAATGTAATTTGCAGTACATTATAGGAATGGTCTGTGTTTATGTGGGAAAACTTAATTAATAATTTGGTTTAGTAGCAACGAAATACTGAGTTACATTTATAAATCTTTTGCCTTACATGTGTAATGGTAATGTTTACATGCTATTGAAATGGGTACAGGAACTACTTATTTTTTAATACAAAATTAAGCATGAACCAAAGAAGACGAAGATAGAGACTTTTGAATCAGTTCTGTGACAGAAAATCCTATTTGTATTATTTCTATGTTCTCTGTGCTTATGGTCTGAAGAATAGTTTACAGAACTTTATTTTAAATAATTTTTGAGTATTGCTCTAAATACGTCAGCATTGTATTTCTACAAGAGTATCAAAGGTGAAATAGAGCACTCTGTTCTGAAGAAAGAGGTAAGTTAAGTGTCCATGCATTTAACTGACCTGTAAATTGTGTGGGTTGTCATAGGAGACAGTAGCTCCTCAAATGTTTTTTATGAATCTCAACTAAGTCACATCTCTTTTTTGTGTAGGTATTTTTGGCCAGAAGCTGGAAGATACTGTCCGATATGAAAAGCGATATGGGAACCGCTTGGCGCCTATGCTGGTGGAACAGTGTGTGGATTTTATCCGACAGCGGGGGCTAAAGGAAGAAGGCCTTTTTCGGCTGCCTGGACAGGCTAATCTTGTCAAGGAGTTACAGGATGCATTTGATTGTGGAGAGAAGCCTTCTTTTGACAGGTAAAATCCTCCAGCTGTCCCCTACTCTCTGAAGCCTAAACAGGACACAATCTGCTGTACACAAAAAGCTGACCCACGGTGCTGTTAAACATGTGGCAGCAAGAGATGGAATAAAATAGTTTTGTAGGTTTTTCTACATGTTTCCTATTATCACTCTAGAAAGTTGTATTTTTTTTCTTTTCTTTTTTTTTTTTTTCCTGACTTTGATGTCTGATTTCAAAGTATTTCTGGAGAATTTCCATTTGTGAAAAACTGTTTAGGTAAAGTATTGCTAAGGGTTTGACTTAATCAAAAATATCTGAATTGCCTTGATCTTAGTATCATTTGAAATACAATGGTGATGGTGGCATTTAGTCAGTTCCTCAAAGGAAGAATTCCTCATATCACCAATTTCAATATGTTCTGTTACCTATAAAGCTGACTGGAAGGGAAGTCTACTTTTATGTACTCCTTTATAATTCGAGCCTTTAGTTTTAAAATAAAAGTCACTGTGACCATAACAAGAAACCTATGTGGTTTTGAAGGTCCGGAACTAATTTGTATTCCAATATTTACATGGTTTTCCAAAGCTAATGAGAATATTCTGGGCCAAGGCAGAACCCAGTCCTGCTCACACAGCTGTGTAGGACTTCAGTCTTTTCTAAGATTAATTTTTTGTGCAAGATTAGCTCTTCTCCTATAAGCATTGATGGCAGTAGTCCACATAATCAGAGTGTGCGGTCAGAGAAACAGAACCAGTGGATTATGGAACCACATAGCCTTTTTAACTCTGATCAAAATTAATATGATGGTAACAAAATTCCAATTCAAGAGATTGTCAAACAGTGGTTGTCCTCATTGTGTGCCCTAAGAGATATCCACAATACGTCTCCAAAATAGAATTGGGATACTTCATTCCACTTGTGGGTCTAGAAGGTAGGTGTATCACTGGTGCACAGAAGGCAGACATCTGTAATGCTGTTTTATCTCCAATAATTTTCTCAGTCCTGACCCTCACTTTAAGAAATGTCAAGAATTTTTAATGCTCTGGAAAATAAAAGTGAATTGTCTTCCTAGGAGATTTCTTAGTTTCTTATTAGAAGGTGAGACTTAGGATAATTGACCAGAAAAGAGCTTTAAGGAGCCAGATGACTGTGGGTGTGACAGTGTTAGCTGATAAATACATTTGTAGCATACTCAGAGTCTATTGAGATACTGTGTAACTTATCTAAAAACGGTAAAGAAGCAGCCACTGGGTATGTTTTCCTTACTTGGACATTAAGATATTTATTAAGATGATTATTAGTCATCTCTGGCACAATCTCTACCAGAGATACAAGTCGGGAAATGACAGAAACAAGAGGTTATTTTTTCCATGTCTGTAAATAGAATAATTGTGGAGGAAATGCTTAAGAAAATACCCTCCATCCCCCAAACTCCAGGAAGATGATGTACTGAACACCCCACTGAGAGGTGCAGCTTGAAAAAGGTGCACGAGTTCTGTCTACTCAAAACAAATGAGACCAGGACTCAAATGCATAATTTTTCTTTTTGCAAGGTTATCTAGCAACATCTGTAGCACACATTAATGAGCCCCAGGAACCAGGCATGTTAGATGAGCTTTAGCAGATGAAATGGAGAAAAGATTGTATGTGCTACTGCTGTGAAGAAGGCACGTAATCTTTACTGTAGCAATTAGAAACATCAGCAGGAGTTGCCTATAGATTGCTGGTCCTGCAGTTCTGCTTCTAAAGCTCAGAATTTACAGAACGCTGACCTTGTACGTCAGCATGTCTCATTGTGAAGGGTGCGTTTTCTGCTTACTCTTTCACATTTGAGCTTGGAGAGTTATGATTTAGGTGTAGCAGTGGTCCAGAAGTAAGGCAGACAAATTCTGTTCTGATCTCTGCCATTGTTTCCGCTTGGCATCTATGTTTTTTCCTCCAACCTTTTGTTCCATTTGTACACTTTGGAGGGGAAGTTCATTTCACAGTGTTTATAGAGGGCTATGTGATTACCTTGTTTAGGGTAACTTTTCATGAATAACACCGTGGCCTCCAGGTTTGATGCAACCTGTTTGGCAAGTTGAGCTCTTGAAAAGTGGCCACAATATGAAAAGTTGCTGTAGGGGGAAATAAACCCAAACGTTCGGGGTCCATGCTTACTTTTTCTCAGGAACCTCCAGATCCACTGTGTTTAATCATCTGAAATTATATGTCATTATTAGTCAGAAGTTATTAATTTTACATTTTGCCCATTCTCATACATCAATAATAATAAAGAGTTTTGCAGTTACTGCTCAGCTGACAGTTTTGTTGATGGGGCACAAAACACAATGGAATCCGGGTCATGCTTCCATGGCAGTACCGGGTCACTGGCTCTGACTGGGAGAAAGACTAGCTGCTGTCATCAGTGTTGGAAATGATACAAAGAGCTGGTGTCTGAGGAGTTTGTGATTTTTCATACTAAGATTTTGTCTGTATATAAGTGCACGTAAGTCGAATGAAGACTTTAGAACAAGTGTAGATGCTTTGAAAATGTGTGTGTAAACTCGTGTGTATGTTTGTGGGAGAAATTATGATTACATATATCATAATACAATATCATAAATCCTCCTTATGTTTTCAGTAAAATACATAGCTCATAGAATTAAAAACAAAAGCAAAGGTAAGATTGTACAGCCATGATAAGTACTCCTTTGAAATGTCATTACCTTACAGTCCTTGGGAGATGGAATACAAAGACACCGATCTGCTCTTTTGCCCAGAGTTCAGCTGCTGTCCGCAGTTCTGTGGAGACCCTGCCTTCTCTCCTTCTGCATACCTATCTGCACCCCTTTGGCAAAGATGACCACAGAACAAATGCAAGCAGAACAAATTGGCACATTTGAAAGAAGTAAAATGGCTTTGCTCTAAAGAAAATACAGCCATGTTTTGAAACAGAAAACATGTTTCAAAAAGGGTAGCTTTCATGGGGGTTAGCAGCTGGATGTTCCCATACTGATAGGCGTACAGAAATGGAACCAGTATTTGAAATTTCTCAGATTCACAGAATGACAGAGCCCAGTGTCTGATCTGAAACATCCAACATCCTAGTCCCCCCCAGTATGAAAACTGGAACATTTCTTGCAGCCTTGGAAAGGGGAGGTACAGCTGTTACAACTGAAAACTGCTGAGGCCTTCCGTGTGAAGGAAAATAAACAACTAAAAATTCTATGTCAGCTTAAACCCCAAAATCAATAAGTACCTCTGCACATATTGTGAAATTTGCTGTAAGGAATGAGTAGAGCAATTAGGCAATCACTCATGCTTGCTACTATTTGAAATATATTTGGTATTTCCAGTACAGCTCCACCTCTGTATAAAATTGTCACCTCTGGGAAATCTGTTTTGCTTGCTCTTGGGCTATTTGCTTCTCTTAGCTCGTGTAGCTTATATTTTAAATTTAAAGTCCCTCAACTCCTTTACAAGTCATACATTTGTAGTGATACAAAGTAGATTATGACTATTTGTTCTGTAAAATTAGCATAGCGAGTATAGCACTGCATGAGGAAAACCGAATAAGGGGTTGTTCTATAATTTTTATCTGTAATGGGTACAAAATTGGATTTCTCTTTTTGTATTAACTTTTTCCATTTATTGTTCATCACAATTATTACCAGATCACATGAGAGTTAAGATTGCTTATGAAGAAAAATCGTTTGACGTGTCACTGAAATGAATATTACTACTTGTGTTCTTTTATTTTCCAAATAGAAGCCTGTGCATAAGAATATCTTTGTTTAGAAGCAGAAAGTTCCCCACAAGGAAGGGCCTTTATTCTCTTCCTAGGGGGAAAGTGCAGTAATCCCTAAACAAAACATTTTTATGTGAAATGAAGTCTTTACTAGAAAGCTGGCTCCTGCCAAACACAAATGGCCTTGGGCCTTTGAAAAATTCCTTTTTGTTTCTGCCTGTTCAGGCTTCCTTCCTTGATGCTCACAATCAGCAGTTATACCTCTGTAGGCCTTCCACATCCTGATTCCAGCCCTCCTCCTAACCTGCTAGCAGAAATAATGTATGCAAATGGCACAACTAGAAGACCTAGTGTAGCAATTAAATACACATTATGAGACACATTTTGAGCATGATGCAAGGGTCAGTCAAGCAGTTTAACTGGTGTCCTGCTGTAGGATAGTGGTTTTAGTTATTGGCAGTGGATGAATGTAGTTGTGTTGTGTGAATTTCAGTTTCAGAAATGGAGTTGGTGTGCCAACTGTGATTTAAAATCAATTAAAAAAAAAAAAAAAAGGTGGCTAGGTATTGCACTTGCCAATGACAAATGACTTCTTAGATGGCCTTTAAGAAAGGATGACATTTTGTTATTACATGGAAGTTCTGAGAGTGTGTTTTTTAAAGCATCCTTTCTTAGGGTTGCAAGGTTTGTGGCTTTCTCTTCTAGCAAACAAGAACAGGTTGTTTATTTGTGGTGTTTTTCCATGTTTTATGTATGCTTGCAATACCTGCAAAATCTTGCAGAAATTTAACAGCCTTTCTAAACCACCTATCAAATGATAAAATAATTTAGCAGCATATTCACTGGAGCTGGTTGATTTTTTTTTTCCCCTGATGGTAACCTATCTGTTTCTTAGGCCTTTGGCCACCTTACCTGAAAGTACTCATGTCTCTTTAAGGATCTATATTTTTCTAAGTTTTAATGTCCTTCCAATGCTGTCTTCATTGCTGCTTTTAAGGTGTCATTCTCTAACCTAAATGAGTTAGCTGCTGTTATTATTACTGAAGTGAGTGTCTAACTTGGAAATTAAGTCTGTCAGTCTTCAGTATTCCTTGCAGTGCTTGCTCCCCTGAATGGGTCACTGGAAGGTAGCATGGATTGTAAAAATCATGAACACAAGGACAAAGGAGCAGAATGTGTGTTTGGGTTTTTTTATCTGTCTAAAACAGAACCATAAGAATTGAGATCAGTGTTAACTTAAAGTAGAGCCAAGCTCTTGTGGCAGGAAGGAGAGGAGAACAGACAGCTCAGAGCTTAAAATGGTAAATGCTTTCATGTATGTTTCACTAGTTGTAGGCAAAATTTCAGCTGGTAGCTGAGCAGGCACTATACTGCTTTCAGTAGATATGTGTCATATAGGAAAATTATAGAGAGAGTAATGCTTTGAAGATATTAACACAGGGGAATAAAAATAACAATAGGACATTCAACCGGTTATGTTATGCATTTGACCTGACCGTTGAATTTCTGGACCCAGCCTGAGTGCCAAAATCAGATGAATCATTCCATTGACATTAGTAGTATTAATGTGTGTTAATGTTAAACACAGGCCTTGCCCTCCTAGCCTGTGAGCAGGGGCTTGCCAGCAGTAACAATGCTCTGATTCTCTCTATATGCAGTTATGCACATTTGTAATATTCCCTTCACGTTGCTTACTCAGTGTTTCATCACTAGTTTATCATGTGCTCTGGCATTTCACTTAAACTGTCTGCAGACCGGGAGGAAAGGTCCACACTGGGCAGTCAGCTAGGAACTCATACCATATCAGGAAAACATTAATACTGATCTGAGAGCTGCTCTACAGACCTGAAGGCAGCTAAGCAGGAACACAGTCAGGAAATGTTGTGGTAAGTATGAGATGTGTTGGTGAGGAAGATTCTCTGTTTCCAGGATTGTGATCTATGACACTTCTGAAAAGATGGAGCTGTAGTTCTAGTAATTCTTGGGGCTATTGATACACAAACGGTTTGAACTGTCCTGTTCAAACCTTCATTTCATTACCAAAAGTCCTAGATTGAATTATAGCCTCGCAGCTTGTTGTTCCCTACTGTTTGTTCTTTGTGCAAACTGTTTATGTGCCATCATGATCTAGAGCTATTTTTGGCACAGCGTTAATCTTTTTGTAATGTAGCCTTGCCCTGTTAATATTTCCTCTCTGAGAGTTTATGAGGACCTTGTTGTCTTTGTGCTCTGAAGTGCTGACTCTGGAGTCACTCTGGAGCACTTCTCTCTGAAGATGCTGTCTGCTTGTCCAAGTTACAAGGGTTATGAATGGATTTCTGGTGACCTGCTGGGCTTCAGTAATTTTTGTTTATGGTAGAGAAAGTTAAAAACTCCAGGCAGTGTAATTGGTCTGACAGCCACTTCCACAGTGTCTGTTTTATCACAAAGGAAAGTGCTGTCAAAACAGCAATGCCATAAGGGATGACAAAGTTCAGATGATACGCGTAGTCTGATGACTAAGGGGAGGCTGTGGTGTATTTGCATTTGTAATGCATTTGCATGGACAGTGGTGTAGTGGGGTATGCTCTCTTGGAAACGTATCAACGGTAAAGCAGTATTAAGGTTCTAGTGAGGCCAATAAACTTTCTCAGACTTTCCAGCACAACACGACATACTGATTCTCAGCTTTCTGATTTTTTTAAAATTTTTTTTTTGGGGGGTGTGTATACGTTGCATTCAATTTTCTGCTTCGTGCATTGTCATTCCCATTTCAAACTTGTAATTATTCATTATGTACTTGGAGAAAGCCCACCTCAATGAATGAGGGTTGTTCCAATTTGGATAACAGAGGATTTTCTTCTAGAATCAGCATACTCTGTTTTAATACTTGTTAATGAATACTTTTAATCATGTTAATTATGAAAGTGTAATCCTGGAATGCTTTGATACTACGTTGTCAGATAGCAAAAGAAATGCCAAGATAGGCATTATCATTAAGTTTCTGTAGCTGTAATTGTCCTAGAATTAGGACAAGGCTAGGTTTGAAGGAAGAAATACTGCCATGTCTTGAACTAATCAGCTGTAGCTGGAAAAATTCAAGAAGTAAAAGCCCTCTACAGGCCCTGGAAAGATCCACATCTTACAAATTACATGAATGCCCTGAAGGCAAATATATAAATGCTGTTGGTTGATTTAGATTGTGGATGGAACATTGCAGACTAGAGAAGGAAATAAATGCTCCTGATCCTCCAGAGAGCTTGCAGTTCAGCACTCCTTTGAAACTCACAGCTGTCTTCTGTGTCTGAAATGTGCTTAATGATATTTCTGGATTGAAACACCTGATACAGATGGATTAAAACTCAAGTCTGCCGTTTTTAATTTCTCCTCTGTATTTTAAAAGAAAAAGTGAAAAAATAATACTAGACTGCAAGGTTGAAACAGGTCTCATTATACAAAACACTCTCTTTATTAAGAAGTTGCATCATTATAAAAATATTGACATGTTTTATACCAATATTTACATTGAAAGAATAAACTTTCTAACTTTGTGTAACTGTTTCTAAATAGAGCTAAAAAATCCAGTTCTTAAAGGACTTTGGAGGCAGAGTGTGTGTGTGTATGTGTTTGTTTGTGTTGCCAAAATCTGCATGGTAATTATGTATAGATTAAGTCCTAAGCAGTGTTCCAGTACAGCTTAAGTTAAAAAAGGTAACAAAACAAATTTTCCAAATTCGTATTTTGCGTTCCCACCATCTTGTGGCAGTCTGCAGTATTACTTTAGAACTCAATCAGCAGAAGCAAAAAAAAAAAAAAAATACTACTTTTTAAAATTGCTGATGTGTTCCTGTCTACTAATTCTAACCCTAGCTCAGAAAGTATCTGATATCATTGGGGTCTAGGTTTTAAGCCCTCAGGTTGTGCAGTCTGTAAAGAGTTTTGTTAACCAGAATGTCAAGAAGACGTTTAGTTTACATAGTTTGCATCTGGATTGGGGATAGGTAGAAGGCAAAGGTTAGAGGCCAAATCTCGGCTAGCATAAAATGGTACTATATCTAGTGTCATCTACTGTTTCTTATAGATGTTATATATGCATCTGAGGAACAAGGCAGGGTAAACTTTTTGTCTGGTGATTATTAATGATTTGAAATAGTAATGTTTTCTGGGAATTTATTTCAAGCACAGCGGTACTGGTTAACATTTAAATACATGCAGTGCTTTATAATTTCTCTCCTTCTGTTTTGACTTAGATTGCTCATACCATAACCACATTAATCTAAGGTTGTTCCCATCATTCTTGTTAAGATTTAACTTAGTAAAAGCCATTACTGTTTTAACAGATCATTCCAAAATAATGATTAACATACCTCTAGCAAAGCTTAAGTGTATCAAATACCAGCGGTTCCCTTTAAGAGACTATGAGTTTAGAAAATGCTCCAAGTGTGAAGTCTTGAAAGAAAGAGAAAATACACATTAATGCACATTGTAGAAATGTCTGTGTATTTTCCATTTCTTATGAATGAAATTAGCATAATTTAGTATCTGGGTTTTTTATTTTTTAGAAGTCAGAGGGAGAGATACCAGCTTGCAGTACAGCTCTTTATCTGAACCAGGGAAAGCATGTAGAACATTCCAGTAGTGATTTGAATAAATGCTCAAGTAGCTAAATCCAGAGATGGAGTCAGAAGGAACACGAGAGATTTCTTCATGCTAACTTGTAGGTTTTTATCTGTTTCTGTTATTTATTTGCTATGTTCTTGCTTGCAGTATGATTAATAAACAGCCTAGGGTCCCACTAGCTGTATCCTTAAAAGCCTTCAGTTTCTGCAAGTGCAGTTATGACAAAGCATGTGTCATACCAGGTTTTTGACTGTCAGCCCTTTAATGTTAGCTGTTGGGCTAGCAGTTCAGACAATTTCTACGTTTGGTGACTTGCAATGCCTTAGCTTACTCAGTACAGGACAGAGCTAGAACTCATTTCCCGTGGATTTACGGTTGTGTGTGCAAACTGTATCCAGATTTCTGGTGTGACAGTACAGCTAAAAGGACAGTTGTCATTTTGTGAGAGCCCAGAGGAAAAAGATGCATGGCAGGAAAAGAATTGTAATTCAGATGAGGAAGTTTCAACTTAATACCTGTGGTATATACGGTCTCCTTTAGAAATTGCTTACTTAATACTGATACCAGAGGAGGTGGTGATGCGGTGGAATTGAGACATGCTGGGTATGTTTTAGAAGCTGGAGCCATCTCTGGTAGGAGGATAATCCCCACGATGTAAATATAATGTCTGGTTTCCGGCTCAGGTGAAAATGAAAAGCATCAGTTACGATGTATTTTGCATGCCTGATTTGAGATACCTGTCAGTGAGAGCCAGGAGCTTTTCACTACCTGCACCTGTGAACAGGGCCTTATGTGTAATCATTTGTACTAATAAATCAACAGAGTTGACAGACTCTTGTTTTTCCTAAGCAAGGTACCCTCAGTTCTTTATAGGACAAAAAAACAGATTACAGATATATCTACAAAATTTATATACTGCTCAAGAGTAAAATCTAGGGTGACAGTGGAAACATTAAGTGGCAGTTTTTAGCCTGTCACTCTCACAGTATTACCATGATTCACAGTAACAATTTCTTGCATTCCAACCCAACAGCAATACAGATGTGCATACAGTGGCATCATTGCTTAAGCTGTACCTAAGAGAACTCCCAGAGCCAGTCATACCATATGCAAAATACGAAGATTTCCTTTCCTGTGCCAAAGCGCTCAGCAAGGAGGAAGAAATGGTGAGTTGAGAATTTGAGTAAGATGAAATAAAAGGCTGGCATGTTACAACTTGTCTGATTTTGAGTAGGAGAGAAGCTGGTGATTACCTATCCTAATTTAAGATGTGCATGTACTAATTTTATATTAAAATTGTTGCCACCTAGGTAATTTGGAAACCTAAATAAAGGCTTATAGCATAACCTTAGCTGTATTTGTCACTGAATCCAGTTCAGATAAACATCATTGTGGTCAATAGCTTACATTTTGCATGGAAGAGACTTTTATTTTCATGTAATACCATTCTAAACCAGAAAAGGAGGGAGTTCTTAGTAGTTGCTGTTCAACTTGCTTGCCATTAAGTCAGGGCTTATTTTCTTCTAAGTTTCAGGATGCCAGCTTCTACTGATTTTTGAAAGCAAACAGACTCTATTCGTTGTCTGTCACTGAATCAGAATGGAAAAGATGGAAAAAAAAAGATGGAAAAAAAAGAATAATTTAAAATAGTGGAAGCATCCCATCTTCCAGACTTAAAACAGCGTAGCATAGATGAGCAAAATAAGGGTTCTGACTGATAACATGTGCCCTGCAGCAGACTGAAGACATAAAAAAACTAAGTGTTTGTTTTTACGTTGTTCTGCATGCTTGTGGTAACAAGGTCAACCCTGATATTTTCTTTGCAAAGTAAATACAAATAGGCTCATTCTGTTGATTTCAGTCTACTCCTCTAACTTTCTGAGATGGTTACTTCCATTTAATTCCTTTTTGACATTTCAAATCTTGCTAGAACTGAACCTCTCCTACATAATCTTCTAATTAATTAACATGAGGGGAAGCCCTTATTTTTGAACGGAGAAACTGCCTCNTGCAGGTATTCACTTGAGTGTGTGGCCTAAGTCTCTAACCATTGATAGCTCCAACAAAAAGCCACCTGACAGGCCCACAGTTAGTCAACATGCAGTTTATGCTTGCAGTGGTACTTATTTTCAGATTAAATTTGTAGTCACTTTGTATTGGCTTAGTCTGGAGTGTATTTGTGTAGTTCCACTGCAACTATGCCACAAAGCAGTGTATTAAATTCATTTTGTAAGCAAGAATCAAGTGGCCTTTTGGTGCCGGAGGTGGTGTTCTCAGGTTGAAAAATCAGTCCTAAAGGTGATAAGCCACTTCAGTCCTCTTTATGGCAGGTTAGCAATGCAGCTAAAGGCTGTCTGACTAGATTTTCAGCTGATCTTTCTCCATGCAGAAATTAAAAATGCAATCATTATTAAGGGAGGGAGCTGTGCATCTTGTTTCCTTTCTTAGCACATAACCAGCAAACTTGTGCGCTATCACAGTCCACTCATCTTGATTTGCATTTGGTTTCATAACGTCCAGTAAACAAAACCCCACTGATGCTGGCCAAGTACAAAAACTCCATGCTGAAAAAGAGACTAAAGGCACTGTTGATAAGGAGCGTAGTCAGGATCTGTTTCCAGAGGGCGTAGAAATTATTTGTGATATTCTGCATGTCCCGTTCCTAGGGTGGGCACAAACTGAAATAACTATTTATTGGTCTGAAACTAGTATGGAGCAGAACTGGGTTAAATACCCAATACCCAAATAGTTTCTCATATGAAAATGCCAACTAGAATCACAGAATACCAGACTGGAAGGAGATCTCAGGTATCATCCAGTCCAACCTTTACCTAGTTCAAACCAGAACTGTTCCTGGAAGTCTCAGGGTTCTTATCAGCAGCAGGAGGAACGGGGCTGCTGGTCAAAAAAAAAAAGGAAGAGTGAAAGAGAAGTGAAAGACAGGATCAAACCACGTTATTTATTTACTTGTTTATTTTTATCCAGAGATAATCCTAGTTAGCCAAATACAGCTTTCTCCATCCAAAATGGGTTCTGGAAGCTGTTCCTAATGGTAACCTGTATATAGCATTTAACGCTGCAGTTTCAGTGATGTGTTTATTGTCTTGTAGTTGGAATTGCTGACAGTTTTTTGAATTTCTGGTAAAATAATAATAATAAGCTGTGCCTCCCAACTCTGTTGTTTTGTTGTTTTTTTTTTTTTCATTTTAAACCATTTAAAGGGCCTGAAAGAACTGGTGAAGCAAGTAAAGAGCCTGCCAGCTGTCAATTACAATTTGCTGAAATATATCTGTAGGTAAGTGCTCTTGCAAGAACATCACAATGGTGTTTATAAGTGTGAGCTGACAAACCTGTCTGTGTATGTGCCTTGAAGGAAGACTTGAAGGAAGAGCATTACTCACAGCGAGAAGACTGGTGAACTTAAGTGAATATATTAAAAATACGGGTTTACAGCTTGACTCATTAATAATTTGCTTTATGAAGGTGCATAGTTATGACTTTACTTTCATAGATAGGCCTCACTCAGCAAAAAATGTGAAACAGTAGAAATTAATATATTCTGTCCTTTTTATAGGACCTGTTTTTCCCATTTCTAGCTATTTCTGGCTGTGTACTCCTGAAGCATGGTATCCTTGAAAACTGTGTATGTCTTCTGGTATATAGAATGGCTTCATGGATTCCTCTAAGATCTTAAAAATCCTATCTTGCATGGTTGCAATTTGTGACCTTATAGAAAGTTTGCAGCATAAAAAAAAAATAATTTAAAATAATATAAACATTTTCTTTTAATTGACAGTTTGCATTTTGAGGATGTTGTCTGAGCCAAGCAGATGATTAACTATGCTGGAGAAAGTTAGAATACACAACAGTTATCTTGTAGTCAGTCCTGGTTGAGATTTAAATTTTGTTATTAATGCATCATTTTGAAGAAAATATGAAGTTGAGGAGAATAGCCTTGAGCTTTCAAGATGTTTCATAAGGATTTGGAGTGGGGTACTTGAACTACATTAAGAAACCATCCCATGCTTTGATATTTTAAAATTTATTTCCTTTTTACACATTCATTAAAGGCCTCTTTTTTTTTTTTTTTTTTTTTTAAAGCCAAGTCAGAATGACACTGCTCTTGCAGCTTCNATGAAGTCCAGTCTTACGCAGGAATAAACAAGATGAGTGTGCAAAATCTGGCAACCGTTTTTGGCCCTAACATCCTTCGTCCCAAAGTGGAAGATCCGCTGACTATTATGGAGGGTGAGCTTATCCATGTATCTGGTTTTTAGACAGAGTTCTTCAACCTGAATGAACTTCAGGGTTAAATCTTGCAGGTTACTATGAAAGTGACTGAAATGTGCAGCATAGCAGACAGTTTGCGTGAGATTGTGCTGCCCTGGCAACTTCGCTAAAAATGTACTTTTTCTCTCAAAATTTGCTATGACATGTTCTTATTCAGTGCATGTGGTTGAAGGGCAGTTAATATTTTACCTGCAGTTCTTAAGGACGAGAAAAAGTTAGTAACGGCTCACACCTCATGCCCCGACAAGGCAGTGGTAAATTACATGCCTTCTTGCACAACAGCAGTCAGCATGTCTGCTGCATTCTGTTATTTACAGCAATGTCCAGCTATAACATTTTGCTGTGATTAAAACAAAAATATTCCTATGATTTCCTCCTAGGCTTAATCTTTGTGCCTTTAATTCTCCATAAAGTACATGACGCCTTTTCTCCCTCCAAACACTTTTTTTCTTAATAGGCAGGATTTACCAAACTTTCTCAGAAAGTAGGGCTGTACTGTGTACACTATGCTCCCTGCACTAAAAATTTTATCAAAACTCAAGCGTCATAGTTTATTTGAGAGCATGTGGATTTACTGTTTTTCTGTTTGATGCATTTTCTTTTCCCCAGATACAATTCCCCATATACTTTGTTCATTTATTTTTTTTTTCTCTCGAAATCTTACGCTTCCTCCTTCTTCCTTAACACAACGACTGCTATTGTGAACAGAAACACGATGTTTACAAATCATGTATGAAAGCAGTGAAGACCCAGGGTCAGCTGTCTGAACAGTAGCTCAGACAAGCCAGAAAGCCTTCTAATGCGGAAAGGGTTTTTAATCATCATCTTCACTTTAATGTCTAGATTCTCATTGTCACAGAGACCGGTTTGATCATACGTTTGACTCAGAAGGGTTTGCAAGAGCAGGTGTCCAATTTATGTGAATGTTTATTATGATGGTTCATGAGTATCAACAAACCTGTGCAGCTTCAGATACCCTCAAATCTGCGTTTGTGGCTTCCCCCTAGTTTCTGAACATACTTGTCTCAAATGCAGTGTGGCTATCTGATATGGAAGTGCAGGGCTAAGCTTCACTGTCACTGAAATTCGAGTTTCTACAACTTACAGCATCTCCCCATGGTATTTTGAGAGAGAAATGATACCGCACAGTGGGAAATTAATGATTAGAAGAGCTCAGCATGCCTCAGAAAGCTCTCTAGGAGCTTAAAAATGGGGTGGTTATTGTAACTACCTTGACCTTGTTCCTGAAATATACTTAATGAGAGTCTGCTTAATGAAATAGAGTTGCGCATCTTTATTATCCGAAGTCCAGTTATAAATGGTAATGTGTAAATTACAGTGTGGTCAAGGTGTATGCATACAAAGGGGTTGTGGCCATTTATTACAGCAGCAAGCTGTGGTCCTGCATTAGTTCTGTACTGTGCTCTACCGTGGCATAGTTTCATGGTTGCAGACCGTCTCACCATGGAGTGGTTATGGGCATTCACGTTGAATTATTTCTATCATATTACTGCACTGTTTTGCTCCAAAAGACTGAAACATCTGTGATTCAGCATGGCAAATCCCTTGCCTGCCCGTTTTCTTTTAAACTACTAAATACGAGTGCTGTGACAGAAAAAGACTGGTTTTAAAAACGATCACCACAGTGAGTTGAGATACATCGCTTACAATGATGTTATCCTTTGCTACTCATTACCTCCTTCCACGGCCTTCCGGGGATGCAGTTATGGTAGTGGTAACAGCCTCTTCACCAAAATTCCTGTTCTTAGCAGGTCTAAGTGAGGCCTGCTGGGTTGGTTTGATGGATAGAAGAGGTGCTCATCTGCCCCTGGTAGCAGAGACACCTCGGGCGTGTTAAACATTCAGGGTGTTACACAGACGGATGCGTTGTGCAAATGTTTGAGTAAGCTGAATATTTAGTAAGTATTTGCAGAATCTGACAGGTATAGTATGTTTATGCTGTAAAGAAAACAGGCCATTAATGACCATGTGCTTGATGTCTCCTTTCAGGCACGGTAGTAGTCCAGCAGCTCATGTCAGTCATGATTAGCAAACACGAAGAGCTGTTTCCCAAGGACGCAGACCCTCAGATGGGACCTGAGGTATGCAACAACAACAACGAAATGCCAAAGAAAGCGATCGTGGGGCAGCAACTGAACAAGGAGAACACCACAAGCAAGGAGACGGCAGTGAGGCGCTGCTCTTGGGACAAACCTGAATCTCCCCAAAGGGGAAGCATGGACAATGAGTCTCCAGCTGCTCTGCCAGGCAGCAAGACAAATAGCCCCAGAAACAGTATCCAGAAACTGGATGTCACCAGAAGCCCACCACTCATGGTGAAAAAAAATCCTGCTTTTAATAAAGGCAGTGGCATAGTCACCAACGGGTCCTTCAGCAGCTCTGTGGAGGGCCCTGAGAAGAGCCACACTTTACCAAACTGTACCCTGCAAACCAGGAGAACATCATCCCTGAAAGGACCAGCGACCAAGATGGGCACACACGGCATGCAGAATGGAGGTGTGCGGATGGGCGTTTCTAGCACAGATGGGCACAGCAACACCATCAACAGCCAGACCCCGGGCTGGGTGCCCAATGGCTATGTCACACTGAGGGACAACAAGCAGAAGGAATCGGTGAGCGAGTCAGGCCAGCACAACAGGCTTTCCACCTATGACAATGTCCACCAGCAGTTCTCCATGGTGAACTCGGATGACAAGCAAAGTGTGGACAGTGCCACCTGGTCAACGTCCTCTTGTGAAATATCCCTCCCTGAGCACTCCAACTCCTGTCGTTCATCCACCACCACCTGCCCTGAGCAGGACTTTTACGTGGGTAACTTTGAAGACTCTGTGCTGGATGAACCACCACACGAAGACCTCTGTAACCCGGGTGACTATGAAAACAAAAGTGACAGAAGGAGTGTGGGGGGCCACAGCAGCCGAGCCACAAGCAGCAGTGATAACAGTGAAACATTTGTGGCCAACAGTACTAACAATCACAGTGCTTTGCACAGCCTGGTGTCCAGCCTGAAGCAAGAGATGGCCAAGCAAAAACTAGAGTATGAGACAAGGATAAAAAGGTAAGACAGTTTGGCTCTACCATCAGACCGCCTTTTGCAGAGGAAATCCAAGTTTTCTCCCTCGTGACTTGCTAGAAATCTGTAGTAGCTGCAGTCACTGGGTGCTTACCACTGAGTCTCCCATCCTTCTGCATTGACATACTCTAATATTGCTTTTCTGACACAATGATCTGAAGGGATTTGTTTCAGAGCAATTGCTTGCCATGGTTGTGACATGCTATTCTATTGCCATTGAAAATAAACACAGAACCTTGTGAGTTTCTGTAGAATCTAATTAACTAAATCACTAGGCTCTCACAGTGTTTTCATTAGTTGATCCCTGTTTGCCAGAGACAGAGAAGGGCAACTGAGCATCACCTTTCAGTGAAAGCAGTGCCATGGCTTATTCCACCTGTAGTTTTGGGGTCTGGGAGACTGCTGAACTCCTTTCCAGAGCCCTCATTCCTCTTGTGACAGTGCTGCATCTTGGAGTTACCTCTGTTCATGATCATATCTCCTCACCGCTGCTTTGACTGAGCCTTTCCTTCACAGCTCAGACCTTTTAAAGAAGGCAAGGGAGAGCTGTGTCTTTGTCTGCAAATAGTGTGGACTCTTCTCACACACAATGAGATTGCTAGTGTGGATGGCAGTAATTATCAGTGAATAACCTCAAAGTCTGGGCTTAGCATTAACTAGTGCACAGAGCAGTGCAGAGCTCAATGCGCTCTCTTTGTAATAAAGGTTCTTCAGTAAAGCTCTGCAGGACTTGCTCTGTTCCCACCTCTGCTGCACCAAAGCATTGGTACTTCTGGCACTGCAAGTCACAGCTGGATCCCAACATATGAGAGGTATTGGCAACAACATCTGTGAGCAAAAGTGGATCATATGAAGTATTGCAGTCCTTCACCCCCATCACTATTTTTGGCATAGTATGTAGTGCAGTAGAGCCCTTCTTACAATGGTCAATATCCATGATGACTGTGTATATAGTACCACTAGGATTTCTAAAGCTTTCAGTTGGAAAGGGCTGAAATGTGGTCAGTTTTTTTGGACAAAACCCATGTTCGTTGCAGTTTTTTTTTAAATTGTTGATCCAAATAGACATAGCAGGTAAATCAGCTGAAGAAAGGAAATTAGCAGTGAAACTAAAGCNCCAAAACCCATGTTCGTTGCAGTTTTTTTAAAAATTGTTGATCCATATCTGCAAATAGACATAGCAGGTAAATCAGCTGAAGAAAGGAAATTAGCAGTGAAACTAAAGCATTCAAGGCAGTATTCTGACCTTGTAAGTGGCACTAGTGCACCTACATCAGGAGCTGGGTGTCAGCTCTTCCAGAAGTAAAAGGAATACTTAGCCTGTTCCTGGAGAATTCAATGGAGCTGTTTGCTACTGTGCACCTTGCCAGTGGCTGTTATTAGGCATTTTCTAAGTAATGGTACCAAAGAGATTCCTCTGGGAGAATGGTGCATTGATGAAGTCATGGTTTCTGGATACACCTCTTAAAAGTCCAGTCTAAGCTTTGTAGATGAAAAGACACATGTATGAATTTGTTGGTGGAATGGATTTCTGCTCAAGTGAGGAGTGCTGCTCAGGAGCGGTCTGCTTTTATTTCATTTTTGCAGCTTGGAGCAGAGAAATCTCACCCTGGAGACAGAAATGATGGCTCTGCATGAAGAACTGGATCAAGAGCGGAAGAAGTTCACGATGGTAGAAATCAAAATGCGTAATGCAGAACGGGCCAAGGAAGATGCAGAGAAGAGGAATGATATGTTGCAGAAGGAAATGGAGCAGTTTTTCTCCACTTTTGGAGAACTTACAGTAGAGCCTCACAGACCAGAAAGAGGCAATACCATCTGGATCCAGTGAGCACTGGAACCAGAGACTGTGGGTCTTCAGGGAAGAGCTTGGGGGTATTATACTGTATCAGGTGGCTGGTCACCTGTCTGAGGCTAGTACTCAACAAAATATTATAATCCCTTGAAGGAAGAAATTGTACAGACATTAACCACTCATATCTACGGTGTATACTTACCAAGTTATACTCTTTGAATGCTTCATGAGCCTACTGCCAAGTGTTACAACTGGATATGTGCATATAAATTTTAAAGAAATCACCAAAAGATGTATCTCAAGAAATATTTTCATGCAAGTCTTGTATTTAAACTGGTAAATTGAAATGTTGTTGCAATCAAGCTTTATATCAAGCTTTTTCTATTGCACTTAACATAATAAGCTGGTTTTGGCATTGTGTTACCATTAGCTTATTTTGTATATCAAGTGGGGTTTTTTTGTTTGTTTTTTTTTTTGGGGTTCTTTTTGTCACCCCTATTGCTATTGGGGAGTGAAGATAAACAGGTATGTTAAGATATATGTGCCGATGGTTAACGTTGACAACAAGATGAGAGACAGCAGCATGCTATGGGCGAAATACAGTGGTACTGATTCAATAGAATTGATGGCCAGGATAGAAAGTATTAGGGCACCTGTATTGAAAAAAACCAAATGAGGCTATCAGGTCAGCAAAACTGGGGACAATGGCAAAATGGTAAACAGCTGGTGGTTTGGGAGCAAATGTGTGTGGCAGAGTAAGAAGTTGGGAGACGGAAAAGGAGAACTTCGGGTGCAATCAATTACATAACCACAGCTTTCTGGGGTATACTAAAGAAGCCCAGAGCAGCTCAGAGCAGAAATATAAACCAGTTGTTCTGAGCACGTTTGCATCTGAATTACCTCTGTACTCTGGCTGATAGTCCTTCTTGTAACCCTGGTGAAGGGACACACAGAGCAGACACCCTGATAGTCTTGTCGGTGTGATGGGTGCTGCAAAAAATAACAAAATTTTATGCCCAGAGTAGAAATTACTAGAGCAACTGTGTAAAAAACAGCAAATAAAGAAGAAAACTTCAAAATACTCACCACTCGTACTTATAGTGTATATGAGCAAGTTATCACACTGTCTGAATGCTTAGGCAGATTAGCGTCAACTGTTGCAACAGTGAAAATCCCAAAGCTCTCAACTTCACCAAGGGAGCACCTGGATGGAACAGCCGGGAGTCTTAACAGTGCAGGGCGCCAGTGAAGAATAACAGCAAAGCTAAATTAATATTTTTTTGGCATCTTTACAGGTAGTAATATACTATCTGTAATTAGCAGTATTTTCTACACCGTATTGTGTTTTTATGTTTGGGATTGCGAGCTGTATTATTAGAGGGTCGCCAAGGCGTCCTGGCTGCCCTCTAGCGTTTCTTAAATATATTGCAATTGTTTTTTAATTCCAATTGAGAAAGAATGAGGAAGGTGGCCTTAAAGAACATTCTCGGTTATAGCATGTGTATTAGACAAGCATTAATTAGATGTGGGAATTATACTGGGAAGCAAATATGAGGTTTTCATTTCAGAGAAATACTAGCTTACAATGGAGCATTACACATGGTGAGGTGCAGAGTCTCCAGTCAGGGCACCTATTCTACTAATTACCGTGAACATCTAGTCCACATCTAGTCAGAAAAAGTCAGACAGGGAGAGATCAAGGTAATAGGTGGAGAAAGTCCTGCTTTATCGCTCAGAGTAAGCTAATTCTTGAACGTTGATTTCTTCTAGCAGTCCCTAATGCTGTTCAAGTTCTTTTGCTCTCTTAAAATTTAAAGGAATACATGCAATTCCTAAGACTAGTTCAAGGACTGGTTTAAATGAGTACCTAAACTTTAGTCACCCAGGCATGGCAGAAGGTGGCCAATGAGGAAGAGAGGAAAGGTGCTGCTCCAAGATTATTAGCTAATTCAATGGCAAAAATGATGGCCACTTGATAAAATTTTATTTCTGATACTTGTTCAAAATTGATTACGAATAGGAATTTCATTTCACATCCACATCTGCCTCCAACACCCTGGGCTATGCAATATGCATGGAGGAAGGGAAGGTATTTATAATCCATGTACTTGGCATTATGTGTTCAATTAACCTTGGATTTCACAGAAACTGACTGGAGGCACTTGTGTGTGCTGTGTGTTTTCCTTATTTGTTTGAACAGACCTCTTTGTACACGTGTGTCTGAACTCTGATTATTTGGTCAGTGATTGCTTTCTGAGGGTTAGTTCTTGGTCTACCCACAAATCTGCCTACAAACTACAAAAATGCAGTTCAGAGTGGTTTTTTTTGCTTATCTTCAGGTCTTTGCATTCACCACGCCCAGGACAGTTTATAAGACAAACTATTTCAGTGTCAAATCTTCGTTTTTGGTGTATATAGATCATCTTCATATTTATGTTGTTCATTTTGAAGATTTCCATTAAACGCTCTTGACTCAGTCTGAATGATGGTTTGGAATGCAGTGGTTTCTTTAGGGCATGATCCTGGAAAAAAAATCATTTATTTTTGTAGGGACTCTGTGAAGGTGTGTCTCCATGTGAATTTTATATAGGACTTGGGCTGGAGTAGACCTGGCTCCTTCTGACTGGTGCTAGGCTAAAAAAAATCAGAATTTCTGTTTTGTTTATGTATCAGAGGGATCTTCACAAGTTTGGAATTAGGACTTAATCTTTTAAGAAAATATAAACCGTTCACACAATTAAAACTATCTAGTTAGCATTTTTAGTCTCCTGGACACAGAAGCAAAATTCCTTAGTCAGAATACCTTCTAGGAGAGTCTTTATTACTCTGGGAGCAGAGCGGTAGCTCAGGTTTCTGTCTGTTTGGCCCAGCTCATTTTGGCTCTGATTTCTTTGTGGGTTTAAAAAGTGCTCTTGGTGCTGTCACCTTCCAGACCTCTGTTCCTGTATCCTACTTCTTAGTGCTTTTTGTGTCCCAAAACTCGTGGGATCATTTACCCAGTGTGCAAGCCAATCACATGGAGTCAAGGTATTAGCTATTTACTAGCAGTTCGGCACAAAAATGAGAGCTAGGAGGTATTTCTGCAAAGCTAGCACACGCAACACTGAAGCAGTCATTCATTTATACATTGTAAATAAATATATTTAACATATTTATTGTTTATCAACCTTTTGCTGGTGCTCCTAATTCCTTATCTCGAAGCTGATTGGTGTAAAATGCCCTCATCTTCTATTAAACATACAGTGTCTCTCGGGTTTATTGCACAGGCTCAGTGGGTAGGCAGTGGGTATCCTAACTTCTAGAGGAGAGTTTTTCATGTTATAATTATAGGGCGCATTTAATGAGGTATAGCCAACTTTCTTGGGCAATCAGCCCACTAGAGTTTCTGGTACCTGGTTTTAAGTCTGTTTGTTCCTTCTATCCCATTGTCTTGTCAAGAATAAACAGGTACATTGATTTGCATGTTTTAACAAGCCAGTCAAAACAGTGAATTGCCCTTGGCTAGTGTACACCTGAATGCTTCCTGCCTGAGTAAAACTCCTAATTAATTTCTATTCTTATTCTGAATTCCCTCTAGAGTCTGTCTGCTGAAGAGGCGAGTGCCTGCAGACTCTCTGTGCCCCTGGCAGATGTGCAAGGAAGTCGCGGGGAGGGAAAGGGGAGACAGGAGAAAAGAAATTACCGCGTATTTGTGATGTGGGTGTGCAAAAATAGAGGCAACAGATGGGAAAGATGAGGAGAACAGGGAGGTAAATACACCTGAAATTGCCATGTGGTAATTCGCCCTCAGTTAAGAGCATCCTGTCTGAAAGCTTGACTCAACAAAACAGTAGCTAGAGTTAACGTTGTGCTACCCTTGCAGAGCTTTTTCAGCTTGAAATTACTTTCTGCGCTGACACCAGTAGCTAGGTCAACTGTTACAGACTACCTTCCTTGCTTTTATCAGTCTTTTGTGCTAACAGGGAGAATTCATGTGGAGAAATACCCAGCAAAGCCATTGCTGTAAGAACTGAACGCAAGGGAGGGAGCCCCAGAAGGTCAGATGGTTCTCCTGTGTGTTACCAGCACTCCCTCTGGGAACTGCTAGTGGCTCCAGCCCAGTTTAGCATCTCTAGAGCAGTGCTTCTCAGAAAATAAAATTATATACAGCAAGTGCCCTGCTGATATAAATTGCCATAGCTCTACAGGGATTTAGGAAGCGGTAAGAGAAGGTGAAGAGCATTCCCTACTAGGATTCTATAAGCTGTCATAATGTGTATAGTCACAAGCAGCATTTGTGGTCTAATTTTGCTGGAGAAATGTTTGTCAGAACAGGTTTCTTTAGTATGTCAGTAATAATGGAGAATGTAAAAAATTCTTGAGGCAATAGAAAGGAGCTTGATGCAAATATATGCTTCCCTTTTTCCCTAAGGGATCCAGGATAATGAGCTTTATATGCAATACAATTCCATTTCTGAGTCTCCTAACTGCAAGAATGGAAAATCCTTTCTACCTCTGTGTGTATTACTCTGTTCTTGCAAGAGAGGTTTAAAATGATTCCTATTCAGCAGGACTTGATTGTGATGTTTAAAATACAATTATAAGCTGTTTAAAGTATTATTATGAGCGTGGCTGTGATTTTTTTTAATGGTACAGTATCTAGGAGACTGTACCATTACTTGAGACTAAAATGAGTAGTTTTGAGAACCAATATTTTCTCTTTTGTTCACATCACAAAGGTGCACTCTTTATTTTCTGACTTAGCAGTTAACCTTAACAAATGTACAAAAGGGTATTTCTTAGTTTGACTTTTTTTTTCCCCCTGTTTTTAAGGCTTAGATTGCTGAAGAGCGGTCTACAGTTCAGTCAAAATGTTAGTGACAGTTGCATGTAGCACTACCTGCAGGTCAGTTCCCCACCCTTTCTAAGAGTAAGTGCTCCCCAAGTCTTCATCACTGCTAAGCTGTGATGCTGCCAGAATCTGGAATTTTTAATTGTACATTCTTTATATCAGGCTGAACTACAGCACCTGATTTTGGCAAACTATGATGACTAATATGGTGCTTTCTCTTCCTGTAGCTATTTTTAGTTTAGACTGAGCGCTCCGATGATGTTTTGCTTAATTCACTCTTGCAGATGTGGGCTTTGTATAATAGTGAGAACTAACATGGGGAGTTGTGTTAAAAAGTTACAGATTCACACCTCCCTAATTCCGTAATAGTTCCCATGTGTATTAGACGTGCCCTAATACTAATAGTGCATGTGGATAATGGAGATGTGGCTTGGTCCACACAGAACCAGATCCAGAATCATCATCAGAGCTGGGCTCAAGTTTCCATTGAAAGCGGTGGTGAGTGAAGAAGGGAGCAACCCACCTTCTTGCTTTATGCCTATGGGTAAATGAAGTTTGGAAGACGCAGGTTTATATAGCTGTATCAGTAGCTTGCCACAGGCACTGAGAGATGAATTCTGGTTGTACTAGGGCCTTCTATGTTAATGCAATTGGAAAGGACTGCCAGCTCTCAACTTTGGGATACATACTAACAGCTACAGCTTCAGGTTTCACTCAGACAAAAATGAAAGTACTGGCTAAGAAGAATGCCTTCCCTGTGTCTGTGGCTGGTGAGTGAGAACAGATTTGTGGTAGGTTGGCAGCCCCATTTAGTTCTGTGCTGGAAAATACTTAGGGAGAGCTGGTCCTTTGGGAAGTGTGCCCACAAGGAGAGTGGGAGAGAAAGATGATAGCTGGGGTTCACTTCTGAGCTATAATGACGCTGTGGTCTGCAATTGAAGTTGGAGCTGTTGATAATAACAACCAAGTACAGCAGTGTATCAGCTGGCACAGTGGCAGTGAGAAAATTTCATGAGGTTTCTCAATAACAGGTACAAAATTTCTTCTAAATCCTGTTTAAAGATACAATTTTAAAGGGGTTAGTAAAGAAGTGTTACACCACCCAGAACAAAAATAGCTACCAAGAAAGGATATAATCCACATGGTTGCCAACACAGCCTTTCAGAACTGTACAGCAAGCCACTAGCGACTGCTGACCAGATGGTAACTGCACTAGCCCGGGAAATAAAGTTTAGGTTTTTACTTTCCAAATCACTTACTGCTGTTAAAGTTTGTTCAACACAGCATGTAACTGTGCAGCATGTGTTTGCAGAGTTTTGAGGATCCTTAGTTACTCAACTGTAACAGCAAGCTGTGTGGATATCTGCCAACTGCAAGTCAGATCACAGGGAGGAGCAATGAGACAACCACAGGGATGCTGTTGAGGCTCTTGCCTCCATGTAACACCAAGAGCCTATGAAACCAGCATGGCACACGCTACTGCCTGGAGTTCTGCTGAAAGAAACAAACAGGCAGTTCGTAATTACCCCAGATTTCCAAATTCTTCCTGGTTTTACTACATTCTATGTCTAGTACAGTTGTGTAGTGACTGCAATATACCATACAGATGCTCAGGAATGCTTTAGATTATAAGCCAAGCTATGGCGGCAAGAAGATCAGCACGGTCTATTTCAGTCTGCTCTTGGTACAATAATTTATCTTTTGCCCATCCAAAACTGAAAACCTCACTGGAAACCTTAGAAGAATAAGAGAAGGAAGACATGACAATGCATAAGTTGCGTGAGATGGTGAAATAGTACAACGGCAAGAGAGATGTCATCCTTCTAGAGGTAACGTGGCCATGTGACCCTATTCTTAGTGCTGCAAAAGCCTTCAGGTGGGTTATCTGTGCGCTCTGTGCGTATAGACATAGCGTCACAATGACAGTTTTGTGCAGGCAGCGTGTCTTACTTTTTGCAGACCATTCAATGCTGAATTGGCTGGTGTGGTGAAGCAGGAGGAACCAATGCATCAGAAGATACAGGGCTTGTAGCTCAAATAGTCAAACCAAGAGCTCACTGAGGGGGATTCCCCTGGAATTTAGGTGTAAATGCTAAACTCTTTTTGCAAGCAGTTCATACAGTGCCTTCCTTGCCTAACTCCTCCCCCTAGGAAGCAGAGAATACATAAAGCAAGGATAGAGCTGAAAAATCTGCACTGGAGCCTCAAGTGGACTTTGCTAAAGACATTGTTCCCAGTGATTTATTGTAGTTTTGTGTACGTTTCACTGAGCTACCTAGAGCTTGTGTAGACATGCTTGCATTGGAAATAAAACCAAACAAAATATAATGCTTCTTTTCAAAGCATAAATCTTGACAAAGCTCTCAGAAAGCAAACGAAAAGATTGAGAGAGATGCTATCCTTGCAAGTATCAGAAATACTTCCAGTTGCAATACCAGGGTATCACCTTCTCCAATATGATGAAAAAAAAACCTGCAAGTACTTATTATATGCTACAGTGTATTTAATTTGTTTCTAAAATATAGTATAGTCCTCAGAGATGAACAAACATTTTTTTTTCCTAGTGGCCATCGTGTAAGAAAAATCAGAGTTATGAAATCATAGGAGTAACTGGAACATGGTGGGACAACTCACATTACTGATGGGAGGGTCAAGATGGATGGCTATAAGCTGTTCCGTGAAGACAGACAGGGAAAAAGAGGAGTCACCATCACGCTTTATGTTTAGGAGAACCTTGAATGTATAGAAGTCAGCTATAGTTATTGAGGAAGCCCTATCAAATACCTCTGGGTCAAGATCAGAGGTCTCATCTCCAAGGGGGATCTTATAGTAGGCATCTGCTACAGACCTCCAGACTAAGACAAAAAGGCCAATGTGCGTCACCTAAGCAAGCTTGGGGTCAACAGAGCCTGGGTCTTATGAGTGTCTTCAACCACCCAGGCATAGGTTGGAAGAACAATACAGTAGCTCACATATCATCCATGAAGTTCCTGGAATGCAAAGAGGACCGCTTCCTCACACAGCTGTTGCGCCAACCGGGAATGCAGCACCACTGTGACTTGTTACTCACAAACCGCGCTGTGGAGCACGCTGAAGGTTAGTACAAAGACTAATGTTTTAGATTTTTCTAAAAAGAGCAATCTTCAGGTCACTCAGAACACAGCTGGGAGGGATTCCATGGGAAGCTTCCATGGAGGATAAAGGAGCTAGTGAGCACTGGGAGTTTTCCCAGAACACTCTCCTAGAAGGACAAAACCAGTTCATCCCCAGGGGAGTAGGGACAGCAAGAGACCCCAGTGGCTTAACTGCAAGCTTGAGTCTGTTCAAAACCAAAAGCAAAGCATACCAAAAGGGGACCAATATCCATTGAGAACAGCAGCATTGCCAGGGCTCGCAGAGATGCAGTTAGAAAAACAAAAGCTCATCTCAAATTGAAACTGGCCAAAAATTACAAGAAAAAGTTCTTTGTATACATTAGCAACATGCAGAAACAGAAGGAAAATATTTGCCCATTGTTAAACAGGAGAGGTGAATTAGTCACCAACATTAAAAAGGCAGAGGTTCTCAACATTTTCTTCATCTCTGTCTTTGCCAGCACTGTTGGCATTAGGAAAATAAATCCAAGTTGATGCAAACACAGACCTTCCACCAGTGAAAGAAGACTCTGTAGGCCATCTATCATGGGAGCTCAACCCCTACAGATTGATGGGCCCTGACACTATCCCCCCAAGGGTGTTAAGAGGGCTGGCTGATGTTGTTGCAAGGCTGCTCTCTATAATCTTTGAGAAGTCATGGAGATCAGCTGATGTCCCACAAGACTGGAGGAAGGCTAATTATGGAAGCACATTGTAATACAAACCTTTAATCTGCATCTCAGTATACAGGATCTGCTGGGCACCCAGAGAGGGATTATTGTTCTCACTTGTTGAAGATTCTCCATCTTAATCTGTTGGATTTTTAAAGAAGGGCCAGAAACTGGGAAATTTCTGTTTTTTCAAATAAATGTAAACCCTTTGTAAAACAAAACAAAACAAGCCCCAAAAAAACAACAAACAACAACAACAAAAAACAAAAACCAACACACAGAGAAAAAAACCCTTTTGTTACAAAAAGTGTCTGATTATACTTGAATCCATAAAGTATTTCGCTCACACGACACATTTCCGAGTGTATTGGTTAACAATCATCATGTTTACCAAATTCATTAATAACCACCAAGCACAGGTTAACATTTGGGACTTAAAAAGCATGCCATGTTGTAAACTTCCAGGTTTCCACCATGAACTGGGAAGTCAAGTCATGAGTAAAATTTGAAATTTCTAGAGGCAACACTCCATATAAGTGGTTTTATTGATCACTGCTGTTTATGGCCCTATTAACTTTGTACCTTTCCTTCTAGAGAAGATTTCAACCCTATTGGAGTATTAAACCATTTTCACAGGATAAATAAAAATTGATCATAACTGATAGAGAGCTGCGGAAGGTGAGAATGTATACACTGAGTTACAAGTATGTATGTATACATAATATATATATGAGTTACAAGTTCCAAAGAAGTTTGAATTAAAGCAATTGCCTACTTCCAGTTGAACTGTACATCTTCAGGGCATTACTACAGTATCTTTATAAGGGACATGGCTTAACATGTCACATTATTTGTAAATATAAATTCAAATACTAATTTGACTTTAGGTGAACTGTATTCCTTCTCATTGTTTCAACACTTGGTAATCTGATACGCTTTTTCTGTGCAAAACTTACTGTATTGGAACAATATCACTGGAAGACATCCCCCCTTTGCAGATTCCTTTACTTCATCTTTACAGAAAGTTTTCCATTAAGCGACATTACAGCTCCTGTCGTCAAAAGCATTTTGAGAGTTCTGTACTGGTGCAAACAGTCTTTTATACAGTGTTAATAAAAGAAAGGAACAGTACAGTCCAAAATGCCATGCAGAGCACCTTCCCTTACTTGCTGCAAATATTCACAAATATTAGGGAAGGTGTTTTCTGCTGAGCTAAATTCATCTACTGAATTGTGAGGAGGAAATATTGCTGTAGTTTTTTGTTCAGATATTACAATACTTTTGGAGGACTCTAGTGTCTGAATTCATGAAAATACTTACTTTATGGCCAGCCAGGCTCTGTGAGATTCAAGGTCTCAGTGGTTTTTGGGCCTTGCCAGGTGCAGGGACGAGAAGGAGCAAGGCCTGGGCATTTGACCCAAGCTGGCCCACAGGATTATTTCATACCATGAAGGTCACATTCAATATAAATTAAAAAAGTGTGCCATGTAGCGGGCTCTCCCTTGATGGCGGTGATCCAGACAACTCCTTGCCCCGGTGCCGGACCCCTGAGGCCTCCCTTTCCCACTGCGAGAGCTGTTGCACTCGCAGTGTCTGACATTTTCTGTCCACTGCTGGGAGTGCACAGCTGCTGCTGATAGAATTGGCTGAGTATAACTCTTGTAAATCTCACATCAGTGTCGGGATTAATACTGGTTCTTTAGTATTATTGTTAGTTATTCAATCTTATTCTATTAAATCTATTTACATTTCAACCCTTGTGTTTCTTTGCGTCCCCCGATTCCCCTTTCCTGGGTGGGGAGGGGTCATCAGGTGACAGAATAATTGTCTGCATGACAATAAATTGTTATGGGTTTTCTCAAACCACAACAATGTAATTACATCAGAATAAATCTGAGGGTGAGGTATGAAGCAGATCAGGTGGGTTCAATTCTATTAGTAACCAATATTATAAAAAAAAAATCGAGACACAAGATATCTGGAGTCACTAAGCTGGTCAGATATTACAATTCAGCTCCTCCATCCCTCAGTAATCACACAGGTTTCCAGATCAGGAGACTTAAACTAACCAAAACCTATAAAACTCACATTTTATCACCATGGGATGGAGAGCTAGTTCATTAAGCTGTATAATTCATTAAAGATGGTCCTCAATGTAGATATACATGCACAGAGTACCCACTTACTCTAGCTTCTCTTCTAAACGAATGGTGTTGGGCCATGCTTGCAGTTATTGAATTCACCTGAATTAACTTACTTCAGCTGTGGTATTTCAGACTCCTCTTTACTGAGTCTTAATGGTCTTGGGGAGTAGCTACCAATTTACAGGCTAAAGGAAATTAAGGAAGTAAAAAAAGTGTGTTACAGAGGTAGTACAGCAGGTAAGTGGTCTTGTTTTGGTGCAGGCTTTTTTCCATTCTTCCTTGTCTCCTGTGATGCTATATTCCTTTATGTTATAAGGTAGTGGAAGCAGGACTATGTTGACTTGGAAGTCAGATGGTCTTTTGTTCTATC
Organism: Pedionomus torquatus; assembly: GCA_013398155.1. Classification (NCBI taxonomy): domain Eukaryota; kingdom Metazoa; phylum Chordata; class Aves; order Charadriiformes; family Pedionomidae; genus Pedionomus; species Pedionomus torquatus. The sequence goes on from VZRU01013344.1 coordinate 285,984, forward strand.
TCCTTTAAGACTGCTTTCTATGAGGTTAGAAATGCCGTGACTCATGGACTTTCTAGAGCTGAGTCCTACATGGTAAGATTCAACAGAAAGGAGTTCTAGAGTGTTCCCTGGTATCATGACAAAATGTAGTAAATATTTGGGTAGAATTGTGAGACGACTGGAATTAGAACTTAGGGTGTTGAGATTTTTTTTAATAAGAAAGCTTAATTTCCCATTCAGAGTGAAGGCTTCAACAACTAGAAAAACTCCAAAGACTAATGAATGCTAAAATGGTTTCAGATTAGTTCCTAAAAAAGATTGCATCAGCCAGGATGTGAAAGGTGGAAAGGACATAGTCTGAGTGGGAATTCATGCTTTCCTGGTTGTGGAAAGTCAAATAGATTGAAGAAGAAAGACGTGGATTGGAATATGTACTGGCTCTTGCTGAAGAAGAGCAGATTAATGGTTCAATAACAGTACATGCACATGCGTGTGTATGATGTTAGTTCTGCAGGGCTCCTGTTCTGTACATTTTTAAAGGTGGCTGGTGCTTCAAGGGATGTTATAGCAGAGAATTATGATTAGTTCTTAAAACCTTCAACAGTCCACTGTTTGAAAGATAACATAGCTTGGGGGTGTGAGTGGGTGGTAGTGGAGCATAGTTCTGAGAAGTATGTCTTCAATGAAGTAATGCTACCTGAAAGTATACACTAAATCAAAAAGCCAGCACAGGTAGAAGAAACTGAGATCAGGACCATATATGAGCTACTTTATCTTTGTAATAAGGGAGTGTGGATACAAGAAAACTGAACTAACTGACTGAGATCTGAATAAAGATTTTCAAGATTATAATACATAAAAAGGCTTGTATCTTCTTAAGTCAAGATACAAGCCTCACTCAAGTAACCAAGAATATGTATTTCAAGGAACCAAAGCTTAAGCTTTATGTATTTCTAAGAGTTGTGTGTTACTTCTTTATCATAGCTATACTAATAGGCTATAACTATTTTTCCCTAGCATTTTTTTGTTAAAAAAGGGTTCTTTCAAGACTGCAAGTGTGTTTTTCCTATGGTCATTTGCTATGGAATTATATTTTATAGTAGTTGCAAGCCCACCTTGATTTAGGATGTGTAGGGGAATGAAAATATGAAGGATTTGTTTCTAACTCATATGCACAGCTTACTGAAAACTTACTAATGATATTGCAAGCAAAATTAACTTTTTCTACCTGTCCCACAATGAAAACTTTTTGTGTGTGTGTGTTAGAAGAAATATATCCTCCTTTTTACTAATGCATAATATGCTATGAACAGCAAGTCAAATACAACAAGAACTGAGGTTAAAGCAGTTAATCAGCTTCAGGGTCAAATCCTGAAGTCTTTGTTCTGAATGTCCTATTGATTTACCTGGAAACTTGCATTATTTAAGGAGTGAGGTTTATAGGCTTGTTTACTATACTAAGTAAAGAATTCCTGGGATGCAGTCCAGCAATTTATGGCTGAATGTGGTAGCAATACCATAGAATGAACATGAAGCTTAATATATTTTAAAGTTATGTTCACTAGTTGTTTTCATAGAAATAAAAAAATTTGTAACTGAGCCCCAGTTTATAAGCTGCATTATAATACAGTTGACTTAAAGGTCAGAGCCTTCTCTTGAGATTATTTTAATATTTTTAAAAAAGCAAGTATTTCTTGTGTTTACGTATTAGCTGTCTTGGACACGTTTTCCACTCTAGAGTGTAGAAACCGTTAGCTCAGGGCAGTGAGCTGTTACAGCATTCCTAAAGTGCCACAGGATGGCAGCCTTTCAGAGTAGTGCATTGCTATTCGGTGGTAAATCGTGTAGTTCATTTTCCTGTCTGAGAATTGAAGAGCATACTATCTTTGTGACATTTTTGCTACAGAAATGATTGCCCAGTTACATCACACTGTATTTGGTCCGGATGATCATGAAGCTTAAAAGGCTGTTCTCTGTGGCGCAGACTACGTTTTAAGCCTGAAGCTGGGATTGTACAATAATGACAAATCGAATATGGTTGTGGAGCACTAGTTCTGTCTTTCTGCATGAACCCACACGATGCTTAACGGTTTATGCAGGGTTAACCTCTCTCTCTTTCTTCTTGCATATGGTTGTTTGGTTTCATTGACACCTTGTTTAAGTAGGGATTACAACTTTAAAAAATACTTTCAATATGGAAAGCCATTATACCTGTTGGTACACGAAAAGCAATTATTACTACTGGTTGTTGCAAAAGGGATCCATAGACTTGTGAACATCTCTAAGATTAGGAAGAAATCCTTCCTTTAAGTAAAGGAATTGTGTTCAGGTGGAGCTAACTGCCTATATAAACTGTGCAAAAGGACTGTGTGACCTCAAATTTAATACAGCCTTAATACCCATAGAAAGAATGAATTTAAGCTCTATTTAAGTCATTTGCTCTCCTTGTCTTCATGAGAATATAGTGCACAATGCAGCTGGTGATTTAAAAATATTTTTGGAGGTTGTTAGCCTTAGCTGGCTTTGTATATCAGCCTGCAGAAGACCATATTATTTATTTCAAATACCATCACGGGGTCCGAAGCTCTGTCAAAGAGCAGGACTATGATGAGCTAGGCTATGTACAGACACCCAGTTAATGAAGGTGCAAATTAACCTCAGAGTATGATAGTTAAACCAACTGCAGATTTTGCACATTTGTGCACAGTTGTATATTGATGTTGAAAGTAAAGTTAATCTTAGAAAAGACTGATAATATATTAGTAGTCAATGACAGACGTAGACAAATTCTCCACTGTGAATTGAAGTGTGGTGGGCTTTTTCTTGAGCACACATCTGAACAGAAAAAAATCACACCATCTTTGCTAGTGTCATTACTTGAAACCGAGTAATACAGTACATGCTGAACAGACCAATAAAGCCAAAGCATGTATTTCTGTGCAGCTCTAAGAATGTAATTTCACTACTATATGTAAAGCTGTAATTATTATTTTTTTTTAATTGACATTGTTAATTTTGAAGTTTAGATGGGAACATGGGTTGTAACGTGAGTGAAATGAGAGAGAGGAACAGAGGTTGGGATGGTGAGCAAAAGGTGAGCAAGGCAGGAAAGAGAAATAAACCTAGATCTGAAGCACTACGGTTACTGCCAGTGCAGCCATTGACTGCGTAAGGTCATGCCTGAGAACAAAGCTGGTGCTCATTTGTTCATACTTTTCTAAAATCCAGCTTAGAAAAAGTCAATTATCTGCATGACTATTAAGAATTTTTAAAGGTGACACTCTTGTGTGGAGTACTTTTTTTTTTTTAATAAACCTAAATTAGATGAATATTTATATCCATTTATCTGACCCTTTGAAGTACTCAATCTCTGCCTTATTTTCGTTTCTTACAATACACGTGCCAGGATATCCCTCAAAGTAATCAAACTTTAAGGTTTTCTTAAGAGGCTGGGGAGGGAGGCACTGAGGTATTATATAATCAGCCCTTGGTGAAAGGAGGTGGGGCAGAAAAAAACTCAGTATTACTTTGTAGGACAGACCGTCAGCCATCATTGTAGGGAAATTCTTTAGAAACAGGAAAAGGAAAGCAGAGAATCCAACAGAATCTTTCTGGCTTTTCCCATATGCTTTTTTCAGACTCTCTCGCATTATGAGATGATCCTGACCACTGAATATTTCTGTCACTTTTTTCTTTTGCCACTCCACAGAGCATAATATCTATATTACTATTAAGACAGCAGAAAGTCTTTTATTTTCTCCTTCTCTTGATCATGTAACCCAAGGGCAGAACTAGTCCTTCACAATCTGTTTAAACTACTTGGAAAGAACCATTTCAGTTACATTAAGATTGATGCTATTCCTATCATATAATCAGTGCTCAAAGGGAGTGCAGTATCTGGGTTTATGGAGCAGTACTTGGGGGACGTGGAGGCCAGAAACATCTCCTTCTGAGAGAGAATACTCTTCACGTGAGAGAAACCTGCATTTTATTTTCTTACAGTGTTGGGAAGCTAGGAGGTAGGAAATGGTGCCTTTATAGTTAGCTCTCAGCTGACCTATATGTACATTCAGAGAGCAGTCAATACACATTTGACACTGTCTCAGAACATGCAGAAACCAGGGCACACAAGGAGAAACTAGTGCAACCATGCATCAGGAGCATGCCTGGCAGAGGCACAAAGCCTTGGAAGCTGAGAAAGGCTTGTGGTTTGTTGGTAATTGAGATGTAGCATGTAAATTGTGAACTACCTTCCAACGAGGCAAATCTGTAGTAAGTGTGCTGGAGAGCTTGAAAATCAGCAAGACGGAGGAGGCAAAGCAGCTGCCTCACAAAAAGTCCTGCTTTTCTTGTGTGGCACAAGCTTTAGGATCACAGAACTGTGCTGAAGCATATGCTTCATCTTATTTTGCTTAAGTACCAAGACTTCTTAGGGTCGTGTTAGTCTTAGAGACTTCAAGGCTGGAGCACCTTCTGCATAGCCATGGTGACAGCCTCTACTCAAAACTCAAGAAAGAACCTCAAAACAAAAAAAGCCAAACACCAGTATGGCATGCCACTGCATGCTGCCCCACTTCAAGTGGTGCCTACGAATTTTTTGCTGCCTTTTCTCTTCGAATTGCAGATCTCTTGAAAATAAATCACAAAGTAATGTAGAGAAAGAAACACATCCTAATGAATACATATAGCAGTCATAAAAATAAGAAATTCTGAAATTAGCATAAATGAGTTGGCAGAGAATAAAAGCAGTCATCTAATTTTGAGAGAGAGTTTCTTCACAGGAAATGTTAATTATGGGAGAAATTCTGAGTTTGTTTATTTTTTATGTCCTTATTTTAATATCTCTTGGGTTATTTGCTCTGAACCTATAAATTTATTTTATGACTGCAAGTCTATGCTTGCAGAGTGTGCTTGTTACAAGCATAATTTACCCTTTGGTGAGCCAAAGCAAAATGAGGGTTTAGCTCATAAATTGTGGTTAGACTAACTCAATAAAAATGATCCTATGAAGCCTGTGAAAACTTTCTATATTACACTGGTGCGTTTGGCACCATTTCTCCTTTAATCCTTATTAACATAAACAATTTCCTTATTTTGGAATCCATAGCATACAGGTTCCACCACAGAAGAGCTGTAAGTCAATAAGTTCCTTCTGACTGTACATTCATTAACTATGTTACCCTGCATACTTATGTTGAAGTGCTCAAGATGCAGATGATGCCCTTCTGAAAAAAATATAACCAGGAAAAAAAAAATCTTTTGTTTTGTTTTGTTTGAAAATGACCATCTGTTATCTATTATGCAGACCCAATAGATATGAGAAGGTTTTGAGAAAGAAAGGTAAGACTGGTGTGTCTCACTGCCCTGAAGTGAGATGTTTTTGGCTGGAGGTCAACATGAATGAGGCAAGCCAGTGCTGCAGCAATATTTGAGGTGTTAGGTAGCCAGTGCAAGTCACAGGGACTCCTGGCATAGGAAACAAGGACTTTTCCCTGTTGAAGATCTTTTTAATTTGTTTTGCTTTTTGCTTATGTCTTCTGCTCCTGCTTTAGTCAACTTTCTGCTGTACAGGTTATATGCCATCAAGCATCATTTAGGGACAGGTGTGTTCTGGATTTTTCTGGTACTGTGGCCAGGGAATGTACAGATTAGCATTTTGTCATCATTGGTTTTCAGATCAGTCACGCTAGACAAATTTTGTGGTGTTTGGGCCAGAGTCCCACCTGGGTGCTACTTGTTTTGTGAGCTGGCAGCTGGATTACTGTTAGGATTTCTGGAAGCAACTTGTTCACATTCAGACATTTAATAATTATTAACATTATAAATTAACATTCTTCTGTTAGTGGTATTTACTAGTGACGTGTATGACCTGCTTTGTGCTTAGCTCTGGACTTACTGAGTCATGTAAAGAAACATGACTATCTTCTAATACTTGAGAGAAGAGCTGCTGGTTTCTATTGCCATCATTTAGGCAATGGCTTTTTGGGAATGATCATCTGGTTCAGTGTGCTGGGCAAAGGTGCACTTAAAATGCCAACATGTCAAGAAATGCTATGAAACGGCATACAAAAGATCACGTGTTTAATTTTTATCCAACATACGAATTGCACAGCTTGGGTGCTACTCATCACCTCTTTGCTTGTTATAAATTACTGCTGGTATAGTTTTGTAAGTTAAGGCCACAAACTGACAGAGCAGTAAGCTTAACTGCTAGGCTGTAGTTAGTTTTACGAGAAAAGTGATTCTCAATAGTTTGAATTCCTTAACACCAAGTATTTTTCAGTAAGTTCATGATAAAGCATACTGTATTTGTCATTTATTATTCCAACTCTGTACTGTGACTGCAAGTATTATTTTATATTTGTCCAGAGCTGGTAACTATTAATTAAGCTGAGGGTATTCACTAACAACTATTTTTTTTCTGGTACTGTGGCCAGCAAGTATTTTTCTTCACTTTTAAATACTCCTTAAATACACAGTAATTCCAATAAAGTTACTACCTGCAAAACTGAGAAACAGCATTTGAGTAACCGGATCTAGCTTGGAGCATCCAAACAACCACTGAAGATGGCGTAGCAAGAGCGAGCTCTGCTTTGGCTCTCTGTTTAGATCCATCAACACCAAAACCCTTCGCATTGCAACTGCCAACTTCACCATCATAATCTCTTTCTAAGAAATATTCCAGCTTATACTTTATTTTTTAAGTAACACAACTGCTTGGTTACAGTTAGAGTTAGCTTACTGGGTTGGGATCATGGAATAGTAGTAGAAGCCTCCGTTTTTAAAAGTATAGGTATTAACTTATGCTGACTTATTTTCAGTCTACTAAAATAAGTCACCTGAGATGAAAGCTATTTTAATTTATTTGTTTTCCTAAATATATTTTATCTAACAAATTCATTACTAAGGTGAATTTATAAATCAGAGTCACAGAAAGTTATGGTATTCACACTGGGAATTTTTAGCTGTTAGGACAGACAAATTATATGGAAGTTGAATTAATAGTACTGTTTTGAAAACCTACTTACCAGTGTTTGATATGTAGTAGCTGAATTTTGGCTTGTTCAAAGTATACCCTGGAAATCTGGAGGGGGATGTTATCAGTCACAATAAATGTAAAGAAAGAACAGTAGTCTCCATAAGTGCTACTTCAGCTTTCAAAATGAATTTGCAGATGTGGTTTTTAAAATGTTGCCATTTTTTCTTTTTCCAAGCTCTTGTTGAAGGAGCACTGAAAGTGACAGCCCAAGTTAAAAACTAACAAAGGTATAGAACACCTTGATGTTTGCATTGTTCCATCTTGCAGTGAAGTATATAACATTGTCAACAAAGTATTCTAGCAAAACAGCGTCCTTACAATTATTTGTACAAGCATGAATACATCAGCAAGGAAAAACAAAATTGTATTTTTAAGCTACTACAAACATGCATGTGTCCCAACCTACTTCTTGCACATCTGTGATATTTGTAGTCTTCTATAACTTCTATAACTTATAACTTCTTCTGTAAAACTGAAGATCAAGATAAACTACAGAACTGCTGCTGGTAATTCTATCAAAAAACCATCCAGGATTTGAACAATACAAATCAGTGGACAGTAAAGAAACACAAACTACAAACCTACAGGTATGACCTGGAGTTGGAGACTTAAGAGACCACTTTTCACATCTAGTGAAGTCTGTATAAAGTCACTGTGTGTGTCATCTAGGTTAACTGTAAAAGAAACAGGCTACTAACAGCACCTTACAACACTACATTTTTAACTTGATCGAGTATTATGTAATTCAGATAATAAATTTAACAAGCTCCTTGTTTCTTGCTGCTTACTTTTTCGCAAAGCCAGTACCTTCTTGGGCAGCATTATAACTTCCACAGCTGGAAGAAGGCGGCAAAAACAAGGTATGTTTTCAGTGATGTTTTTCACTTTCTTCACTGTCTCAGGTCTTGCAAATGTTTCTTGCCAGTAGCTTCTCAGCTTGCTGTAGCAGGTAAGAGCTTATGTGCACATCCATTATGATCATACATTGTGTAGTTATGTAGACCTTTAGAGTCCAAAAGGGTATTATTGGCCTTGTGTTTGTTTAGCTCCCTTTTCTTGCTTAACAATTTGTTGTTATTAGTTTGGTATCACCATTTTTTAAATGTCAGTTCAATGTGGAAGTCAACAAGCAACCTGAAAAATCACTTCTCAAGCATTTGTGTACTACCTCAGCACGGGCAAAGCATATACCATAGATACTTTAAAAAAAAACAAAACATAAAATATTCATGGTACCAAAGCCACTATAGCCATATTGCCATTGCATGAAAAGGTTATTGCCTTGTAGTATTTCCTATGGAGAGTGAACATAATGAACTTCGCAAGCACTTTGCACTTAGACATGCATTACATTTTTATTATTTGCAGGTTGAAATTACTTTGTGAAACACAGGCATGCATAGACAACATTATCCCAATTTTTCCACCTAGGGAGGGATGCCATTGCCGCTGCCCTCCCTCACCCCTGCAGGGAGCTCCAGCTCCGTACCTCCTCCCTCCTGCAACAGCAGCTAAAGGTGCTGCCACAACAAAGAAGCTGGGCTCAATAGCCAATGTGACTATCAAGAGGTATTCCTTATTGAAGCACTGGGGTTGCACCAGGATTTTTCCTCAAGACGGGCCTGCTCAGCCACGATTTCAACAGGCTTATATTTAGAAGACTTTTCCATAATCATAACTTTTCTGTGACATAATTAACATAAGTCTGCCTTTCTTAGAACTAATTGCATATTCAGGAGGTGAGTTTCTCCACGGTCTTTGCTGCCATTTATTGAGCATTTTCAAGAACCACAGTCACTCTGGTAGTTGTTCACTTCATCTGGTGGCTGTATCTTCATCAGATGTCCCCTAGATGAACTTGGTTTGTTTAGCTCCCTTTTCTTGCTGGCTGGCCTTGCCAGCCAGTTTTCTCCAGTCTTGTTGTCTGAGCTCCCTTTATCTTGTTTTCTACTTTTTCTTATGATAAACAAGACTAGTTACTCCACTGTCTACCAATCACGTGGTAACCTTAGACTGTTGACAGTTGTGCAACAGCTTACAACAGATAAATTATTAACTACTTCAGCAAGATTCACTAATAATCACAAAGCTCTTTATTTCACCACCAGGTTTCACTATTTTTGGAAGGAAAAGGGCCCAGTCCTCAGTGTCTTTTTGGAGATTTGCAGGGTGCAATGAGTCCAGCAATACCACAGATATGATGGCTGCTGAGGGGAAAGGAAGTAAGTTCTGGGCTTTAGCATTTTCATTTTCTGACTTTAATTATTTTGGTACCTGGCTGTGAGAAACGCCAGCTCACATGTAGAATGTAAGAGAGGACAAAGTCATCGAAGCAAAGGTTAAAAACAAAGTGTAACAGGGGTGTATTAAAATTTTATGAAACAGCGCTGAATTGGGTGCATCTCCAAGCTAGGTGCACAACTTCTCTTTTCATTTTTAGGTTTTTATACATTTTACCCCGGCCACTTATGTTCCTGTCTCCCCTCTCATTGGTTGAAAAGTTAGAGCTCACACCCTTCACGACTACATAACCCATTAGAGATTGAATTTACACCTTTTTACTTTGTAAAGCCTTAACACCCCATTCCAAGAAGTCAGGCCTTTGATTAGTTGATTAGACTATGAGCTGTCCCCTGGTCTTTTAACCCCTTCTACTGTCCATTGTTAGTAATTACAAGCACTCCGGTGGTTGTTTACTTCATCGGGTGGTTGTATCTTCCTCTTCATGAATTGTCCTCTAGATGAACCTAGCCCACGTAGTAATCTTCACAAATCTCCCCGTTGACAATGTTATGTCCCATCCTGCTTGTCTTTGGTTTTGGTGATACTCCCCCTATTCTTTAAGTTC
>VZRU01013344.1:296695-314906 GCA_013398155.1 Pedionomus torquatus
TGTTTGTTTTGTTTTGTTTGTTTGTTTTCCGTTGTTGTTTTTGCTTTTCTTTTTTTTTTTTAGTAAATGGTAAAATAGATTGTTTTGGTCATTTCCAGGGTGCTTCTCCAGCGTACTAATTTTTGTGACAGCAGGCCTCACAGCTATAATAAGTACACATTTTGCCGTTGTTAATGTTAGCTTCTCTACTACAAGCAGTTTATGATGCTATAAAAATACGCGTGTGTGGTTTTGCCAGCGTGGTACGTGTGGTTGAGGCCACGGCGTCTCATAGCCTGAGTGAGATGGGGGACTTTGAGAAGGAGCATGCTCCCCACCCTTTCTGTATTATATCAGATAGTTCTGAGAGCTTTCACTAATTTTCCTTGTTCATATTGTCATATTAAATCATACAGTTGTGGTTGAGAAAACACTTGTGTTCCAGAGGGTTTGTCATTACTGGAAATGCAATAGATGTGAGGTTATCTTTTGTTATGACCCATTTCTTAGGAATAAACCAAAACCTTGACTTTCTTTAGGCACTGACTGCAATGTGAATGATGACTGTAGTTTTATGAGGAGTTACAAACACATACAGAAATAGAATTGGCTGTTAATTTTGTTTCTGCAGTATTATTAGCCGATAGCATTCTTCTGCGTCCAAGTACTTTCTGTGTGCTGGATGCCTACAAAAAGAAACGTCTTAAATGTCTTTATGAATTCCTTGCTTCAAGCTCTTTTGCAAAGATGTGGTTTGGACCAGACTGGCCACTGACTAATGACAGATGTTCTCCCCAGTCTCTCAACCTCCAAGGAGAGGAGGAAGAGAGATAAAGAGATTTATGTGTTTAGAGGGAACCAAACTACTTCAATGAAATAATAATTTTATTTAATTATTATTAACTAGATACAATATACACAAAACCATATTAAGCTCCCAGAATGACAATGAAGTCACTGGCTGGCCCTGGGAAAGTCCCAGGCTGGATTCAGTGATGGATGGGATCTGGATTCTAGATGTGGAGTCAGGAACACACGGGTCAGGATCAAAGCAGGCAAACAGAGAGAGTCAGTTTGTTGGTCATTGCAGAAAGAAGAGTTGACCCTTTGATCCCTCAGCTTTTATACTGGGCGTGATGCAGATGGGGTGGAGGTGGAATACCCTGTTGGTTGGGTTTGGGTCAGCTGTCCTCCTCCCTGCAGGTGGAATCACTCTATGCTTTTTCACTTCCAACAGGGCAAATAATGAAGTTAGCTGACTTTAGTTCTTACAATAAGTATAAACCTCTGCATACCGTTACTCGGTCTTATCTCTCTAAGAGCAAATAGTTTCTACATAATATAATGTTAATTTCAGAGAGCTAGAAGATGCTTCACTAAAAAGTAAAATTACTGAACAGAAAATTGGTTCTATTTTATCTCAAACCAGGACAAAAAGTAATGCAAACTTCAGTGTGGTTCAGCTTTGTAGTGCCCTTCATTCTTTGTAGTTTTAGAATGTAACATATTTGTATGTTGCTGCAGTGTATTTGTACCCCACTTTCAGGTGGCTGGTTTAATAAATGCTTAATTCTGAATTTGCCTAAATTGAAGGCCAGCTCTTCTAGCCCTCTGGGAAGTTGGTGCAGCCTTTCTTAAAGTTCCTCTGTAACTATGGCTGCATTGAGTTGTTATCACTGTATAATAAGCTTTCAGCACCTTCAACCTTTTCTTTTATGATTTTGATGCATTCTAATTAAGATAGGTGTCCACTGTTTTGTGTTTTAGATGGAGAAGGCTGTTATAAACTAAACGTTTTTTCTGAGTCTTATTTCAACTTATTTCTGTTGTCTTATTTCAACTGTTTGAACCTGGACTTTTACAAAGCTATTAAGAGCTCTCTCATGAAGGATTTCTGCTTGGAGTTGGTAANCTTTTTGCATCCAAGCCACCTTTAGGAAGGGAAAGAGTGTTACTGATCCTCATATTTCAGATGACAGCTTAATGGAAAAGATACTCGGGAAGAGGAACTAAAGGCTACGAACAGAGATGATGTCACGGGTAACTTGAGGGCTACTACACNTCAAAAAAAAATGTGTTTCCTTATGTCTTGTGTGTTTATTCTCAACAGTCTTAAAAAATCACTTGCTTTACTGAAATAACACTTACAATGTGTTTTGAGATACTTGACATAAAAACCTACTATAAGATAAGAATTTGACAGCGCACAACAAGAAAATCCTTTTCCCTTAAAGGTTTCCAGATTATTANTTTCTGGAGCTATTTAAGGAAATACAGTGTCTGGGAAAGAGTGCTTCTGAGATCTGTCCATTTGTTCTCAAAATCTGATGGAATGATGTTTCATTTCTGTGTCATACCATGTCTTCAGGGGAGTACCAAGTAGCTTTTTGGGGGGCATTGTGAGCTCAGGTTAGCCATAAAGCTTTTCATTTTGCCTTCTCTTACAGATTCTTTCTTGTACTCTTTGTCTATATGGCTTCCACAATCAAATCACATTTCTAATTATATAAAGATAAATTATTCATTTCCTGGTTTTGAAATTTTTAGGCATGGTTCTTCATTCCTTTGGCAAATTGTTCTGTCTTCTGTCTTTGGAATCTTTTTGTTTGTTGCTTCCGTATTCTTGATGCATTCTAATTAAGATAGGTGTCCACTGTTTTGTGTTTTAGATGGAGAAGGCTGTTATAAACTAAACGTTTTTTCTGAGTCTTATTTCAACTTATTTCTGTTGTCTTATTTCAACTGTTTGAACCTGGACTTTTACAAAGCTATTAAGAGCTCTCTCATGAAGGATTTCTGCTTGGAGTTGGTAAGATTTTATTGTCATTTAGACAATTAAAAAAAAACCATGTGTTTCCTTATGTCTTGTGTGTTCTCAACAGTCTTAAAAAAACACTTGCTTTACTGAAATAACACTTACAATTTGTTTTGAGATACTTGGCATAAAAACCTACTATAAGATAAGAATTTGACAGCGCACAACAAGAAAATCCTTTTCCCTTAAAGGTTTCCAGATTATTNTACAAAGCTATTAAGAGCTCTCTCATGAAGGATTTCTGCTTGGAGTTGGTAAGATTTATTATTGTTTAATCTTCAGTAAAAAAAACCATGTGTTTCCTTATGTCTTGTGTGTTCTCAACAGTCTTAAAAAAACACTTGCTTTACTGAAATAACACTTACAATTTGTTTTGAGATACTTGGCATAAAAACCTACTATAAGATAAGAATTTGACAGCGCACAACAAGAAAATCCTTTTCCCTTAAAGGTTTCCAGATTATTAGAGGTCCTTCTAATGATAAAATCAGGATCATTTTGAAAAAAAATAAAATCATTCTGTTCTGATTTGTTGGAGGTAATTTAATAGTTTAAGTGAAGACCAGACTAAAGCTTTTTTTCCCCCTCCTTCTCTCTAACTTTTCTCCATCTGTAATGAGTTAGATTGTTCTAATTAAAGCCAGAATACTCATATGTTTAAGTTTACAATTTTTCAAACAGATATTCTTCTTGTTGTTTCAAAGGAAGACCCATGATGGTAATAAAAAACCCACTGGTGGCTAAAAAACGTCTACGACTATCTCATTTCTCTTGAACAAAATTTGTGTACTCTTCAAAGGCTTAGTTTATGTTCTCGTTTTCAAATTGATAAACTCAGTAGCTGAATTTCATGTGTATTTCGCTGAAAGTGAAGGTTTGCAACTGCATAAACCTCCTGATTCAGAGTTAAGGTTTTCCATTTTAAAAAATATGAACCTGTGTTTTCTCTATGAAGTTGCCAGACATGAACACTATTCAATCTCGGCATTTGTTTTTGCAGTAGTCATTGTAGATTCACTGTAGCCAGTGATCGGGTTTGCCCAAACTGGCTTGAATGGTTCATTTTCAAAACAAATGTTGTTTTTTTCAGAATGAGTGTCAATTACACAGAAAGTAACTGTCTGCAGTTGTTTTGCCTTGAATTAAGCTTTTCCAGAGCTCGGATACAGCAAGATAATTTGTGATGGAATGCTTCTGAGGTCCAGTCCGTACGTTGGAGGGAGACTATGCAAAATAGGTATTTTTGATAGTGACTGACTGGTGACAAAATGCAGGTGCATCTTGTTATCTTCTGACAAATGAGTTAACTTCTGACAAAAACATAGACTTATTTCAGGAGATTTAATTAAGCTGTGCCATTTAGGGGGCAATTCAGATGCCAGAGATGGAAGGAATATCTTATTCAGAATCTTAAGGAGCAGTCCTGTTTTACTGAGAGGCAGATGTTCACAAAACAGTATTTTCTGTACAACATTTGTTTGTATGCTGTGCCTCTTAAAATTAAATTGTGTTCTTGTTTTATTGGCAGTACAGCAGTTAATTTAGTCAGCCCTAATAATGGTGTTTTGTTATGCCTGTGTAATACTGCAATTGTGACATGCTGTAGCATTACAGTCATTCTGAGATGTGTTTATCCTGCTGCCATTGTCCATGAATTTTCAGGTTTCTGGCTCGTTCACCAGCTTCCTGAGAATTGTTTTGGAAGTCTCCAGGTTTTGAAATAGTCTGTCTCATAGTTGCCTTTTTATCCTGCTCAGTAGCAATTCATATGCATAGTGAGGAGATGCTTAGAGCAAGGCAACACAAATATGAATTAGTAGGCAATATGGATGGAAATAAGCTATTCACCTGAGAAAACAATAAAAGAAGTATCCAGAAAACATGACTGGGGTATTCTAAAGTTTTTCTTCTTTATAGCTAGGGTAGAAATTTAACCAAGTGTACTGATTCTTTGCAATCTAGAAATGGAGACCATTGGCTTGAAATGTTACACTGTGAAATTATGATTTGTATTGCATAGTGTCTGTTTTCTCCTGTGTGACTAGTCCTGGTCTCTGTGAGCTCATGTCCTGTTTTACAAGAAAAAAAGCACTCTGCAGTGCTTTCACTTAGTCAGTGCTAGCTGGCAGTATGGGATAGGAAAGGCTATTGGTTAGTCTTTTATATTTGGTCTTGGTTGGTAATAAATAATGGGTCTATCTTTCCTGCCACCACTTATCATAGGATCTTGAACTGCTTCAACTCTGCCTGTAGATGGGAAGCCCATTGCAGGTTTTGTGAAGCAGGCTTGTATTATACCATTTCTTTGCATGCCTATGTTCACACATACACATGCACACACACACAGGTATTAATGCCAGTGAATCTGGAATGCTGTTCTCTTGATCATCCAAAACCAAAATTAATAGATAAAGCCTTGTTTAATCCAGAAATGCAGACTCCAGCAAAGGCAGAGATTTTTTTTAAATAGCTCAGACTCTTTAAGAGAGATGCTTTGATGTTTTAATCACGTTCAAGAACAGCCTTTAAGATCATCTTTAAGTCTTAATTCTTCATCCCGTTGTAGTTGTAAACTGGGATTCTATTGTACTTACACAAAAATCAGTAATGTTTCTTCTGTGAATGCCCAGTCCAAGAAGACCACTTATTTGAGTTAGGAAGAGAAAGGCAATTTAAAAAAGAAAACACAACCATCTTTATTTGTTAAAATCTTGTCTTTGTTTTAACTATGGTTTTTGCCATCTTTTGGTGTAGCTACTGAGATTTGTTAACTCTTTCCTACCCTCTGTTTTTGTCTGATTAATTTTTGTAGCTGTTGTTCCTTTTGTGTTTCTTCTTCTCTCATAAAGGCAGCAAGTTTAAAATAGTTTGCTGCATCTTTTAAGACATTGTTACGGTTTGAGAAAACCCATAACAATTTATTGTCATTTAGACAATTATTCTATCACCCGATGACTCCCCCCCTTTGTGGGGAACACAAAGAAGCACAAGGGTTGAAATAGAAATCGATTTAATAGACTGAGACTAAATCATTAAGAATAATACTAAAGAACCACTGTTAATCCCAGCACTGATATAAGATTTACAAGAATTATACTCAGCCAATTCTATCAGCAGGACACTATGCACACCCAGCAGTGAACAACAAATATCAGACGCTGCGAGTGCAACATCTTCAAGAGGAAGGAAAGGCCCCAGGGGTCCGGCACCACAGTAAGGAGTTGTCTGGATGACCGCCATCAAGGGAGAGAGAACTACACAGCAAACTTTTCTAATTTATATTGAATGTGACCTTCATGGTATGAAATAATCCTGTTGACCAGCCTGGGTCAAATGCCCAGGCCTTGCTTCTCCTTGTCTCTGCACCTAGCAAGTCTTGAAAACATTAAGACCTTGAATCACACGGAGCCTGGCTGGCTATAAGGTAAATATTTTCATGAATTCGGACACTAGAGTCTTCTAAAAGTGTATTTTCCCCAAGCATTAGAAAAGTTAGTCCTGTGTTGTTCAACCCAGGACAGATATGAAGAGCAATTTTGTTTTATAAGGCACAGATTTGCATAATGCTTGACAAATGGTCTGCCAAAGGGCTTGAAGTGTTACTGCTGAATTTTGTCTTTTCAAGAAGAGATACAATTACATAAAGAACATTTGGTGGCTGCATTTCACTGTGGTGTCATCTTTTCTGTGAAGGTGTAAGAAGGGACCAACTAGTCACGTGATAAGCAATTACTGGCATGAAGCAAACAACAGTAAGCATAACTGAATAAAAACATCATCTCTGGTTAGAGAAATGTTAAATGTTG
The DNA here is from genome assembly GCA_013398155.1 of Pedionomus torquatus. Classification (NCBI taxonomy): domain Eukaryota; kingdom Metazoa; phylum Chordata; class Aves; order Charadriiformes; family Pedionomidae; genus Pedionomus; species Pedionomus torquatus. Next base: position 303,296 of record VZRU01013344.1, read on the forward strand.
TAGAAAGTGCTTTCTGGAATCTGCATTCCCAACATTTTCTTCAGGCGCCTAGCTTTTTGTCTTGCTAGGTTTTGTGCTTTTGTGGCCCAGAAAGGACTGGAGAGTCATACAAGGTTTTTGTTTACAAGAAGTCGCTAGGACAACTACTTGTACAATGGCATTCATTCAGCTTATGTCAAAACAGGTGCACTCTGATGAACTTTCAAAATACTTTCAAGGAATATTAACTGAGATGTTAACAGTTTAAATAAACAAAATGCACAAGTATTAGGGTAGATATAAAAAGCAAAATTAGTCTCTTGTTGATGGTAAGTAAAGCTAATCATTGGAGTGAAAACTTGCTTTTATTTATTTGCTGGTTCTGCTATCCAAGGGTCTGACTGTAATTCTTTTACATTTGGAAACACTTGAATCATTCTTTTAGCTTCTCTAAGGCAAACCACTTCAATATTGCAGTTGGTATTGCATCATATAAGCCCAGTATGGTGGTGGTTGGTTTATTTGTTATTTGGAATAAACATTTACCTTAGCAATCTTCCTTTTAAATGTAATTATTATTGCAAACTGGGGTGCTGGATTTTTTTTTTAAATATTATGAAAGGCTTGCTTCTTTCAGAAGTAATGAAGCTGCTGAATGAAGGAAACAAGCAAAAAGCAGAAGAGAGGAAAAAGTGAAAACTCTACAGAAGGGACTTAAGGATGAAGGCCTGTTCATAATGTCAGGTGGGTGTGGATTTTATATTTATTTTTTTAATTGCTCTCAGGCATAGCACACGTCTTCCAGAGCAGGAAGTAAATTATTTGGTAATATCTGCTAGCTGCTATAGTTCATAAAAACAATAAAACTAGGAAAATGGTATCCAGTCTGCAGCAATTAAAAACAGATGGCTGGCTCCCGGTCTGCAAATAGATTTGAATAGGTTGGAGTAGGGTGCCACCTAGGAGGTAAGTCATGTGTGGATGAGCAAGGGTAAACCAATTTTCATCAATGACCTAGTAGCAGTAAACTTTTGGACCAGACTAGTGGTCCTGTGGAAGGCTTTTAATTAAACACTAGTGATTATCTTAGGGAAGTGTAAGCAGGGGCCTCTCTGCATACCATTCCCTGGTATAATAAGGTCTTACCACTGTGAGACGAAACAGTTCTGAACAATGTGCTGTTAATCTCAGAGTTTAACTAGTTAGAAGAGGCCCAGCTAAGAATGTAAAATTGTAAAACAGAAAATTGGTTCATTTTACCTCAAACCAGGACAGGAAGAGAGAAGAGGCCTAGTTTGATTGCAGCTTCCTCTTGTTGAAAAGCTCCTTAGCCTTTCTTGACCTATCTTGAAGACTAAATGAATGTAATTACTTGGAGCCGCCTGTACAGCACCAGACTTATGTTATCTAATATTTCACTAATATGTTTGATAAGTGATTCATCTTCAGCTGTTAGGAGTCAAGAATTAAAAGAAAAAAAAAGGTTTGAAATTTTGAGACTTGTCTTTGTCTTATCCCTCATCAGTGTGATCTCTGCTTCACTGTTAAAAGTGGTTGCAACAGGTGTAAGTATTCACAAGCTATGTGGGTTTTTTAATATATAAAGCTATAAAGTCTTACTGTTTCCTTATCTTAGTGTCTGCTATTCTATGCCCTTTTGTACATATCTGATGAGATAACTACCTACATCTTTGTTAAGTGTAGGGATTCACCAATAGAGATGTAACTATTGCAAAGCTGAAAGCATATATATCAGTTAAATTCAGCTCTTCATGAATGCAGCTGTGACTAGTTTCTTTAGAAAAGGCAGCCAGACAGATAGAGATGTTAAGGGTAGTACCTGCCATCTTACTGGCTTTGCATTTTCAGCACCAACCCATGTTATTTTTGGTTCTCCAAAACTGCTTCTGCTTGCTTAAACAGTTATAGGAACAAACACAAGAATCCTCTATTTGGGCAATCTAGTGATAACTGCCCAAGTGAGTTATTTCTCCCTTGCTTTCTGTTTCTGACTTTGGATTTCACATTCACTTCTGTGCAGTGAATCCAAGCCTGGAAAAGGGTTATGCCACTGAGCTGCTACTGCTTTTTCCAGCTGTGCTGCAGAAATAATCAGCAGTCCTCTGGCCATTTGTAGAACAACTGTAGGCACCAAGGCTTGTGAGAGGAAACCTGGACTATCTGTGTTCTAGACAGAGCAAGGAATTCACATATGATGTGGTGTTTAACTATTTTCTTTGTCTTGAATTAGTTTAACTGTAGTTATCTTTAAGTAGCTGGTTTTCATCTTTCATGCCTGCAGCCTTGGATAAACTTTGCTTGAACACCTGTTTCTCCCCAGCCATTGTATGAGAAGTGTTGGTATACAACTTTGAGTCTTGGATTCTATCCAGGAAATCATAGGAGTGAGGAACAGTGCTGTTCCTAGGTATCTGGTTTTCTTACTGAATCCACAGATGTCAAAAGAACATCTATAGTGAAGTCTGGTTTTGGTGAAATGATCTGGGGCAACTTTCAAGTGGCTATTTGACAGATGCTCTGTTGAGTGCAGTCCTCTGTGAAGGTTTCATTCCATAGCATTTTGTTCATCAGTTCAGTGATTTATTTATTTTTTAATTCTTTTTTTTTATGGTAGGAAAGAAGGTAAAATTTGTACCTATTTCTTGCTGTTTCTCAAAGTTGGGAAGTTAAGTGAAACTTCATGAATTCAACAAGAATGTTTCATAAGCATTTTCCAAGTCGTGATTGCATGTTGTAATCTTGCCTTATCTGTCTGTGATAGCAATGAAAGATATATTTGAGTCATAAATTGTAGCTTGCTTTGGAGAGGACAACACAGAGAGCTGGCTAGTGTAGAGTTAATGTCCAAGGACATTGGGGGCCCTATTCAGTTGCATAAATGTAGATATCAGTGTGGTATGAAATACCACAGAGACTATTATGTGTTACCTAGCTGCTCATTCAAGAACGGCATGATTCTCCTGAATGTCTAGTGACGTACTCCCCGAGTTGGTGTAGATTATCTTGGATTTCATAGGGCATCTCAAATAGCACCAGATGCCAATGATGAGGTGACCTAATTGTTCCTCATAAAATGCTTGCAAGACATATGGCTCACCCAAGAATGTTGTTTGAATAAAAAGCTATGATTTCCACCGGTGTTTCTTTTGCTTAAGTCACTGAGGAGAAAATGTAGGAGATAGGTGCCAGTTAGGTGTCAATAAGTAGTGCTTTGTGGGTTTTGTCCTGGATTTTGGCTTAAATAAAATAAACACAGGGTATTGTGGAAGTTTGCAATGGCCTTCAACAAAAATCACTGTAGATAAATCACTCTCCATGGTAGTTTAATTCTTAGGACTGAAATAGAGAGATCCAGTGTTATTTTTCTCTCTAAAATAGCTAATTGATTTAGAGCTTCCCTTTCTCTCTCGCAGGCATGAGTTTCCTGCAGATCCTTATTTTGGTTTCAGTTTTTTCTTTCCATAAGTCAGTTATCTATTTTAGTTGTTATTAATCGTTAACTTTTGAATGATCTTTTGACTTAATAAACAGGATTAAGACTTTCTTTCTGAAGTACTCTTTCTTTTCTTCCTTTTTTTCCTGATGAAAACATAGTATGATATGTACTCCCTCTTTAGTGAAGTAATTAGACGAATTACAAGAATATCCCTGAAACTGGCCTCTGCAAACTTCTCAGTCAACAGAAGTGTCTCTAAGCTTTTATTTCCATTCAGGCAGGTTACTGCCTTGACTTTGCTGTCAGCGGAAATAATGCAGTATTAAATTGACGCAAGCCATGTGCCTTTGGCATAACTTGCAGGATTCTTACTGAATTTCCTGGCTTTGCCTAGATTCATGTTCCAATTGCTGGGTGTAGATTTGTCCTAATTTACTAGACTACACAAGTTTCTAGATAAGATACCTTTTTCCAGTATAGGTACTCATAGACACTGACCACAGCATCTATCAATTTATTTTTTCATCACGGTAAACAGATTGGGATCCTTATGTTTCTGTAGCTTAGGCAGGATTTTCATGAGTTTGTCTATTTTTTTTTAAACTTTTTCTTGCTGTTTCTATGCCATCATTTGCAATGTGGTGGTATGGAATGAAAGAGAAGTATGTTGAGTGAAGAAGGGGGAAGGGGTAGAAGCACAAACAATGTCTAAATTAATAGAATGAGAACGCCTAGAGAATGTGATCTCTGTGTCTGAGCTATTACTTCAGTTCTGAAATTAAATTATGTTGGCTTGGATCTTTTCACATCACCATTCTGCACCTTTGGGGGATTTATGGACCTGTTGAACTTGGCCAGTTTGCACATCATCCTTACCGAGCTGTTGGTTTGTTCCAGAATCAATATTAAAATATGGCGCTTAACAAAGTTGCTCTGCCAGATGCGAATAATGCTGCATGGTAGATGCAGCTGAGTACATCATGGAAGTAACAACTCCAAGGGTCGTATTCTGGTACAGCATCACACATTCTCCTCTCTTCACTCAGCATTTGAGAGTATTGCAACCATTCCTTAGGCATCAGGTGCAGAAAGTGGGTATGGTGAAGAGAGTTTTTATGTACTTTGAGAACATGCATCCTATATATGGTACCCTGGGTAGCTGACATACCTATCTTGCTGTGTTTTGCTGTGAAGAAATTTTCTACAAATCAAATGAAAATTTAGCTGTTCTACTTCATTTTGACTTGCAGGCAATGCTGGAGTCCTTGATACCAGTTTCTGTCTTTATGAACTGCAGTCCTTATAACTCCCTAGTTTAAGCAAAATATTTTTGACCTATTTCTTGGGTCAGGGCTGAGAGAAAATAAAACATTAAAAAATGCATTTTTCATTAGGTGATCATACTGCTCCCAAAGTGGTACAAGCATACCTTTGGAATCATGTATTTGGAAAATATAGCTGGAGGAACCAAATGAACAGAGATAGTCAACCCAATTGCATTTAAATAAATGGATCATGTACTGCTAATTCTGACATCCTGACATTCCAGTCTTAGTTGGAACTGTTTGGTTTCCTCTTGCTTATGTGTGAGGAACATGGAATCAGGATTTAGTAAGTGCAAACGTCATCTTGATGGTGAGCTTGAGAAAAAGTGTGTGAGTTGCCCAGGCTGTTATCCAAGAGTTTAAAATTTAAGGCAAAAAAAAAAAAACCAAACTCCAAAGTGAGTAATTTATCAACAAATAACTTCTGAGAAAAGGTGATTTATAGGAAGTTATTGAAGTTACTTAGAAACCAGAGTTTTCAGTAGCAGAAGAGTTTTAGCTCTATGTCAGCTGGAAACTGAAATCCAGGTAGTTCATCAAAGATAGACATTCTTTCCCCCCCCAGTTTCCGTAAGACTCAGCAACTTTGAATACAGTAGTGTTTAGCCAAGAGAATTACTTGGCCCAACTCTTCTAAATCTTACCTTAGGGAACGTATTACTGTTATGGTAACATGGTCAAAGCTTTTACTGTTATTCAAGCTCAAGATAGAAAATTATTTTCTCTCAAAATGTATATTTGGAGTATAACTTACTTGTTTGGCCTCAGATGGCAAGAAAGAGCCATGTGGTGGCCATTCTGTCAGGCCATCCCACTTTTCCCTCCCCTCATGGCTGTGAGGGGAGAATTGGAAGAAAAAGGCAAAACTCATGGGTGCGCACAAAGGCGGTTTAACAGAACAGCAAAGGGAACAAGAAAACCACAACGATGACACTGACAGAGGAATGTACAAACATGATTACAGTACCATTGCTCACTGACTGCACCTGGGATGCCCACATCCTGCTCCCAAGCTGTGACTTCTTCTCCCCTGTCCAGCCCCAGGTTACCCCTGGGCATGGCTCACATGGGATGGAATACCTGTGTCCCTGCTGGAGCCTGGTGAGAACTAGCCCTATCTCTAACAGAACCAGGACACAAAGAAATCTTGAGTTCAAAATGTACTCTTCTTTATGGTATGATAGCGAAGAGGTAGTAGAAGGAAGGGGAGTTGAAGAAAGGTGATAGGAATATGTGCAGCTTCCTTAACTCTTCCGAGAGCCTCTCTCACCTGTTAGCATAATGATCGTGTGGAAAATGTAATAGCTTTAAAGGCCTTCCGATGGAGTTGAGTGAGTGCACAATCCAAGATGATTCTTTCTTTTGCCTGAGATAAAGTCCAGGTCAAGCTTTGTCAGTTATTATTCCTGAAAATGAGATTAAATAAAATCAGTGAAGACATTGCAAATTTTTGGATTTTATTAAAAGTACCTGAGAAGTTCAGTGCAATGGAGGATTGTACTGCAAAGAAATGAGAGCTGCCAAAAACCATTCATCTAGTGAGTGAATGAGTTTCAAGCTTGCAACATAACTTTGGAACAAAGAAACTCTTGGATTTGTTGTACAGTGGGCATATATCTGGGGAGAACTGCAGTGGTATAGTGAATATGAGTTCCAGCATCTGTAGACAGCCTATCACACCTCTTCACTTTTCCACTTGACAGCACAACATTACATCAGCCTTGAATCATAAAAAACTATGGCTGAAAGTGATGTTGAGAAATCACTTTGTTCTAGCTTTAGCGATGAGTTGGGTGGAATGGCTCCATTTAGCCATTGAAAAGCATATGGCCTTTTTAAGGTAGATGGAGCTGAACGGGATGTGCAGCAGCTCCTAAACCATCCTGGTTTGCAATCCAGTGCATTAAGCCATTGCCGGTTTGAGATTACTTTAATATGCTGGATTGTGAACTGTGACACCTTGGAAGTTGCTACATTCAGTCATCCATGCAGTAGGCTCTGGGAGGAATGGCATAAACTGCTTGAGCAATTCCAGTTTAGTCCTGGACCTCATGTGGATTGACAGTGACTCACTGGGTGCTTCTATGATAGGAACTAAAACTAATAGGCAGTAGTAACCTCTACAGTTACTGGTCTCCTGGTAGGACCATTTCAGAAGATTCATATCAAAACTGTTAATGGTGAGCAGAGTCACAGCTGCTTTCCTCCATCTCTTCAAAGCAGTGCTTAATTATTTTTAAAAATGCCTTATTTATCTGCATCTTTCTTTTTTGCTTTTTCTTTCAGCATCAGCAAACATGGAATTGGAAATGCAAATAAACCAGAATTTCAATTTGAAATTGCTATTTTTATTTTTTTGTTTTAAGAGTCATCTCTCTTTCTTCGTGTTAATACAATTGTTCTCTCAGCCTCAGTGCTCCCAGCCTGTCTCATAAAAATCAATGACAGAGGTACAGTCTGGTGTTCATCTCATGGTCTACAAATCATATGTATGTTTTTGGAATTCACATTTAAAGTAAAATAACGTGGAGTTTTGTTCTAAAAAAGACTGACACTAATGAGTGCTTCAGAGGCACAAAGGGGAGAGGGTACAAGAGCTTAGCTGAAAAGAGTTTAATTGGCTCATGGTGACCTTTGTAGCTGTCGTTATGTTGTAACGAAGCATTGTCTGCTTCAGTTCAGTTGATCTTAAATTTAGATTATAGCCACTTCTAGCCTTGCCTATCATGGAGAACATGTCTGTACCTTAAGATTTGGGGCAGTTGTTCTGGGAATCAAGTGCCTAAAATGATTTGTTTAAATTACTTGCCTCAAATCTTCTGTGCTGTGTTATGCCATAACAGTGTTTATTGGAGGCCTGATTCCAGGCTGGAATGCGTTTTATGTCATCTTTGTATATCTTGGCCCAGCCAGTAAGTCATCTCAGCAAGAGACCGTAAAGAGTGAGCTGTAGTCACTTTAGATGAGTATGGAGTGAAATGCTGGTTTGGCTGTTGAGCTTGAGGAAGCAGGATCCCTTCATTAGAAAAAGAAGCATCTTTCCATTAAAGTTGTTGTTCTAAGGACAAATACCCCAATTACACTACAAAGCCCCTGTCACCTCTGTAAGGTTTAGGCTCTTTGGTTTCTTCTTCCTTCCCCCCAACCCCAGTCTTTTTGTGTCAAAAGCAAATGCCTCCGATCCCTTCTGCACTCATGAATGGTCAGTTAATGCTATTTTCAAAGTATTCATTTTTTTACTGACTCACAAAATGGTGAGGTTTTTTCCAGGAAAACTATTTTTGAATGTATCCATAACGTTTTAGGTAATGCAGGTGAAATATGTATAGGCATATTTTTAAGAAAAAAAACGACCAACCACCCTTACTTCAATATTAGTAATGAACTCATACATACATTGTATGTGGTGACTGTAGTGGAGTCTTTATTAATGAGCAAACACCTTTCATAGTCTTTTGCAATAAACAGACGCCCCTATGCCACCAAAAGAGGCTAATATGTAGGCTTTATTCATAGAGGTAACTTCATTCTGGTATTTTGCCTAACAATAATGTGTTTCTAAAGGCTTGTTGAATAAGACTAAGCACAAAAGAAGCAATTTTTCAGGGTATTCTGTTGTGGTATTCTGTAGGGTCTGGAAGGGATGAAACCTTTCTTGGAGTGTTTTATCACTCCTCCATGCTAGAAGCAGAAGTTCTTGCGCAAATCTGACAGTTAGATGGTAGCAGAAGATGATGTCCTAGATGCCTTAAGAGAGTAGATGTGATATGGTGTGGGATAAACAAGATTATGGTTACAGAGACAAAAAAGGAATGAAGGTTTTGGTGTATTTAATAACAATATGAAAACTTTCTGCTTAAGTTCTTTTCTGTTTTACTAGTCTTATGTTGGGGGTTTGGGTTGGAGTTTTTTGTTTCGGTGTCTTGTAATTACTGCTAATTGTGGCTTGTGCTATGCATCTTGCAGCTCTGTTACTTACGCGTCCTCCTCTCATCACTCAAAAAAAGAAGTGTATTAAACTCTAGATTTCTGAAACTTACCCAGTCAAATATGCTATGGTTTCTGAGACCGTTACTTGACACACTAAAACTGTCTGACTTGTTTCTTATTTCTACTGTGCAGATGTTTGCAAACTGTGGTGGAGGTTCTGCCCTGCCCCTCTTTGTGCCTTCTTAAAACATTGGTGACACTGGCAGGACCCAGGTGATAATGGCAGGAGGTTCTCTGGGCACTTGATGTACCTGTGCACACTTCTTCACTACATCCAATTCAGTCTTCTCAGTATAAGGCAGAGCATGGGGAGAACTTTCTGTGGTGGTTACTAGTTAATGATACAGCTATTAAGTAGACTTAAAAAATAAAAATAGAAAAGGACAACAGTATGGGAAAGCTGGAACTATAGATTTTTTTTTTCTCACCAGAAATAAGTGTGTTTACGTCTTCATGCATGTATAAACGTATGCAGTAATGATACACAGATCAGGATGAAAGCTTTCACTTCTAAAAAATAAGTGCTGATAGCAGAACATGCAGGAGAAACAGACTAATGAAGAAACAGGGTGGAGGAGCATGGTATGTTTAAGAGAAGCACAGGTAGCTCAAGCTCAGGGGCCAGATACAGCCAATGACTTCACTTCATCTGCAGTTATGTTAAAGAGTTTAAATGTTTGTGGATGGAATCATAGAATGCTTTAGGTTGGAAGGGGGACCTTAAAAGGTCATGTAGTCCAACCTCCCCTGCAACAAGCAGGGGCTCTTCAACTACATTATGTTTTTCAGAGCCCCATCCACCCTGAACTTGAATGTTTCCAGGCATGGGGCATCCACCACCTCTCTGGGCAACCTGTTTCAGTGTTTCATTACCCTCATAGTAAAAAATTTCTTCCTTATATCTAGTTGTCCTGGTTCTGGCAGGGATAGGGTTAATTTTCACAAGGAGCACAGGGCACAGGTATTCTATGCCATGCCCAGTATATAGCCTGGCCAGTTGAGGTAGCAAGGATGGGAGCAGCTCAGAGAGGGCTGGGGGCTTCCTGGGTCCAGTGGTGAGTGGTGGTACGTTAATTGTGTTTTGTACATTCCTGTATCAATGGTATTGTTGTTGTCTTCCTCTTTCCTTCACTGTTCTGTTAAACTGCCTGTATCTCAACCCACAGGTTTTGCATTTTTCTTCTGATTCTCCCCTGCATCCCACAGCTGTGGCAGGGTGAGAGAGCAGTATGTGGTTCTTTGTTGCCAGCTTGAGTTAAGCCATGATGCTAGTGTATGTCTACTCTCTTTTAGTTTAAAGTTACTACCCATTGTCCTATTGCTACAGACGCAACCAAAAAGTTTGTCCCCATCTTTCCTGTAAGGCCCCCTTTATGTACAGGTAGGCTGCATTAAGGTCTCCCCAGAGCCTTCTCTTCTCCAGGGTGAATGACTCCAACTCTCTCAACCTTTCCTCATAGGAGAGGTGCTCCAATCCCCTGATCGTTTTTGTGGCCCTCCTCTGGACCCACTCCAACAGATCCATGCTTTTCCTGTGCTGAGGGTTCCAGAGCTGGATGTAGTTGGGGGTCCTACAAGAGTAGAATCACCTCCCTTGACCTGCTGGCCATGATCATGTCGTATGTCAGTGTATGGCCTATTGGAGGGATTCGGATGGTCCTCAGAAAGGGAACAGTTACCCAACCTGAATTAGATAATGCCTGTGTTAAGATTTCCAGGTTACATGGGGCTGTTTGGTTCTGGCTGTGGTAAAGCCAGAACATATAGATCACTGGCAGGAAAGCTGCAGTGAGTTCCTCTTAAAAACATAATTGATATACTGAATTAAATAATCTGCTTTTCAAAGAAGATAGTTATTCCAGCAAGACTGCATTTCACCATAATATTTCTGGCTAGCTTTTATCCTAGCCTAAATCTTATGGAAGTCCTGTTCAGTGTGGTTGCCTTACCAGTGTAGTTTATTTCATGTTTAATGTCAGAAAAGACATCACATCCTGCAGTTTGGTGTATTTATAAGAAATGTCATCTGCATAACTTATCAGCTTTAGCACATGAGAAGCCATCAGCAACTCTGCTGGTTCTGTGAGCTCAATATGCAATAGTACCTCTGTACAATGGGACCTTTTAGAAGTACCAGGTTTTCAGTCTGGGGATTTGGGGCATTCTAGTAGTAGGCCTCTTAATGGGAAGGTCCTTAGCAATCCCTTGGGCTTGTAAGGGACTCTGTTATTAAAGTTGTGTTGATTGTTCATATGAGCAATAGATGGATGAATAGATGTATTTAGTAGCTGGGAAGGAGATGTGATTTTTAAAAAAAAAATAAATAAAAAAATTTATTCTCTCCCCTTCTCCCCTCCCCCCAGCATAGAACTTACATGAATTTCAAATATTTGGATTTTTTTTAGGGTAATGGGCATTTATGACTTTGTGTAACAGCTAATGCAAACAAAAAAGCATATCTACACTGCTGTTACTATCTCCTGTCTGTACTGACTGTCTCCCTGATGCTGTAGATGCTTGACCTGCTAGTGCTGGTAAATGCTACAGAATACTGTTTAGCTTCCCTTTGCATATTCTGCTCTGTCCCCTGATTCACCAGGAGATATGGTAGCTGTGGCTGCAGATTAGACTTTTCTCTCCCTCCCCCTGCGAGACCTCTGTGTGCTTTGACGTCATGTGCGCTCCTTTCAGTTGCCATAGCAGCCCCATTCCCCAGGCTCTCTGCCTGTCTCCTCTGGTAGGTTCCACAATGGTACAGCCAGCATCACGCTGCACAATGGTTTCCAGGCAGTGAAAGAGCGTGATTCAGCAAGCCTCCTTTTTTTTTTTTTTTTTTTTTTTTTCCCTCCCCCCCCCCCTT
>VZRU01013344.1:324000-371709 GCA_013398155.1 Pedionomus torquatus
GATACAGAATCACAGAATGATATGGGGTTGGAAGGGACCTCCGGAGATCATCTAGTCCAACCCCAGGTCAAAACAGTTCCACCTAGAGCAGGTGGCACAGGAAAGTGTCCAGGTGCTTTTTGAATGTTTCCAGAGACATAAACTTCACTACCTCTCTGTGCAGCCTGTTCCAGTGCTCTGCCAGCCTCAAAATAAAAGAAGTTCCTCCTCATGTTTAGATGGAACTTCCTGTGTTTGTGCCTGTTGCCTCTTGTCCTGTCACTGGGAACCACTGAAGAAAGACTGGCCCCATCCTCTTGACAACCCACCCTTTAAGTATTTATAGACGTTGATCAGATTCCCCCTCAGTCTCCTCTAGACTGAAGAGACGCAAGTCCCTCAGCCTTTTCTCATGAGAGATGCTCCAGGCCCCTCATCATCTCTGTAGTCCTCTGCTGTACCCTCTCTAGCAGTTCCGTCTCCTTGAACACAGTACTCCAGGTGAGGCCTCACCAGGGCAAAGTAGAGTGTGAGGATAACCTCCCTCGGCCCGCTGGCCACACTCTTCTTGATGCACCCCAGGATGAAATTAGCCTTCTTGGCCACAAGGGCACATTGCTGGCTCACAGTCATCCTGTTGTCCACCAGGACTTCCAGATCTTTCTCCAGAGACCTGCTTTCCAGCAGGTCAGCCCCAACCTGTACTGGTGCATGGGGTTATTCCTCCTCAGGGGCAGAACCCTACATTTGCCTTTATTGAACTTCATTAGTTTCCTCTCTGCCCAGCTCTCTGGCCTGCCCATGTCTTGCTGTATGGTGGCACAGCCTTCTGATGTGTTAGCCACCCCTCCTTGATTTGTATCATCAGCAAACTTGCTGAGGGCACACTCTATCCCCTCATCCAGGTCATTGATGAATATATTGAACAGGACTGGACTCAGTACTGATGCCAGAGGAATACCACTTGTTACAGACTTCCAACTAGACTCTGTGCCACTAATCAAAACACTTTTAGCTCTATCATTCAGCTAGTTTTCAATCCACGTCACTGTCCATTCATCTAATCCATACTTTTTAAGATTACCTATGAGGATGCTGTGGGAGACTGTCAAAAGCCTTGCTGAAGTCAAGGCAGACAACATCCACTGCCCTCTCTTCATCAATTCATCCAGTCATGCCACCAGTCATGCCATTGTAGAAGGCTATCAGGTTAGTCAGACGTGATTTCCCCTTGGTAAATCCGTGTTGACTACTTCTGATAGCTTTCTTTTCCTCCAGATGCTTTCAGATGATGCCCAGAACGAGCCGTTCCATCATATTTCCAGGCATGGAGGTGAAGGCCTGTAGTTTCCCAGATCTTCCTTCTTGCCCTTTTTGAAGACTGGGGTGGCACTGACTTTTCTCCAGTCCTTGAGCACCTTGCCTGTTCTCCAGGACCTTTCAAAGATGATGGAGAGTGGCCCAGCAGTTACGTCTGCAAGCTCTCTCAGCACTCGCAGGTGCATCCCATCAGGACCCATGGACTTGCAGATATCCAGTTTACTTAATCGATCTCTGTCTTCATCTTCCTGAACCAAGGGGAAGTCTTCCTTCTTCCAGACTTTCTCTGTTACCTCCAAAGTCTGGGACTCCTGAAGTCTGACCTGAGCAGTAATGACCAAAGCAAAGAAGGTATTCAGCAACTCCACCTTCTCTGCATCCGTGGCACCTGTCTCATTCAACAGTGGCTCACATTTTCTCTAGTTTTCATCTTGCCTCTGATATACCTGAAGAAACCCTTCCTGTTAACCTTGATGTCCCTTGCCAGGGATGTATATATTGCCAAGGATTGCCAGGGAATGCTTGTAAAGACACAGATGTACCTCTGCTCTGTATCTTTGTCTGCATTCCTCCAGTAGTCTGGATTGGCCAAGGAAAAGTCAAGCTATTTGTGTACTTAAGAAGTGAAAACAACATTCTTCTAAAAGATTCAAGTGCAGCTGTCTGTCTTTGGGGGATATCTAACTGCTTAATTTCACTGTGAAATATTGATGGATCAAATGCTTTTATTCGGCTGTGTGTCAGTCTGTGCTTATTGAAAAGGAGTAAACTAACTTTACAAGCTTAATACTTTGCTGTGCCAGGTGTGACCTGTGAACATATCAGATGAAATATTTGTGTGTCTGCTGCATTTTTTGAGTTGCTGTTAGAAAAAATAACTCTGTGCCACCTGGCAGGCTAGTTCAGTATTTGGCAGGCTCTCCTCCCAACCTTATGGAAAATAGCCAGGACTATTGCTGTAGAATAGGGGAGTAGAAAGTTGGACAAATATTTTCTGAACCTTTGCGTAGCTTTACAGTGTGATTCTTATGAACTGTAGTAAAATAATTTGAATAGCCTGCAAAAGAATGCCAAATCAGTAACAAAAAACCACTAAGAATGGTGCCAGTGGAAGGGTGGAAAAGAAACCAAGACAGCAGTAAATTCGGCTATGTTAATAGGTATGGTATATGAACCCATATTATACAAAGTGGTGGGAAGTATTTTGTAACCCCATGGGGAAATACTTTGCCTACTTCCTCTTCTAGACTTCTCAGTGTGGTGTGTTGACTCTTGCTATGAACAGTACATAAAGAAATAGCCAAAGAGCCTTTTCTTATCCCAATCTGACAACAGGAGCAAAAAACCTGAATATACTGTGTGATACCATCAGCTTTACCTCTGCTCACCTTCCCTCTGCTGGTGTGTGTATCAGAAAGAATGGGGAGTGGAGAGTATAGGTCTTGTAGAGAGAAGCATCTGCAGTACTGACAGCATCAGCTCATTCATACTGCACTGGCGCTTAGGTCAAGCTGGCTTAAGGCATCAGTGTGCTAACTGCTGCACAGGCACCAGGTTAGCTGCTTTAAGTTCTTGGGGTAGTCACTTCCCGACTATGAAAAGAGAGTAAAACAAGTGAAAGAGATAGGTATAGGGTTATTGATGCAATGCAGCAAGTATGATGTTAATGTTCTGATCCTTCTTTCTTAACTATTGTGTGTTGGGATCGAATGTAGCAGACAAGTGAAAGGTCCAAGGTAAATATGCATGATGGTGAGGGTCAGGTTATTTAAACACATTGTACATCCACAGCCTCATCGACAGTACCTGAAGCATCCTTATTGTGTTGGATGCAGACTGCTGAGTGGTAGCAGGTTGGCAAGAAGAGAGTGACTGTTGCAGACATGGTGCAATTGTGCCGTTGCTCTAAATTACTGGCAAAATTAGTAAGAGCAATTCACCTGCGATAAGTTTGAGGAAGCATAATTATTAAATAGGTATTCTTGATCTGCTGGATGTTGAACAGCTTTGACTGTTTTATAAAAATCAGAATTGTTCAGGGCCACAGTTTTTAATAATTTTAAAGAAAATTAAGAACATGTGAACAGTTATAAATCTCACAGGCAAAATCTATCTAGAAAAGGCTTCAGTCCTAAGTGGTCACTAGCTAAATATTTGGTGAAGAAAAGTGAGAACAAGATAAATGATCATTAATGTTTCTCTTGGTGTGTCCTCACATATTTCAGAAGTCTGGTTTGCTTTTTTTTTTTTTTTTTGAGAGAGAGAAAAATTCTTTCTTTGTGTTAAAAATTCTGTTTCCTTCTTCAGAATTTTCTGCCTGGTTCATGTTTTATGACCTCTTTTCTAGGTGCTCAATGAGAAGAACAAGTTCTGGCTGCATTGTAAATGCTAGATGGTTGGTTGGTTTGTTTTAAGGGGATGTCAAATGTAGATATTAATCCTATTCTAGAAAAAAATCTTTTTCTTCATGTATGAACCTGCAGTAAGACTGCAGTGTCTTTGAATGTATTATGAAGATAGTTCTCATTTGTAGCAAATGTGAAATCATTGCTAAAGGTAATGTTGATATGGCAGACTGGAGTAATTTATCATGTAGTGTTAACATGGCTACAATACCAAGGTAGTTTGTCTAGACAAACTCAGCATATGATACAGAGACTTCCTAATATGCTTTCTTAATGCCTTTCTTTCTGGAAAAATGTAACTCCAGCTACCTATCCAGTTAGTAAGGTAGGAAAGGCGTTACTTTCCTTGGAGTAACGCCAAATTTAAGCCGAGCGGGTGTCAGTGCTCTCTGTTTCTGGCCTGCCAACACTGCATCATCTTGCATGAGATGGAAGAACAATGGGAGGATTTTCTTGCTTTATTATCTTGCTTGCTAGGATTGAAATAGAGCACACAAGAGAAAGCAGGAGGGAATTAATTACCCTCTCTATCCCAGAGTAGATGTGAAAGTTTTTCTTGGTCGCACATCAGAACCAAATGACATAAGGACTTACAATGGTAGCTGGATGTTCTTTTCCTGATACGTTCAAAGCAGATTTTTCCCTGAACCTAAGTTGTTACTGTTGTTTATGGGTTTTCACTGTTTAACTTTACTACTTCAGGCTTGTCCCCAAAACTGTGTGTATAATTTCCCTCAGAAAATTCAGAGATAGTGTTTGGATTGACTCATATCCTTAAGTAGGAACACTTTTTAAAAATCAAGCAAAAAAAAAAAAAAATTTAATGCTGCTTTTCTTGAAACAAAATAAAAAAAATATTCCAAAATCCTCTCTGAGCTGTTCCTGAAAAAGATCTGCAAAGCTTAATTATGAATCATAATGCAACTTAAATGCCTCCATTAACTTTGTTAGATTTCAGTCACCAGTGTGTAGATAGATGTTTTTATGATATCATGAACGCTTGATTCACTGTTGTACTTAAAATTAATTTCATTATCTGTCAAGTTGCATGAAGATAATCTGGTACATGTCTTCCATGATAGAAGAATGTAGAAAAAAATGCCTATATGTTTGCACAAATGACAATCTATAAAGCCCTTCATGAAAACAGTGATTTCAAGGTGGCATGTATTTCTCAATCTAACAAACCTGTAGTGCAATTCTGAGGATTTGATAAAGACTGGGATATCAGCTTGGTTTTGGCTTTTTAGGTAATTGTGGCAGTTATTAATTGAGCTTACATGTGTAGTCTCAAATCCTCTGTATAATTACTTTGCAGTAATAATGGGACAATTTATACCAGTTGAGATTTGCATTCTGTAGATTTGATTTAATGTTTTTTAAGTGCAACTAGGTCTCTTGCAGAAAATTTCTCTGATTCATTGGAGATAGTTTCTGGACTACAGAATTTTCCTCCAATTCACTCCAGCTTTGTTTCTGACCTCTTATGTCACACTAATGTGGAAAAAAATATCTGTCAACATTTCATGTAGCTGAAACTGTCACACATGAAGCAGTATTGTCAAAACTGAAGTTTTCAAAAACCTCGAGTGAAATCTTCAGACTCAGAGACTGTTTGATTTTCATTTTGTGAGTTTGTAGGCTACCTTCAGGTTTTATTAAAGTTTTCTCTGAAAACCAAAAAGGCATAAAAACCTGAGATAGTCTCCAGGAAACAGGCCAACTAATAGGAAAATAAGATCAAAAGTTTTCAGTGTGAGCAGTGGTGGGATAAAGTTTATAGTATGTTTTCTTGGAAACACAATTATGCACGGATCAACTGCCCAGCATTCTTATTAGGTAGAATCTGATACAGAAAGTACTTTTTACTCTTTTTTGGAAAATAATTGTCAAGGTCCCCCCTAAATGGCCATCAAATGTTAAAATTATAAAATGTAGTATAGTTCCTTACAATAAAATGTGTCAGAAAGTTCCCATATATATGTCTTGAAGGTGGGTAGTTAAAAAGAGAATTTGCCCTGGGTTACTTCTCCCATGATCAGTTTACACGCACATTGTGTCAAAACATATTCTACCTGAAGCTTCGTAAATACCTGGCTAGTTGGCTCAAGTGTTTTTTCATCTGAATGGACTGGACTCCAGATAATCCATATGAATTAAGCAATCAAGGAGAACTTAGTGTGGTCATGGAAACAGCACTGACAAAGACAATCTAGAATTATCCCTTGCGCTGCAAAGTCTATTTTTGTAGTTCTGTGTCTACCATGCTAATCTCTCATTAGTTCTTTGTTCTTTCTGTCAATGAAGGAAAGATAAATTAAAACTTTGCTCAAATTTTGAATTTCATCATGAACGTAAGCTCTTTGATACTAGGTTCTGGTGGTGTAAATGAAAATAAAATAAAGCCACACATACCTCTCACTCTTTCTTAAATGCATGTTGCAGTAGTGAAGAGCATCTTGTACTATCCTGTGTAATTGTTGGTGATACTGTTATCTGAGGTTGTTATGCTGCAGGTTTTCTTAAGGGTTAAGCTAGTAATGTTCCTCATGGCTTTCCAGTAACTGGAGAGAACTGCAAAGAAGAGAATTGTAATCAAATTAGGCTTTGGTGGCCTTGAAAATCATAGCTGAGTCATGTTATCCAAGATTTCAAAGTAAATGTATATCAAGTGCATTTGTATTGGTAATCCTTGTGCAAGTACTACTGTGGGTTTTTTCTCCATTGTAAGAGTACTTCTGGATTAATGATTAATTTATTTGTGAGCTCTATATTACACAACAGGTAAGAGATCAGAACAGATAAAAGAACACTTTGAGCTGGTTAAAGTTAGAATTGCTTGGGTGTATTCAGAGAAGCAATGCTGAATTGTGACAGGAGAGAACACGATCTATTGGTGAAGGTAGATGCTTTAACTAACAGGGTGAAGGGAATAGTGGCAGTTTTTAAAATGAAAAATAATGTATGTAAAATTATTCCTTAGAGACCCTAGGGCACATAAATGTAGTCCATCATAAATGACAATTACTTTCTCTGTTTCTTAATAGGAAGGAGAGAAAAAAATTAAGTAATAAATTCTGAATCTGCTGTCAGGAGTTGAGTGTCAGCAACAAAGTCGAAATTGGGATGTAAGTGATGATCACTAAAATAACTTTGGCCTCTGGCCTCGCACCTGGAAATATTGCAGAGAAACTTTCTAGTGCTCAGTGAGCTAATTTTTACAGTCAGTTAAATCAGCTTAATTAGCAAGTCTATTCCACTCAGGTGAAGACCTCACCTAGAGTGCTGCATCCTGCTCTGGAGTCCTCAGTACAAGAAAGGCATGGACCTGGTGGAATGTGTTCAGAGGAGAGCCACAAAATTATCAGAGGGTTGTAACACCTTTCTTATGAGGCTTCTAATGAACTCAGTGACCTGGGATTGTTTAGCCCAGAGAAGAGAAGGCTCATGAGACACCTTATTGCATCCTTCCAATAGGTAAATGCGACCTAAAAGAAAGATGGGGACAAACTTTTTAGTGGGGCCTGTAGCCTTCCTCTACAAGGTCTAAAGGTAAAGGAAGCTAGATTCAGACTAGATAGGAGGAAGACATGGTTTACTATGAGGATGATGGAACATGACAACATCATGACACTGGAACAGGTTGCCTGGAGAAGCTGTAGATGCAGCATCCCTGGAAGTGTTTAAAGTCAGACTGAATGGGGTTTTGAGCAACCTGATCTAGTTCAAGGTGCTCCTGCTTACTGCAGGAAAGGTTGGACTAGATGCCCTTCTAAGTTCCTCTCCAACCCAAACCAGTCTGTGAAAAGAAAAACTTGGCTAAGTAGATAAATAAGATATAAACCAATACCCCTGTAGTAGGGCTAGTGTTATTTTACAGTAGTTGTCTTCAATGAGTGACTTGACCTAGAAGTTGCATGCTTATTCCCTTCTCCAGTAATGCCTCATGCAGAGTTTGGTGGTGTCAAACCTCAGGGTTTTGTTACCTGTCCTGGTGGATTACAAAATCCTGTTGAAGATTCTCCTGGTCTTGTGACTACTTCATTCCTTGCTGCTCTAGATATACACTACTGCTTTGCTGACTTTCTCTGCAATTTAAGCACTTGGACTAAAATACATGTCATTTTTACAACTGACGCAGTTCTCTTGCAGGCAGGCATCCTCTGAAGGGATTCTGTTACATCATTGTTTACAAGGACTTTTAGTCTCATGGCCATTGTATTTTTAGTCTCATGGCCTTTCTGTACACTAAAGGTGAAAATTAGTACCTCAGATAATGGTGAAGCACAAATGCTAGACATAGTTGCCTTGGCTTTCCATACATTATTGTAGCCATGCACTTTTCTCTACCTAGTTATATACTTTTTGTTAACAGAAAGATCTTATAAATACTTAGGAGATATCAAAAAAACACAACCCAAAACCAAAAAAAAAAAAAAGAACCAGAGAACATGTGGCCTTTCCACTTGTCCTCACCATGACACTGCTAGTTTCCTAAATTCTTCTCTTCTGCTTTCTGCAGATGTCAGCAGAATTCTGGTTTTGATCCCATTAAGATCTCTTTCAAGAGGTGATGAGGAGGAAGCTTTCTTTGTTTCAGCCATCAGGATTACTAGTATTTTGCCTTAGAACTTGCTTCTGAAGTAAAAAGAGATTCCAGAATCAAGTTACTCTTATTGCTGTGCCTTACCACCAATGCTGACAAACCTCCAGTGCTGCTGTCTTGCATCCATCAACTCTGTTCCATTTCAGTGTCTGCCATTTCCTCTCAGAATAAGTTTGGTTTTGGTTTTGTGCTGCTCAAAGTAATACTGTGTGGAACGCCCAGAAGAGCAGCAGCATGATTTTAGGTTAGATCTGCAGGCTTATTTTGTGTTTAGTGCAGCTCAAGGTGATACATAAGCATGATGTTAAAAACTTCAAAGAATGTGACTTCCTTGACACAATACCTTGAAAATTCATCTCTGAGAAAAATTCAGTGTCAAGATGTAGAGCAAGTTCAAACTACAAGTCCATACCGTAAAAAGGTTTTTGTAATGAGACTATTTAGTAGCCACCCTGGAAATGAAGCAGACTTCCTTGCCTAGGATGCTCCTTTATTCAGTCAATAAATCCTTAATTCATTGCATAGTATAATCTCTGAAAGATTCTCAATGTTTTCTTGCTGCTGTCCAGTTAAGAAATCAGTAATTATTTCTGTTAGTTCACTGGGTGCCGTATCTCTGACTGGGGAAAAGATAGACAACAAAAAACAGTGTGCCTTTGTTTTGCAAGATTTCTCTTGCTGATTTTTTTTTTCCATGTGAGACACTTGCTTTTGACACTTCAAACATCTGTTGTTATTTATTTGCAATCCTCATTGTTCTAAGGCAGGCTTCAACTTGGAGTTGAGAGTTATCTGAGAGAGAGTGTACCGTGAATGCCTTCTGTTTGTCCATGAAAGGGAATGTCTTCTTCCTCCAGGAATTTTGTCTTGTAGCACCAAACTGTGTATCACTGCTCCAAAGGACAAACAAAAGTAAAAATCACTGGTAGGCTTGGCAGCTACATGGAGGCAGAATGGAGATAGATGTGGCAAGGCAGAGACAGAATTAGTTTTAAACAAAATAAGAATTAAACTTAACCGTGTCCTTATGTTGGATTTATATCTGTTAGATCATTTCATTTATTGCACGTGAAGACCTTTGTTACCTTGATTGCACCTAAAGCAATGGAGATCTTTTCCATCTTGCTCACACCTCCACCTGATATCATTTACAGTAGCTTTATGCATACATAACTAGCCATGTAACTCAACATTTTAATTTATATTAATGGTAAAAGGTACTGGTGTAGGTTTTATGTTTGTGCACTAATAAAACTTTCTGCTCATTATTACCACATATGAAAGTAAAAATATTGTCAAGAGAGATCTAAGATATTATTCCATCTCCAATACTGAGTACTACTGCAGACAGATAATGTGGAATTCATCACTAGAACCACTTTGTTCCTACAGTAAAAGGAAATATTTGGGTTCAAGTCTTCTAGGCTAGTAAGTCATCAATATAAATAAGATTTTCACTATGGTTTTGGTATTAGGAGATGATGTTAAATATTGCTCTTTAGTAAGTCATGCGATCCGTTTCTTTTGGTTAGCATGAGGCCCAAAATACATCTGCCTACTTGTCAAAAAGAACAGATGCTGCCATTAAATTGCTCAAATTTACCATCAGAAAGTGGTGTTGCTTTGGTATTACACTTCTTTTTTGGCACTTAGTTCTTATACTCAGGTTGATTTGGGGTTGTTTTTTTTGGTGATGGCTTCCCCACAATGTATATATTAGGGAGTTAAAAAACCAAAAAGGCAAGCTTTTCTGGGGTTTACTGTAACTTCCTTTTGTGAGATGTAAAATCCAGTAAATTTGTGGTACATAAAGTTATTTTCTGAGGACACAGAATTTGACCTCTTTGTGCATGTGGTATTTTGCACTATTTTCCATGCTATAGAACTTCATGGCTTAATCCTCTAGCACAGCGCATCATCAGCATTGCTTATTTAGACTGACTTTGTCTTGGTTGTTTGTTTGGTTTTTTTTTAAATAAACAGAATATGTAGTAAATCATAACTTTTGAGACTTAGAGTCAATGAATGAATAGATTTGTCCTTGCATATGATAAATAAGTGTTTGTTTATTTTGCAAAGTACCGTTTTTAATTTTGAAATGTAATGTGGCTCCAGGAGTAAAAACCAGGAGAAGAGAAAGGGAAGATGGTGCAGAGCAAAGGGCGGCAACTTTGACATGATTGTTCTTGGAGTCCCACTATTTCAAGGTAGTTTTGATGGTGTACATGACATACTGCAATTTATTTACAGGAGACTTTCACATAGTCAGTGAGTGTTTGTTAAACATTCGATAAGTCAAGCTGACAAGTGTGCTTATGCTTGCAGAACCAGTGGCCTAGAAACATGGAGGACAATGTAAAGGTTGTTTGCATAAGGCAGAAAAAGCCTCTTCCTAATATGATATTAAGCCTTTGTCAGTGAAGTTGTTTGGTAGGACAAGCAGTGAAGGGAAAATTGTCATGGGAAACAAGTACAATTAGTTACCAGCATTTGAAATATCCATTCAAATTATGATTTTGATCTGTTAGTAAAGTCTAACAGATCTCTCTCTAAGAGTAGAAGAGTAGAAGTGAGTGTCTGACACTGTTGGTAGTTCAAACTTACCAAAACCTTTGCCTTCACCTAAATGCTCTGGAAGATGGGGAAGTTGCCATAAAGACATAATGGTTAGATGCAGGAAGGAAGCACAAGCAACCCAGTGGATAAATTTGTTGGCTCTCTAAATTAGTATTGTTGGAATATCACCAGGCAAAGGTTTGGAGGAAGCACGCTACAGCTGCAGAAAAAAACAGGCACATTCTAATGTCTTAATGTTGTAATTGTTCTAATGTTGTAAATCTAGAGAGCTGTGTCTCCTGTTAAGTCTTGATTTTTAAGCTTACAACATCTAATTTAGATGAAATACTCCTGTTGGCATTCATTGAAGAATAAATGTCTCCTTCCGTTTTGTTCAAATCTTGTTTGCTGATACAGACACTTGCTTTGGGTTAATATCAGATAACAACTGTTCATGCATCTCTTCATCTCAAGACAGGGTTTTTGCTGAATATCAGTTTAGGTTTTAGGTTTTTTTGTTTCACACATTGCCTCCCCACACCCCTCTCCACATGATGTGTTTATTTTCACGTGACTATTTCTGAAAACTGCTACTGCCTTCTCAAAAAGACACCAATTCTGGGCAGGGAGTAGCAATAAAACAACTATAGAGGAGCCTTTTTAAAGGCACATTGGTTTAGTTTCAAATACTTATCTTTTTTTTTTTTAAAGGTTTGTGAGCATTGTCTCATTTAAACAGATTTTTTTTTTTGTTATTTATGTCTTCTGATGAGCCTTTGAAGTACAAGTAGGTGGTAAGTACAAGAAGGGGAAATTAAGTGAGATACTGGGCTTTTCATTTATTAAGCTTTTCGTTTATTGCCTGAAAATGAGCCTAGAGTTCTGTCTTTATTTGCATAAATTGTGTGACAGAATTTAAACTCATAGAACATACTAGCAGAAGATTTGGATGTGAGGATTTGACATGATACTTGTTTTGACAAATAAGCTATGTCAGGTAAAAGCAAGTTATTTTCCTTAATTCTTTCCTTACAAAAAACATACTATCTTCAGTATCATATACTTTTGTAAGTCCTAAGTTGTCTTCTAAGCAAGCCACTTAAAGGATTTTATATTGTTGCTTGATTAAAGGATGAGCTGTTCTGTGTAGGATTTGTGTATAACATTGCAAGAGAATCTTATTAGAAATTTTAAGGTATCTTGGTAAATTAGCCTGTTTTCCAGGTTAGGAGTAGTGACAATGACTATAATATGCATAGCTTAAATTAGTATAATTTAAGCTGTGGTGGGTTTACCCTGGTTGTGTGCCAGGTGCTCACCACACTACTCTATCACTCCACTTCTTAGCTGGACAGGGGAAAGAAAATAAAACAAAAGGCTCTTAGGTTGAGATAAGGACAGGGAATTCACTCCGCAATTACTGTCATGGGCAAAACAGACTTGACTTGAGGAAGATAAATTTAATTTATTACCAATCCAAGAGTAGGGTAATGAGAAATAAAAACTAAATCTTAAAACACCTTCCCCCACTCCTCCCTTATTCCTGGGGCTTAACTTTATTTCCACTTTCTCTATCTCCTGCCTCATGGAGAGGTCCCTGGGGGACTGGGACTGAGGATTCTGGTCAGTTCATCACACGTTGTCTCTGCCACTTTTTTCTCCTCAGGGGGAGGGCTCCTCACACTCTTCCTCTGTTCCACTGTGGGGTCACTCCCAAAAAAGGCAGTCCTCCACAAACTCCTCCAATGTTCTTCATGAACTGCTCTAGTGTGGGCCTGTCATGGGGTGCAGCCCTTCAGGAACAGACTGCTCCAGCATGGGCATCCCCCAGCATCACAGCCTCCTTTGGCCACATGTACCTGCTCTGGCACAGGGTCCTCCATGGGCTGCAGGTATATATCTGCTCCACTGTTAACCTCAATGGGCTGTAGAGGCACAGCCTGCCTCACCATGGTCTTAACCACAGGCTGGACGGGTTTCTCAGCTCTGGTGCCTGGAGCAGCTCCTCCTATTCCGCCTTCACTGACTTTGTTGTCTAAGGTTGTTTCTCTCATGTATTCTCACTCCTCTCTCTTCTGACTGTTGCTCGTGTTTGGCTCAGCTTTGGCCAGTAGTAGATTTGTCTTGGAGCTGGCTGGCACTGGCATTAGTGGACACAGGGGAAGTATCTAGCAGCTTCTCACAGAAGCCACCCTTGTAGTCCCTCTGCTATCAAAGGTTTGCCATGCAAACCCATTAGAATAGCGAACAGAGTAGTTCTGGATGGACGCTATTTCTTAACCAAGATTACAGTGTTGGCATGTCACCAAGTACGGTAGTGGATGCTGTTTCCTGGATTGATTAAACACTAAATTTAATTTGCATGTTGCCTGTTCTTAGCTGTAATGTGGAAAACAAGTGTAAGATTTAGAAAGTGGAGACTACCGATAGAAAGATGCATATGAAATCATTTCATGTTCTAAGTGTAAGTGAGCAATTGCTGGCTTGTGATGTTGAGTTCATTTTTCTAATGCTTATGTTAACAGTTTTATAATTAAGCTTCACTTAATTATAATAATAATTATTTCCTTCTCCATTCAAGCATAACAAAGCACTTAAGCATTAATAATACTTATTTTTCAAAGTTGATATGAGGCTTATTGCCCCTATTTTACAGTTGGGTAAACATAATTGAGGGTAAGTGATTTGCTCTAAAGTGATAAATACAGCAAAGGGCAGCTCTTGGACACACCTCCAGCTGTGTGGACCACAGTGTTAAAGTGCTGCTAGCTGGTTGTAGATCCTTAAATAACAGGGTTTAATAACAACAAAAAAAAAACCCCAACAAACAAACAACAACAGCAACAACAAAAAAGAGCTCAACAATACTTAATGTAGATGAAAAACCTTTTGTGTAAATACCGTACATTGTGGCAGGAAGTGCGGATCTGAGATTTTGGGGAACAGACAAGGACTTGGTGTTTTGGTTGATCTGCCTTTTTTTCCTGAGGTCTTCTGCTTGTCTCTTTCCATAAAAATAGTAGTTTCTCTTTTGAATGGGCTTTTGTGCTTTTCTGATCTGTAAATACAGACCCTTGAACTACAGTTGTATGAAGGCCCAAGATAGGCCTGCAGATAGGATGGAGGTCTCCCTGTTCTCTCTGCTGCTGTGGAAATGATGAGTCTTTGCTGTGCTAAGCACCCTGGTCAATCTGTTATTTTGCAGCTCACCAGTTCAGGCAGTAAGACCCTGAATCTTGGCTGGGATATACAGCACTTTGTTCCAGCCATTGACAAAATACCCAGCCCAAGCTAGATATGAAGGACTTCATGTGTTCTCTCAGCTCCTCAAAGTATTTCCACTTTCTGCTGAGGTTACTTTGTACATAGCCTCTCCATAACATTTATCTGCACTTAAGGCATGTCACTCAGAAGGGAAAATAAAGCAGTCTGTCATCAGTTGTATGTTAACATAGGGATAACTGTCCTTTCCATTGGGAAGTAGATAGGTGGAGGCATGCTGGATGGATCTTGCTTGTTTGCCTTTTTTTTTTTTTCCCCTCATAAATTCAGAGGAAACATATTTCTGGAAGTGGCTGGTTATATATTCTCACCTGCACCATGGCAGGAAATGTGGAATAAATAATTACGGATGCCTAAATGCAAGGGATACCACATATTCTTTACCAGAGCCATCACAGCATTCATATAGTATGTCTAGAGTTCACATAGACACAAGTCAATGCCATTCACGTTGAACAACAGGTTGTATCCCTGTGGCTGAAGAGGCACTTCCCCATGTAACAACATATACATTGTTGTATAGTATTTACGAATCTGTCTGTATGTATTATAAATTCAAGACTACAAACTTACAGGCAAAACATATTGGCAGGAATGAGAAATGTATTATTTCCTGAGAGGTGATTTAGATGTGAGAACTTCTAAATTACACATTTCTAAAGTGTGTGAGAACACACTTTTTATAGGTATTTAATCTTTGTGTACATTAGAACTTCCAAGTACTTTCCATATCTAAGCAGTATTTGGCCATAAAATGACTATTTAATAGAATTTGTATTCAAGAATATTAATATTTGACCCACAGATTAATGGGGCAATGAGATGGTGTTTGGTACGTGACTACAACAGAAGGAGAAATAAATTAAAATAGTGCTCTCAGTTCATTTTTAGGACTGAACAATTATGATAAGGAAGAATTTTTTCTAGTAGGAAAGAATGTAATACTTTTGCTGCATTGCTGGTGTTTGTAGTAGACTAGAAGTAACTCTAGTCTGTCTCTAGGATGACTAGTAAGACAGCCTCAAAGTGGGGGAAGCAGGGGTGGCAATGTAATCAGGGTACTGGGGCTGGAATGGAAGAAGTTCAAAATTTGGTATAGGTATCTGCAATATCAGTCTGCAATTAACTTTTTAACTTTGATGTGAGAAACAACAATATCCATCAGCTATTGAATTCTTGTTATGGAAAAACGTTTTCAGCTGCATTCTGTTGTTTCTAGCTGCTTTATTATTACTGTCAGCAGGATTCCTGAAACCACAGGATCCACAGTACTACCCACAGGACTAAAAAAGAGAGAACCTAATTTTTCAGTATAATTGTATGCATACTTAATTTTAAGCAACTGAATCATCCTGACATCTAACTTTAAGCAGTTGAACAGTGCCTTAATCAGACTATTCAAGGACTTAAAATTAAACACAGCCTTAAGAACATTACTACATTAGATTTGAATGCATAAAAGCATAATTGCAACATAAGAAAAAAAGAAAAGGTTTCTACAGGCAGAAATAATTTTTCTCTATATATACATCTTTGGCAGCCTCCCACATGCACAGTTGTATTTACATCATAGTTTTCTTCAACCCTAGCAACATCATCAACATGTTTGTTGGCTAAAGCTGCTGAACTTTCTGTCATTGCTTCCCAATGTTAGAGACCAAGAGTGAAATAAAAGGTTTAAGTCTGAAGCAGAGCTCTCATTATTAGGTACCAGACAGCCATAATCCCATCTGTGTTGATTTACAGCCAGGATCTGGGTCATATGAAATACTCGCTCCCTCCAACCAGAAGCCCTCTAATTCACGATTAATTTTAAGGAGACCACTGCAATATATTGCTAAGTGAACATACTCTCATTTTTAGAATCATTCCTGCTGAACAGCATTTCAAGCACCTATTACTATAACAGTCCTGGTAAATCCCTGATTAATCCTTATCCATGTGTGTCAGGTATTATTAACACTTAACTGGTCAGAGCTCAGTCTTTACTACTCTCTGAGTCTGTTTCTTCACGCAGTGCCTGAATGAAACTGTCATATGTGTCATACCTTCGAGTCAGAATGTGTAACCTTTTAACACTTGTTAATTTGTTTACTGACACTTCTTATATAAAGTGCATCTCTAAAGACGGTGGTGGCAGTTCTAATTGCTGGTGCAAGTGTCAGTTTTTGCTTCTTCTGCTACTCTGTGTGCTACGTATGCTAAACGGGACAAATGCAGTTTAACAGAACAGCAAAGAAAACAGGAGCACGGATAGAGGAGATGTACAAACACCATTACGAGACCACCGCTCCCGGACCGCACCCGGGCCGCCCCAAGCTGTGCCTTTCTCTCCTCCCCTCTCCCCTGTCCAGCTCCCGGTGACCCCCGGGATGGCTCACACGGGAGGGAATACCCTTGTCCCTGCTAGAGCCTGGGGGGGAATTAACCCTATCCCCGCCGGAACTGGGACAATACAGGTAGCACCTTCAGGTTTTTCTGTGTTCATTAGCAAAAACACTTAGTCAGCTGATTCAATTGCCAAAAATAAGTAGATGAAAAAATGGTTCTTTTTTTTTTTTTTTTCCTTCCCTCCTAGCCCTAGTATGTAATTCACACAGTTGATTATCTGATCTTTGTTAGCATCTGTATGCATTGCTAAGTATGTTTTTAGCAACTTGGCTGTACCGAATGTCTGGTATGGGCTCTTTTGGGTTAGCCTTGTTAAGATGTCTGAAATAGAGATGGATCCTATTCTTGCTATGTCTCTCTAGAGTTTTTGCTAGGTTATCATCCTGTAAAAAGTGGACTTATTCGCTTCAGCTGTGCAGCCCTCCTTTACCAGCTCTGTGCATACATTTCCCTACATCTGTCATTGCAAAGAACCTATTTCTGCATCCATGTATGATGGTGGTGACTCAGCGATTGATATATTTATTAGGCTTACTCTTGAATGCTTGTACTTCATCCAAATTTCTGGACATTGCATAATCAGCTCTTTTTTTTGTGTTGTGAAACTTTGTTTATAGTAAGACTATAATGCATGCTAGTCTTAACTTCATATGTTTATGCAGTTCACATTAAAATGTAAGTGGGGAGAACTGAAGAATGACCTTGTTCTTCATTGTCATTTCCAATGGAGGATTTCACCATCTTTCTTGATCTCTGTGTTTTACAAACACAGTATTCAAGTGGGTTTTAAATACCTTTGATATCTTTTCTGAATGTAGGGAAATAGACAAATTTTAGTTGCCGAGCCAAACTTGAAATGCATAGGTATATTACTTTCATATTGAACATAAGACAGTTGAATTCCAGTCTTTCACTCCACTAGCAGCTTCCCCAGCTGTATGGTTTGGAAATAAGAACCAATACACAGGAGTGTACCCAAAGAGTCCAGCTAATATCTTGCATTGCTTAGGAGGAGCATGTCTGCAGTGTGGGTATTTTCATGCAAAGATTTTCCACATACTAGGAGTGTGCCTCTGTCAGTGTGAGGGTTAAAACACCTACAGATAGCTTGTGGTCTGTTTGACCTCTCAAATTGTAGTTTGGAAACCACTGTACTGTGTAATTACTTTTAACCTTTGATACCTTACACACAAGAAGAACTCAATCACATCTGAGTTCAGCAAACAATTTATAGGTCTTGTATCACTACATTTTTGGCTATTTGTGTGGGACATCATACATTTAATTTTCTGGTTTTTTGTTGCTGTTTCAAATACTGAGCATACTCTGGGTAGCTCTATACAATTACAGAGTCTTTTCGCTTTGTGTGACCTGTTGTTCTGTGTTTACTTTCAGTGGTTCGATTCCTCCTTCCTTTACGTTCAAACTATGTTTGGCTATGCAGGCTAGTCAATATAAGACTTCTGGGTTCTTGTGTGTTAAGACAGACTCTGCAATTATACAGGTGCTTTTTGCACCTTAAACAATTACTTCCAATACATCTTCTTTTTATATAGTTATCCATAATTCTAATTCTTCTTAATTCTGAAGAGATTTTATTTTTATCTCTCTAAGCTCTTAGATGTAGGCATACCTGGGACTAGTTAAAGACATATTAAGTACCTCTAAGTACAGTTTCCAGTCTATTCTTCCTCTGCCTTTGTATTCTGCACAAAAGTCAGCTCAAAGTATAACGTTACAGTACATCTAGACTAGTTCATTGATAGAAGAGATGATCATACCTACTACTGCCCACAAATACATGTACTTCCATGCAATAGAAATGCCTCCTTACCCCTGCTACTCAGGATTTGCACTACAAGGTGTATGTGATTGTAAACAAGCTATATTTTAAGTATAACTATGTGGTGCTTATTTCCTTGATTCTTATATGCTCATGCTGTCTTTTGGTAGCGTAAGTCACTTTGCACTGAAGCAATCATTAAGGTTTCATTTAACAGGTATCTTTTCTTTTAGCTGCTGGGACTATCTCACAGGGCTTTTTGTTCTGTCAGTCTGCAGTAAGAAATCTTTTTGTCCTACATTTGAAATGACTCTAGTCAACACCATCCATTTTGTTTTCATTTTTGCTGGCTTCATTCATTGTCTTTTATTTTGTGGCAAAGAAAGCTGCCCTTTCTGGCCTTACTATTTTAAGGGATTGTAAGAAGGAATGGAGATACTAAAATTTTGGCATCTCTTGCTTCACACACACACACAAGGTAAGTGTATTACCTCCATGATTTCTCCATTGTGTCTGGATCATTCAAAATCAAAAAGTGTGCAGAATGAGAGATGGTTGATCGGCAGGCAAATATCAGGACAAAGCAGATAATACCATGCACTGAAGCTTGTGGAGGAGCATTGATTCTAAAAATGAGATGTAGGCACAAAAGCTAAAGAAGAAGAACTGATAATACAGAAATTATAATGAAGAAAACTGACAAAAATCCTGCAGGAATAGACTGAATGTGTCTTCATGCAGCTTCTGCATTTGTAAATTCGTATCAACAGCAACAGCTGGGCCAGCTAATCTCTCTGGTTCTGTCCCTCTCCTTTCCTGTGAGTGGGTAAGAAGAAGAAAATTGGAATTCTATTACGTTTCCTCTTCCTGTGTATTTCAGATCTGGGGTGAGCTTCTGCTTTACTCTGATAATATAATGCAGGAGGCAAATATATTTGCATGATTATTAGTCTGTGTTGTACATGGGCCATGCTGCATTTTAATGTTAGAATAACCACAATTTGATTTACCTATCTATAGAAATGCTTTTCATATCAGTCAATGTGTTTCGTAACCAGGTATTGTGTGAGGATAATGTCCCCTTCCTCTTGATTGCTTTTGCTGGGCTGGATTTTTTTTTTGTCCAATTTTCCTGAGGAATCCAGTTATTTTCTGTTTTTGTTTCTCACTCAGATCCTCTGCATTTCTTCTGTTTCTAAGGGAAGTTGTCTGTTTCACTCTCTTAATCCTCTCAAAGCAGTCTGCTGTTTCTTCTTCACATCAAGAGCCACCAGGTGTTTTGTCTTCTAGAGGGAGGCTGTTAGGAGTCTCCAAGTCTGCTGGGTTTGGCCTGACTGAGCAGCTGTGATCTGATCTGCATGTGTTGTGTAGGTTAGCAATGTTACCCATATATTTGGTATTTTAGAAGGTTCCTCAGTAAAGACTGTTTAGAAGTTTTGCAGGAAGATGTAGAGATTAAGGGGAAAGATTTGAGGTTTTGGTGATACAAATTATAAAAATTTGAGATAAACCCCTCAATGGTTCTGTCTGGTGACTGTGGTCTTTATATTATGCGTTACTTAGTTAACACATCTTTTATGCGTATTGGTATTCATGTTTTTGTTATTTTGGTTTTGTTTTTTTTTTTTTTTTTTTTTCAAGTGCTTATCAATAAGAATTGCTCTCAGGGTGTTAAATAAGAAATTTGGGGTTTCTTTCCATGCACAGTCGATAGCATCTTTCTGCTGTACAGTGTTGAGATTACTGTTCTCCAGGATGTTTTCCTTTTAGTATATTTTAACAGCTTTTCCCATAATGAAGCAAAAACCATGAAAAGGAAGAGGCAGTTTCTAACAATAGGAAATAATTTGCTTTTCACTTCACCTCATCAGTAGCATGAACTGTTTTAAATTTTGAACCAAATATTTCCAAAAAAGAGATCAGAAAGGCAGAGAATAAACAGGTACTTTTTCTTTCCATTTTGTTCTTCAAGTATAAGCTACAGAAATATATTATGACTGCCTCTGCATTGAAAGAAGAAAATGCTTACTTTGTGCTATGATACTTTGTGCTTCCTCTCTGCATCAGCTTTTCAAACTCTCAACTCTCTCAGCATCTCTTTTTTTCTTTTTTTTTTTTGGCTTGTAATGCATAACTTTGCATGGTCTTGTTCCATCAGCATTCTGTTTCATTTCACTTCCTTTATAGCTTTTCATGTGATCAAGTTCAATTTATGCCTCACAGTATCACAGAATTATATGGGGTTGGAAGGGTCCTCTGGAGATCACCTAGTCCAACCCCCTGCCAGAGCAGGTCCACTCACATCAGGTTGCACAGGAATGTGTCCGGAGATGGAGACTCCACCACCTCTCTGAGCAGACTGTTCCAGGGCCCTGCCACCCTCCCAGGGAAGAAGTTCCTCCTCATGTTTAGATGGAACTTCTTATGTACAAGTTTGTGCCCATTTCCTCTTGTCCTTTCACCGGTAACCACTGAAAAAAACCTGGTCCCTTTCTCTTGACACCCACCTTTTAAGTATTTATAAGTGTTGATCAGATCCTTCCTCAGTCTTCTTTAGACTAAAAAGACACAAGTCCCTCAGCCTTTCCTCATAAGAGAGATGCTCCAGGCCCCTAATCATCTTTGTAGACACCTCTTGTACCCTCTCCAGCAGTTCCCTGTTCTTCTTGAATGGGGGAGCATGGAATTGGACACAGTACTCCAGATGGGGCCTCACCAGGAGCAGAGTAGAGGGGGAGAATAATCTCCTTCAGCCTGCTGACCACACTCATCTTGATGCACCCCAGGATGCTATTGGCCTTCTTGTCCACAAGGGCACGTTGCTGGCTCATGGTCACCTTGTTGTCCACCAAGTCTTTTTCCTCTGAGTTGCTCTACAGCAGGTCAGCCCTCAACCTGTACTGGTGTATGGGGTTATTCCTCCCCAAGAGCAGCACCCTACACTTACCATTATTGAATTTCATCAGTTTCCTCTCTGCCCATCTCTCCAGCCTGTCCAGTTCTTCCTGTATGGTGGCATAAAAGATCCTGCTTTATTCTTTGTACTTTTTCACCTCCTTTTGGTATTTGTTGGAAGGCATGTTTCTTCGAGGCAGTAGTTGACAGCACAGATGACAGGAACGTGTTTTGCCTTTGTCTCTGAAAGTGTGTGTTTATTGCGAAGACCTCATTCGTATTCTTGTCACTGATGTAATGTTCAAATATTGTGAAATTCCTCTGAGTGAGACTTGACCTCTTGGCCTAATGCTGACATTATGCTTGGTACAATGCACCTAAGTATTGTTTGTCTCTGCAAGGTTTACTAATAAGCAGAAGATGAAATAGCTAGACATACACCTGTGTTTTATGTAATTAACACCTGCTGTAAAGTGTTTATTTTTTGTCTCCAGAGACAAACCAAATATGTAAATAATAGAAAAAATGTTATTTTGTATGGTATATTTGTTTTTAAATTCAGTGTCTCAAGACCAAAAACCGAAGAAGAATAGCCTGAAGTTTTTATAAAAGATAAGTAGGATCTGAAGAATTTTTGATTTAGTTTCTGGATATAAATTAGGTCTTTTCTTACCATGGAGAAGGTAAGGCTTTAATCCCAGTGATTTCTGTAAACTTTTTGCAAGATTTTGTGCCCTGTGTGTGAATTGGTTGGTGATGACTTCTACTAAAGACAGTTGGTAGACCAGCCCCTAGTGTGATAGATAATAGAAATTATCTTCCTATTTAACAGACTGCTATTTATTTTCCATATTACTACCCTTGTTGATGGTGTTAGTGAGATTATTACCTCCTGATTGTGTCCTGTTACAAAATCTGCACAGAGGTACTATTTTTGGTCGCTAAATGGAGGGCACAGCAGCTTAAAGGATTTCTTGCACATCTGTCTAAAGAGCGCTGAGGCATTCCATGAAACTTCCCAAGCCTGATGTCTTCTTTGATGTACAAAATGCAACTTGCACATGATTCAAACTGTTACGTTTGTCTTAGGTATTTAGACCTAAGTTATAATACGGCGATAAATTGGTTCCAGTATTTTCCTGATTAAATAAATGGAGTTTTTTATTTAGTTTGAAACTGACAGACCTTGACGTTGTCTGTTGGGTAAGGCAGAAGGTATTCCCTCTCATTAGAGAACTTGGGTCGTGTTTCTAAAAAAGTCTTAGCAAGTGTTAGAGTAGGCAACAGGCACATAAGTATTTAAGACATTGGGATCCTTGACCTCTCTCTAGGAATAATTTCAATCTGCAGCAACATTTGAGTATCAACAGCATGCATACCTATTTTTTGTCTGAATTGCACTGCTCTGAGAACTAACATAGTTCATACTAGTAATTTTTTGCAAAGGGTAATGCAAGAAAGGATTGGAGTCTGCAGAGTTAGAGGTTTCTCATAAGAGAGGGTATAAACCTGTTTGCATCTGATATTATTGCTGTTATGAGCTTTATGGAGCTATTCTGCAAGGTAATGAGATAAACATTAGCCTTGGATATTTTGGGTTTTTTTTTTTAATAGTCCAGTTTTGTTTTCCATCACCTTCAGGTCACTAGGTACTTTGGGCTCTGGGTGGGGAAAAAAGAAGGAAGAGAATCTTTATTTTCTATTTTTATACACAACAGTGGTTACAGCACTTTTTTTTTTAGGGCAAATAATTTTTCTTTTTCCCATCCTTTGTGAAATATAGGGATTGCATGCAGGTGTTTAGGAAGCCTCTTAGCAATTTAATGAGAGATGTACAAAACTACCTTTATTTTGAAACAAAGATGCAGAATTTAAAGCAAGATTTTAAAAGATTCCACTGATTTGGGGTAATTCTCACCTTTGAGTTCCTAATGAGAGAAAAATTTGAGGCTGATTATGCCAAGAATCCTATGGAGTTTCTGGATTTGTGAGGTTTGTACTAGTCCTAGATTTCGGCGCTTGGAAACAGTTCACGTAGGTAGAGCTTGACATAAGATGTTTGAACGGTGTGCTGAAGAGAATTACTGAAACTCGCTATCCCTGTGAATTGTAAGGAGTTACCCATTTTATACTATATTAGATGTGCTGTGGCAACAACACAAATGGTTTTGTTGTCTGGAATTTACAAAGTGTCATGAAACCTCTCAGCCGTGGAAGAGTTAAGCAGTTAGGCACAGGATGGCATCATCGTCAGCCAGCTCGGTGAGCAGATATCGTGCCATTTTCTGTGTGCATTTCCTGTGGCAGGACATGGCTTATTGGATTTTAACTATTTTATCCGACTGTTCTTAATATCCATGTGGATATTTTGATTTCAGCCTCATTTACTGTGTCAACTATAGCCTGGTTGAGAAATGTACATACAGTGGTATTTACAACAATAATCCGGGTAACTAGAATTTTTGCATTGCATGTGTAGGTAAAAGCAACTTCACCTGGACTGTCAGATCGTTCAATCTCTGAACATGTTGAGTTCTGTTAGAAAAGGTACTGGTTGGGTCAATTTTGTTTCAAGCTATTCTACTAATTTCTATTTCCACTGATATGTCATCTTTTTGTAAAAGCACCTGTTTGTAGAAAGTCTGTCACAAACTGTATTTCACACACAGGAAGTGGTAGGAGGCATCATTGCTTTTTGAAGTCCCCTTTGTGTTTTAACAGTACATGGTGCGTGGTACAGCACCCATATTGTACATGACAGATCTCGTTTGGCTTCTCCTTATTAGTATGTTTCTGTGATGAGAAATAATTTCTAACTTTCCTTGTTAAGTTCTGGATTCAACTAGTGTTTTGGAAATAATATTTTTCAGGATAATGCCCATTGTCACATAGGAAGATGGGAAATGGTATCTGTAGGGCAGCTTCTTAAGATAAATTTGGATTAATTTACTGTAGATTTTAATGTGCATTCATCTATAAGCTGTTCTTTTATTATTTAGGGATTTTCCTGCATTTGCAATGACTTCATGTTTCTTTATCCAGATTAAGCCTATGCTCTGCTCACGTTATGACATCCTGGCAGTACAAAGATACATATTTGTCAAATAAACATGTTCACATCTACTTTTATCATTGATGGCTTTGATTCAGAATAGGTTTGCAGTAGCATGTGAAAACTTAAAATATTGCCTAAAAGTGAGTTGTGTACAAAATTACAAAATTCCATGGATGATGGCTTACATTTAGTACTGAGAACAGGCATTTTTCTATTGACAGCAGCAGGAAGGATGAAGGCTACATGTATTGTAATAAAAATTTTTCAGCAATTGACTGGTTAAATGATTTCATATAGATAATTTGATTTATCCTGGATAAGATTCAGATATGTAGTATGCTGTTAGATATGAGTATTGTTCATATATTGGAACAGCTGGTGATACTTTAAATACAGCCAGGACTGTGGTCACCTACAGCCCTTCCAAATGAGACTTACTGTGTCGTACCAACAAAATAATGCTATCTATTGTACAAAAAATAAACAGGACAATAATGAAACAAGATCAGCCTGGGATGCTTGTTTCCCTATTTGCTTTTTCCAAATGCTTGTGTTCAATTTAGGGAAGGGCAAGAAGTGTGGCCTGAAGCTAAGGAGGAAGAAGGTTTTTGCTGGATGTTAAGAAATCACTCCCTAAAGGAAGAACAGTTAGTAAAATAACGCGGGTGGTCATTGAGGCATCATTTCTGCAAGTAAAGCGTAGCTTTCTACATAAAGATTGACAAGGTGCCACACAAAGAATACAGACTGAACTCTACTAGCTAGAGTGTAGTTATATGCTCTGCCTCTAATTTTACCACATAGATTGTTTTCAGTGAAATTGTTCTAGATACTTGCATGTGCAAAATGGCAAGACCTTAGCCTGAAATCACACCACAGCCTGTGAAGGTCAGTTACTTTTTCAGATTATACAGTGAATCTCCTCTCCTGTAATATGCCTTCTGCCTTTACATTGTAAGTCATCATAAATTTAAATCTCCATATGAAGTGAGTAATTTCAAGTCAGGAATGTAATCTCTTGCACTGTCTTTACTGTATTACTGTCCTTGATAAGAGCACACTAGTAAGTTCCTAAGCATGTAAGAAATACCATGAAAATGAATGCAATAAGTGTTATCTTTGCAGCTATACACAAGTTATTTTGCTGAATCGGGACAATACAAAGAAAAGTGACTTTGGAATAGTGAGTACATTTTCTTTTGTGGATATTACACTATAGACGTTAATAGCAATCAACAGATACCTTGGATATTTTCTTATTAGGAAACGGAGAGAGGAAGGTAGAATTTCTTGTAGTAGTAGCAGCGTGAATTTTGGCTATAGAGAATGAAATGGCTGGAATGGATAATTGTGTTTTTATAAGGAGATAAGGAGAAGGTAAATATAATTTGTGCCAGCACTACCAAGTTATTTTTTGCATGTGTTTCTACTTAACTTTAGGTATGCTGATCATATTCCTAGCCTTTTGGAAACCTTATCCAATCTATTTTATGATGTAATTTTTTTAATACTTAAAGTAGTCTGGTAATAATTACATCATAATGTCTCCTATGGATACTATTACTGTAGGTATTTTTGTTCTTTTTGGAAAACACCAGAAAACTTTGCAGTGTGTGATCCGAGATTGGAACAGTTTAATTCAAAATTTTTGTTTTCATATTCTGTGAGGTACTTTCCTTAAACTGTTTAAATGTTTTTAGTGAGTACAGATGCACTCTTCAGGTGCATCTTCAGAAAAGATACTACCAAAATAGGATTCAAACTATATTAAAAAACTTCTATGAGGAACCACTTCACTCTGCAACAGTCTGCCTTGCCTGCATAGGACTTGGTGTGAGAAGATGCAAGGTATGTTTCTCTGGTTAATACACTTAGAAGGAGACCTAAGGATGTCTCAAACTTGAGTCAGTCAAAGTATTCAGTCAAAGGTTGCTGAAGGTGTGTTATCAGCATATGTTTTGTCATCAAAATGATGAAGTATGGGACCTAGCTGATGGGACAAGGTCTTTGGAAGACTAGGTTTGATGTTCTTGCAGCTGATGGAGCGCCAAGGAAAGGGAGCATAGAGAGCAGGGACTACAGAAAATTATTCTGTAGCCCTGATTCCACATAAGCTAACTTTTATCAAGTAGCAATGGGAAATCTGCCTCTCTAGGGCTTGGGCGCGAAGGTACTAGATAGAGGGGTCAGACCTGTGCTGTGCCCAGAACTATGCTATTGTAAGTAGTTGCTTATTTTTCTTGAACTTAACACCCCAAATTTCATTCGGTCAGCTTTTGCTGAAATGTGAGATACATTAGCTTGTCTTGTGTGAATTTAAGTTAGTCCTTAAAATGGTAAGAAAAACTGGGAAATAGGAAAGGAAGAACAGTGATGAAGTGGCAGAGGAATAGAAACAGAATTTTATTTTTATTTATGATTGAATAAAATGTCCTGTACGATGAATTGTTTGTATGACTAGAACTTGGCATCTTAGGACAACCACTAAAATAATGAAAGGGCCAATTTGAAAGGACATTCTGAAAACAATTAGTGTCCTTTGCATTCTCAATAACTTGAAAAATAGATTTCTGCTTATATTCTTGTTAACAAAGAAGCAATTCACTTTTTGATATATTGAAAACATCCTTGCAGCTTCACCCTAGTAATACATCAGTATTATGACTCCCTGAGGATTCGTTTCTGGAATTCAGTTCTTTAACTGAATCATTAAGGACATGATCAGATATTGTAATATGGATCTAGGAGTCAGGTGGACAAGCCTTAAGTTTTTTTATTTGAATAGGAGTGTCATCAGGGAAGTATACCTACCCTCGTTTTTAATGGACTTAAGAGAATCTAGGCAGAATGTCAGGGAGGAGGAACTGTGTTGCACAAGGAGGCTCAGCTACAGAAATGTAGCTCTAATAAAGTTGGATCAATTAATTTTTTAAAATAATCCATGAAGGCCCACCTGAACGTGACTATAAGATGGGCAGTAGTTTGAGAAAAGGAAAATACGTTGCCATTTAATTTTTAATATTTTAAACACTTAACTATATGTAACACATTGAATGATGAAGAAAAATAAAACCAACAGAACAACCAACAACTTTTTTGGAGCAAGATCCTCTATTTTGCATCTTTCATTGTTCTACATTTTATACATTGGGCATGTTTTTTGATATATGCATATATCAGGATGATCAGACACAGTTCCAGTTGCAATATGCTGCAAGATATGCCTTCTTCCATCTCTAGTCCCTTCTTGCTTTTCACGCATATTTTGGCTCAATGACTGCTTTACTGCTATACAAAGTTCTTCCTGTTGTCATCTTATAATCGTCTACAATTTGCTATTGTCTGCCCAGTAATTGTGCTACATATTTGTCTGACTTGCTGGTATGGGACATTGATAAGCTCACAGTGGGCTTTTGTAGGCTGGAGCATGATACCCAAAAATATATTTTGGTGCACCACGTCTATGGTTTGGTTTCTGGTACAACAGTATCTGTAGTTCACAGTCCATTCCCTGAACCATTGCTTGTTAAATGCTTTGACTAATGGGTAATAGCCATCTCAAAGGAGGAAACCGGAAAGTCCACATTTAAGAATATGTCCCGTGACTCGAAGTAGTCATTTGTTTGTGTCAAGTGGACATCTGCTTTAAGGCGTTATGAAATTATGACCATTTTGATGAGTGTTTAGACTATCTGAGTTGCTGTTTTTGAAGGTTACATTTGTTATGGGGCCTTTCTGTCACTTCCAATGTTAACTGACAGATAATGACATCCAGTAGAGCTCATTTAGAATAATGTATCATGCAAAAAGTTGTCAAACCCTCTTATGAAACTGGTAAATTTTTGTAAAACAGGGTCTTTGGCTCTTTGTTTAGCAAGCAAATTGCCCCACTTCAGTATCCTTACCTCCATTAAATTGCTATCATAGTACAAGGGGCATTATAGACAAAGATTTTAAAACTTCTGCATTCCTGATAATGTTTTTCATACTGAGTGTTCCTTTTTTTTTTTTTTTTTTTTTTTTTGTCTTAAGGAACATAGAAGAGTAATCTTATTAATGAAGTCTGGAGTCATACATTGTTTTGGTATGCTAACAAAACCCATTGGTTTTCTAGCACATGCTATGTGTGGAGAAAGATTGACTGACTTTTAAAAATTTTCTCCTAATTACATTGCTTTCAAATAGCTGCACATAATGTGATAAAAGAGCAGGGGAACACATCAGCTAGTCTTGAACCGTCCCAACGTTCCCAAGAAGTGAGAAGAGAGCCAAGAAAAAGCCTGTCTATGCCAGGTGTATTGTTTCCCTTAAACAGGAAGAGGTGGAGAAGTACTGTCTTAAGTTTCCTCCTATGCTGTTTGGGCTAAAATGTAAAGTTATGTGGATTGATATAGCAAATTGTAGTTTGGAAACTGAAATAGCAGGCAATATTACCCCTTTCCCTTTCCTAATAAGCCTGTTACCCAGGCTTATTTAAGCATGGAGAAGGTTTCTTGTTTTGTAGTTTTGAAGCACCAAAAAAAGTTCTGAGCACATCCATGTTCTAGAAGAGAAGTTTAAAGTTTATAAAGTAACTTCAACAATCAGCTCCTTAGTGCTGATATTCTGATGCACTGCTGTATTTGCAGAATACTAGTGACATTATCTGTGCTGCACAAGACACAACCATAAAGGGAATTTCTGCTCCAGTGAACTCCCATCCCAGAAAGCAGACACAAAGAATGGCTCAGCTTGCTGTGCATCCCAGAGAAAGGAAAGGACTGTAGATATAATTCCATTTCATTAGACAATTTCTGGAAGGCTTCCCTTTGTGATTTCAGTTTTTAGTGATTTTGGTGGGCAGCTGCAATTAAAAAAATATTTGGCATTGTCTGGGAGCTTTTCAGAGTGGTTTTGGAAACCTCAGACAGGGAGCAGGAAAGAGTTCACTTTTTTTGGAACAAGTTACAGCTTCTTACTTTGATATTTTCTTATTTCTAATGGTCACATTGAAATCAATGAGGATTTCCCTGACTGATGACTTTTAAATCTGCTCTGTAGAGACTCTGTTCTTAAACTTCAGACGCTAAGGACATCTTGCAATACAGTGGCCAAGTTCTCTGAAAGTTGAAGGACAAATAGTTCATTGAAAGAAGTCAAGTTCCTCATTTCTACTTCTACAGAATTGTGCTTTCACTGCTTCTGACAGATAACCCTCTAGTAACAAATGCA
The DNA here is from genome assembly GCA_013398155.1 of Pedionomus torquatus. Classification (NCBI taxonomy): domain Eukaryota; kingdom Metazoa; phylum Chordata; class Aves; order Charadriiformes; family Pedionomidae; genus Pedionomus; species Pedionomus torquatus. The sequence goes on from VZRU01013344.1 coordinate 353,484, forward strand.
GGCTTGCGACTGCTGTTTGTTTGCTGGAGGGGTTGTGGTAGGAACAATGGGAGGTAAATATAAGCTCCAAAGACAAAAATGTGCAGCACTGGGCCTGAAATGGATGTTGGTGATCTGTCTAGATTGTTAGTAAAAATTAATGCAGCTTCCTAAAAACGGACTCTTTGAAAAACACCTGCTATAGTGATATACTGAGTCTCCCTGGAGAGGGATGAATAGGAAGAGGCAGTACTTTTTTTCTGCATATTCAGAAGTCAGAATATTTTTTTTCTGTAAGGTTTTTATTTTCTATAGAATTATTAAAATAGACTTAGTAAGTTAAAATATACCTGATAAATCTAACAATCTTTAAATGACTCACTAAATAAGGTCTTAAATGTTTCATGTTTTCCTGTATGAAGGACTCAGGATTTTAAGGGGACTCACCAATAGGAAGAAAATTGTTACAACTCAGTGAGCAAATCTGTGCTTGTTCACTGTGATTATTGCTGAAAGTTTCTGATCATAGAAGAGATGAGATAGAATCTAAAAAGAAAACCCAATGGGAACATTAGATAATTACTTGTCATTTGAATGGATATTCCTTACTCTTCTCTGCTGCAACAGAAATTAGATGGTCTGGAAAGAGCTAACAGGCTGAGAAAAGCTGCAGCCTATGAGGAAACAGAAAGTGATCTCTAAGCAGAATTAAGGAAAGGAAACTTTCCTTCTTTGTTCAGAGGGAAGGTTATAGATTCAGGTACATATATGTAAGACATCAAAGTATGCAGTTGTTAGTAAAGGGACAGTACTTTTCCCTCCGAAGATTATAGAGACACTTTACAGAAAGTTTTCTGGTGTATATAAATTTGTTGACACATCAGCCTGCCCAAAATAGGTAATTTTGAACAGCTTCACACTGTATGATACCAGAAGTTCCTATATAGTTTGTAGAAACACACACAGAAGGGTGGAAAAATGCTTAAAATATGAGATGTTCTGTTGTTAGCTTTAATAGAAACATACAAAAAATATGTGAAAAGAAGCACAATAAGAAAAGAAATGCATAACTGTGGGACTGGAAAGGTAGGCAACACAAAGATGTCATTTGTGGCAAACATGTCTATACCATAAAGAAAGATGCTGTTTAAAAAACATATCCAAAACATATGCTCTTTTTACGTGACCTTCAAAATCAGGTGAGGCTATAACAATAAAGAAAAAAGCCTAGAGAGGAGGAGTGTTCTTGGACAGCATGTCAAGAGCAGACAGTGGTTGGCTGTACCGAGTGCGACTGTGTTGTGGTGACAGAGTAAACTGGGTATGGAGATTGCTGTTCAGAGAGGTTGTGTGCTGTGTAGAGAGAGAGAAGGGGAGAAAAATGGAAACCACAAAAGGCCTCCAGTAGTCTGACAGCATATCCATTTCTTGTGATGAGAAAATAGATATACTAGTAGGATGTGGTAGATTAGTACACTCAGTGGACTTGAAAGGAGTGGAGACAAATATTTTGTCAGGGTTTGGCAAATACTCGGGATTAAGAGGTGGGGACAGGAACACAGGGAACTCTAAAGAACCCTTTTGTTAGCTTCATTTAATTTTGAAGAGGGATTTTCTTCATTGGCAATATACATTCAAGAGACATTCTCTTCAGAAAACAAACCAAAACAAAAACAATCCAAAACTGCTATTTCATAGAAGAAAGGATTATTTTTTATTAGTTTAACTTTGTTTGTTTGTTTGTTTACCAGTTCATTGAGAGCTGGACACTTCTCAGTGAGAACACTAACAATTTGTTGACCTAATTTTTCACTGTATTTGTGTTTTATGGCTGTGTTTTGGTGTTACAGGCCATAACTCTGGCTGACAGGCAGCTCATATCAACCAAAATGTCTGACATGAAGGCAGCAGCTAGGGAATTCTTGCTTATAGTGATCTTCAGCTTGTTAAACCATTTGGTTGAGTGAGTTGGGAATTCTGACAGTTAATTTGTACAGGCTTGTAGGGTGAGGCAAAAAAGGAGTGAGCCACAGAGCCACAGACAACTTCTGAAAGGTGCCTCATTTTTTTCTCAGCAAAGCACTGACCTGCCCTTTTGGTCATTGTAGCAAAAGTAGGAGTCTTAATACCATTAGCAGCAATAGTAATAAAATGATAATAAAGCATTAAAAAATCAAAAATACAGATCATTTGTTGATGCAAATAATATATATTTTCTGATTTACATTGTTGTCTGTTTCACATTTGTTCTTTATTATTGTACGACTTACTGCTATTTTGGATAAACAGCTCTGTGTGGCACAGATCCCATATTTTTGCATGTGACTACTCTACAAAGAACTACTCATAAAGCAATTGCCAGAAAAATTTACACCTGCCTTCAGCTACAATGAAACAGTAGCTGGTGTTTCCTGCTAAAGCATTTAGTACTTAATCTGCAAGCAGTGGAAGTGTGTGGTGTGGTATCATGGCAATAGCTTACATGTTGTTTTGCTGTTGTGTTATATTCTTAATAATAAATTCAGTGGAAGATACATCTAGTTATCCAGCCAAATGACAGATTTTACTGCTAAAATCCATAAAGGTAAGTAAATAACTCCAGTTAACCCACAGGTGGCTTTAGATGGCAAGCTGAATATATTGCAGGTGATAGAGTGGAACATTATCATCAGTCCTGGAAATCATAACATCAGTAGTGTGGGTGATTGAATGTATTCTGGCTATCTCTTCTTAAAATTGATTAGGAACAGACAGAGCCTCCAAACTGGTGCTAGTAAGTTTAGAGCATTATGAGCTGATGCTTATAGTTTTATCACTGAAAGTTACCTGCCTAGGTTATCTACCTGTCATAGGTAGATGACTACCATCGTTCCATCGTTGTGACTGTTACTTTACCTGTTGTCTCTGATTTTTGCAAAATGATAGATGTATTTGGCCAAATGGCAATGTTCCTTGTAATCCAGACTGGCAACTGTGCCAAACATCTTGGCAGTACTTCAGAAAGATAGCGTTTATGTTTAAGGAAGGTGATGCATTGTGAAAGCTGTCATGTTATGTTGTACTGATGGAAGAACCTACTGAAATTACTGAGACAGAACTCTCTTCAATCACTGTAACCTGTGATTTCTGAACTGAAAAGCATTCTTTAGAATGCCAGCAAAAATGCATCTTTAAATACTTTGAAACAAAACATGCTAAAAATACTATAAATACTGTCCATCGAATATTGCATACCTAGGGATATTAGTCTAAATATGTCAACTGCAAGAACACTTATGAATGAATTTTTGTCCAGTAAGATAAACCCATGAAAGAAAGATGTAAAAAGTAACTGACTAATGTTTAACAAAGGTCAACCAATTAAGTTTCTTTTCTTACTTCTTGCCTGAAGAAAACACTCCAATTATTGCCTTGGAACTTCGGTGTTTGCTATTACCACATTTCTCAGGCCCATTTATTATTTGGGGATCATTGCTGTGCTTGTATGGTTTCTGTGCAGGAAATAATTGGCTTATGGGAAGTCATGGAATGGCATGCAGCAAGGAACTGTTTGGATTTTATCAAGCCATCATACCATATGTCACCTGCTCAGCATTACCCTAGGACTTGTTGAAATTTAGAGTTGCAAAATCACAGGTTAGCAATGTTGTCCTTGAGGCCATTTCTTCATTTGTTCTGATCTGAATTATACTGGTATGTATTGAGAGGCCAAGTGGTACAATTAAATGTGGTGGAGTGGGCCTTTGGTAGTGTTTCAAGTAATGTAGGTAACTAATACTAATTTCATTGTGTCTTGTCTACCTGCAAGTCCTTAATGGATGAGAATTAGATGAGGAAATGGGGTCCGGAGAACAATGGGGCTTGTCTGTGTCCATCCAACCTAATGTTTCCTATGTAGTTTTGATCAGCTAATGTGCTAAGCAGTTGCATTTAGTAAGACACAGCTCTCCCTTGGGAAGTATAAGCTAGCTGCATGAGCAGTGGGGGTGTCAAGAAGCAAGGTAAATCCTGTAGCCGAGTCACTGGTTTTACAGAACTCTAGTGCAGTACTGTCTAATTTGCTTGCTTCTTTAACTTTCTAGAATTGGTAATTCTAGTAATGGGTATTATTTCCTTACTAGTATAATACCTATAACACATACTTCATGGGTGTGTGTTTACAAAAGACTTAGGAGGCCCTTGAGCAAAGAGCAGCCAAATGGAAAAACAACCTTGTCCTATAGTGCTTTGCTTCTGATTATGCTTGAAGCCTCACTCATTGTTCCAAGTAGCAAGAATCGAATCTTGTTTAGCGTGTGCAAAGTCACAGTCTGCCTACAAAAGCAGTTCTCAAATCAGTCAGTATTGATGTGTTACCACAGATCACAAAAAAGTAAAGAGAAACCACACCAAGAGAAGATAAGAACTAGACAGTGAAATTATCTCAGAGCACAAAACAATCATGGCCCAAGCTAAATGAAATATGAGCTACTAATTTCACTTTAATATTTCAGCTTTTGGATATTCTGCTGCTTTTCTTATGCAAAATAACTTTTCAAAGGGTGGAAGAGGAAACAGAGTTTTAGGAGGTTCATTCTTCTACCTATTCTTCATGCAGACCTTGGCACCAAGAGCATGAGCCAGTATTTAGCAATGTCTGATAGCATGAACCCTGCAACAGGTTTTATATTATCCGCTCAAGTTATCAAAAATAATCTTAAGAAAGATTCCTCTGAGATTCCGAAAGTGCCTTAGAAATGCAAGTTTGAAAATCATCAGTGGCAGACCTTTTTATCTGGCTTTTGTGTTGCTTCTTTGGGGTTAGGTGAGTGATGTGGAGTGGGCTTTGCTTCAGATGTCCAGCAACAAAATCTTGCTTGGTGACTCTAACTTGGTGTCTTTTTCTGGGGATGTCAAAGGTAGCTGGAGATGATGCTGTTTCTTGTAATCTCATATACATAATTGCTGTGCTTTTCCACACTTTTTTGGTGCAGTGTCTACTCTGCATCTGCATTTCAAACTCTAAAACCCTGGTGGCAGAAAAGTCGTGTATATATAAAGAAAAAACAGTCATCTATATCTGTAATATAGTTAAAATGTCACATATTATATAAACTTAGTTATTATACATTTCATTAAAGTATGGGAATTTGCTGTGTGTATATATTTAATGAAAGATGAGATCATGATCCTTACAGAACTTGAGAGTTAAGGGCTTAAAAAACCCCGAACATAAAAAAAACCAACCAAACAAAAAACCCCAAAGCCAAGTAACAAATAGTTCACCATAAAAATGTGAGTATTAGTTACCTGGTTTTGGTGACACAGCACAATCAGTGAAGGAACACAGTAGACTCACACTCACCCAATGGCTTTGCTGCCCAGAGAAATGTGCTGGCTGCTCCCACAGTAGTAGGAGTCAGTCTCCATCTATTCACTCTATCACAAGAGGAACTGTGAGTGCCAGGGTTAAATAACATTGTCCATTTCGCTGTGACCTTACTTCTTTTCTCTAGTCATTATCTATGACTATTGCCTAGTGCTGCAGCTCAGTCAGTAATACCACACTGATTTATGTTAAGATATTAATAACTAGAAGTTTCTAATTTATTTTACTTTTGCTTTGTATTATACAGCTTTGACTAAAATGTGTCTGGTTGGTCTTGGATAATTGAGACTATTTAAGTGGTGATAACTTTCTCTTAAAATTACAGATTTTCCTTACAGGCATAATACTGATTGGCAGAGAGGAGAAAGCTGGTGAAATAAGGATGCTTTAGCTTAAAATTCAGCTTATCAGTTAAACAATTTTCAGTTTGATTTTTAGATTTATTACACAAAGTCCTTAAGCACATCCATCAGGTAATTGGGATGCTGTAGACTAGTTTGCTGAATTTCGACTGTAAGACATAACTGAAAAGTATTCAATTGACACTTTAAATACAAGGCCTTTATTGCAAACTAGAACACAATTTAATGACATAGTCCAAAGTCCAGTGAAATCAGTAGGAAGGTATCTGATGAATACACTAGCTCAGTACCAGACGAAGTGTGACCTGCAGTCATTTTTTGGAGATTGTGAATGTGTTGTATAATCAGAAATTAAGTTACTGAACAGGCACAAAAAATTATTCCTAAGGTGGAAACATCTATATGGATGTTTGATATAAAGCTTCTCAGTTATGAGATTAAGAAATTTTCTATTTTAGGTAAATATGTAATCCAAAACCAAGATGCCACTGATATTGAGAGAATGGGCATCAACAATTGCTGTCAGTATCTTACTAACTAGGAAGATTTATCTTGTCTTTGCCCCACTGCTTATTCTTGCTGAGTGTGAATGCCTTTTGGGAGATACATGTCTTCTCCAGGATGAGAGTATGGTTGTTACTTTCTTGCCTTTTATTTACTACCTTCTGGCTCTTGTTTGTTTGAAAATTTAGTTTCACAGTGACACATTCTGTACTTTTTTACTAAGCTTCTTAAATTATAGTTTCTATTAAAACCTGAAGTAATTGTATAGCCTGTTTTGGCAATCTTAAGATGAGTTGGGTCTAGCCTGCGAGTCTTCTCTACTGCTTCCCTTTATATGTGTTTAGTTGCAGTCTTTTCATTGTATTAGACTGCGTTGTCTTGGTGGTTTTGTGTACAGTATCTTTTGATAGAAAATAAATGTAGCTTTACAGGTATATTTGTATCATACAGATTCTATCAAGTGCTTTGATCATGGAAATATTTTATCTCCTTAGGTAATGTTTAATGTTGTGATGTTGCGACATTACTGTCTGTTGACTAGACAACCTTTTTAGTATTATTAAGAGTAAAATATTTAAACACTGGTCTTTTTCCCCCATTTTCTTCTATGTCTAGTCATTGCAGATATCATTTAATTGTCCACATTTGTAGGTACATTGCTAGTTATGTATCTTACCTTTCCTATTTTAATTTGTTTTTTCTTTTATTATTTTTTTTACTTACTATCTTAATGTTTATCTTTTCCTATTTTTAACACAATTAACATTTCTGTAAACTATCCATCCATACATGAAGTGCAGGAAAAGAAAAATATTTTGAAGTATCTGTATGCTTTAGGTAGACTGTGTGATATACAGAAATGGCTCTTTCCTTTATTTAGTTTTTGTTAAATGTATAGAATCATAGAATGGTTTGTGTCGGAAGGGACCTTAAAGATCATCTAGTTCCAACCCCCCTGCCCTGGACAGGGACACCTCCCACTAAACCAAGTTGCTCAAAGCCCCACCTAGCCTGGCCTTGAACACTTCCAGGGATGGCACATCCACAGCTTCTCTGGGACACCCATTCCAAGATAGCTTCTTCAAAGCTTGTGTGCTCTGTGTAGTTAGGCTGAAACCATGGAACTCTAAACTTACTGATAATTTAATGTGAGAATCATAAACTTGTTTCAGAACTCAGGCTTGTTTTCAGTATTGCAGCAGGTAGTGTGAGACCTGACTTTTGATGTTGAGTTCATAATAACAGTCCCCTGAGACCTGGTTTTAGTGTGTAGGTCCAGTACAAAACAGAGAAAATATCTAAGTTATCAAACCCTTTCCTTTTCAAAGGGAGCTAGATCTCATGTCCTTATTCAAGCTGTCCATAACCTTCACAATGTCCTCTTGTGTGACATGTGATTGTAGCAACAGCAGTGTGCAGCCAGAATTTTAATGAAGGGGTTTTTTTTTGTTTTGTTTTGAACTTTCTGATGAGCTTAAATGTGTCAAGGATACACATATCTGACAGTACAGAGAGGTAATGGACAAAGACTCGTGCTTGCTGTCTGTCCGAGAAATTTTTAAATTTCTTGCCTTTTGATGTACCACTGTACAGGTGGAAAAGCTGTAGATTCATTTCCTGCATGAGTGATCTAGCAGTATGCAGAATGAGATAGCTGTACTAAATCTAGGAAAGGTATTAGAGTAGCTCTCCCATTGAATTTGAGAAAAATGTTAACTCCTGTGTATGTTAATAAATTTGCAGAGTGCTTTTGTCATGCACTTATATGGGAAGGTCATTGAGCCAATTACAGTAGTTATTTTAGCCTACCTTCACAACTCCTTATACTTGATTTTGAACAGTATAGAAAGAAAAAATAATTTCTGATAAATATGGATAAGCATTTCAACTTACTGTCTTCATGTTTCCAAAAGTCATGGTCATTTCAGAGGTAGTGGTGTCTCTGTACTTTGCTTCAGGTGGTAGTTACGTATGTGTCTAACCTCTGAAGGGAGTAATTTTTAACTCTCCTACTCTGTAACTGGTGATAACTGGGTATCGATGTTTCTTGCAAAGATATCATTGCTATTCATTCTGTGGGCTCCTTGAACATATATTTTCTGAAAACTGGTGCAGAACTTCACAAAAGGTTGATGAAACCAAACATTAGATTGTATAAATTTACCCCAATTACATAAATTTGAGTAGCTGTACGAAGACCTATGCTTGCAAGGATTGCTGCATGTTAACATATTCATGAACACCTGCTAATCTGAGCTTATCTTTACATGAGTTACTCTTAGATTTTTGTGGTGCATATTGCCTAGAATACAGTAGGTAAATCAACATTTGATGAAGAAGCAGGTTTGCCGTGGGTAGGTTGGTTTTTTTTTTATATGCAACTACTCTATCAGTTGTATCGTGGTAAATGCACTGCTGCTTCCTAGAATATGGTACTGCATGCTCTGCTGTTTTATTTATAGGATTGTCTTCTGGTTTTGTTATACATTGCTGTTTGTGTTCATGTTTCTTGTGGACATTTATTCAAGACAATGTAATTTTGATTATTTTTTACTTAATGCTTTACTTTTTTTGAAGGACACACTCTTTTTGTGGGCCTGGGAAATCCCAGGTGTAGCTCTGCTGGCAATCAGTGTTGCTTCATTGTACCTGTGTAAGTTTCAGGAATGACAAGTAATCTATGTATGGACACATGTAAGTTGAAATCTTTTCAGATAAAGGACATATGGGGCTTCTGGGTGCTATAAATAGGGAGACTATAGATCTGTTTGGCAGTGAAACCTGTGGGTCGGTGTTTCTGAAAGCATTCCTCTGATAATAAGTTTCATTTATGTATGTTTTATATATGTATAGTCTGAGCTTGCTATTTAGACACTACATAGTGTGAATTAGATATTTATCTCTGTTTTCTGTGGGATAAATAGGAACATGCAGTAAAATGTGCTGATGCCGCATTATGAACTTCATTCCATTGAAGTTAGTTGTTTTATTCTCTTTTGAGCAGGAGCTGGGCCAGCCAGTGGTCTGTCACAGTGGTTGTAGACATTAAGCTAGAGTTGACAAGAAATGAGAAAAACAGATTATTACATAGTATTTCTGTGATCTATAGTCACGTTCACATTTGTGATTAAACACTGCTCAGCATCAGGTGGCTACCTTCCAACTGAGTCATTATCTTTCTTGAAGAACAAAGTATTTTCACAGTGTTTTCCAACATGAGCCTGAACAGAGGAATGATTTGTCTATTCATGACTCATTGAGTGGGAACAGTAATGAAGGAATCTCGGTACAGTTAAGAATACGTAAACTGATGCTTTCCTTCAAGATGAGCCCAGCTGTGGATTTTTTTCATCACTGATTTGACTATCTATGTTGTAAGAGAAAAATCTTGAAGGAACCAGAGAGAATTGCAGCTTATCCTGGATTGTATACTTGCGAATTCTGACATGTATAGGGTCTCCATAAATATCAGGAGGGATGCTCCTGAAGCACACAGACACTGTGGTCCGTAGTCAATTTGGTGTACCATTAGGACTATGAATACAGCTAGATGCCCAAAAATAGAGGCTTATTAGTGAAGCTAGGTGAGTATTGATCTTTGGAAAGAAAACGTTCCTTTTGCAGCAGATAGTTGCATGCCTTACAGACAAGGGAGGAAATCTTGTAAGCTTTTCTGGTGTTCATCATTTATGCTATCACGATAACATTCCCTGATCCATAGGACTTTAGAGAGCTTGATTACTTAAGCTATTTTATGGTTTTTAATTATGTATATTTTTTCTGAGATTAAGGTCTTTGTTTTTAGACTTTGGTTTTCTTTCCCTTTGAGTCAGATAGTCAGTACCAAAAATAATTCTTTTTTCTCCCCTCACTTTTGATGAGATCCTTCAGTCTGTCAGGCCCTTATTTAAAGGACATGTAGAAATCCAAGGTTTATGATGTTTAGTTTAAGTTTATAAAAAAACCCCAACAAACAAACAAATAAAGGTGACAAAACACAATCTTCAGAACTCAAAATAAGGAAGCCTGGGGTGGAGAGCTTGTCTCTTGGCTGAAGACCTACAGAGTAATTGAATTATTTTTAAAAGAAAGACTTGTTTGTCCAAAACCAAACCACATAGTCTCAGCGCAAAACAAGGGTGTGGGATTGCCTGGTGGTGATCAAAACAGATATAATCTTTTAATGAGCTTTTACAGCTCCATGTTTTACTGCATTCAAATCCTTTATTGGTTTATAAACATGACCTATTGATGTTGTAAAGGATGTCTCTTAAACATTTTCTGCAATCTTGCATGTTAATAACTATTTTATAACCTGCATTGCCAGATGCATCACTGTTTCTGTAGGTCGGGGCAATTTGGTACACTATCTTACACTTTATAGTGATTTTATCAGATTTAATGTCTGTGACCGAAGGAATTCTGGGTTCTACTGTGAAACAGTCTGCCACATAGTGATAGCAGTACTTAACTGCTTCATGGTAGTCTGTTTCAAAACAGGGTGGCTTAGTCAATGTAATAGAAAGAAAACAACAAGTCAGTCTCTTTCTTTCTCTCCCTTTTGCCCTCCTTTCCCAGCTATAAGCTGATTAAACTGTACCAACCTTCATCCTAAGTAACTGCCATGCAGTGTTTCCTCAGTGACCATTCGCTTGCAGTACCTCATTAGAGGTAACTTTGTGCAGGTTTACATCACTGTGCAAGTGAGAGAGAATAGATTTAAGCATGGCAACATGGATTCATACCTATAATGTAATGGTGAAAATAAATCATAATTAAATGGTAAAACACTGACAAATTTATTTCCCTCAATAGTGTTAAAATTTTGTGTAATCCATGTAGTTGGTTCTGTTAGTTTGTTCTCCACCCATGTGCTTTGTCTGATAAGTATCTTGGCTAGGGAGGGATTCTTTTGTCCCTCTTGGCATTCCAGTTTGAAATATAACTTACGTTACTGTAGACACTGGGAACTTGCACTTAAAGAGGGATTGGATAATACACATTGTACAGAGAAAGCTGATAAAATCTCTTCTTGCTGAAAGCTCATGTGTAACCTCAGTAGAAGAGGACAGTGTAAAGATGAAACTGAATTAACCATTGAAACTATCTTTGTGAAAGGCAGTCTGTTTTCACTTTGAACTGTAGTTCAAATGAAATATATGTAGGTTACTCTTGGATGGAGCTTTGAGGAACCTGTTCACAGAATCAGAATTCTATGATCTGATGAAAGATGTCCTACCTCACAGCAGTGGGGGTGGACTAGATGAAGTAGGGGTCCCTTCCAACCCAAACCATTCTAGGATTCTATAATTCACACACTAAATTATTTAGCATTCACTCTGATCACTAAGTTTCACATCATTGGATACTTTGATACTTGACTTGGGTCAGCATTCTGGAGGAGAATTAGGTGAAGAACGTACAAGCTTTATTCCTGTTAGTTGCTGCAACATCAAGTGTCACAGTAAGTGGTCAGGGCTTAGGCATGGCCATTGTGGAGGTCCCTAACCCTGGCAAAACTGTGATTCAGCAGAAGCTTACTCTGGCCTTTATTTTAACTCTAAAAATCATGACAAAGAAACTTCTGCATAGCGAAAAAGTTAATTTATCCTTCACTAGGAATGATTGATACCAATCACCAATGAACCTGCTTTTTCTCCACCTGAAATAACTGGTAGAGTTTCCTTTAAATACTGCTGTTAGAAAAAGGAACCTTTTTGAGACTAAACTGTTTTGGATTTATGGCTACAGGTTGTTTAAAGAATCATATGCCTAGGTCTGCCCGTCATTTGCAAAGTGAATTTTTGTCTCTGTGTTCTCATAACTCATGACTTGAAGTTTCAAAATTTTTTTATTTTTTTTTTTTTAATAGAATCTTTGTGTGTTCTTGTTTATCATCTTTTGAGGCTGTTGAGTTTTTTGCCTTTCTGCATGTTAGGCACATAAATTTATTTTAAATGAAAATTAAATTTTTTAATCTGAAGCTTTGAGAAGAGCAACAAATACCACTGGGCTTTGTGATGCCAAAATAAAAGTTGTCAACATTAGCAAAAACAGTGATATGAAAAGTGAGCAAAGACTGAATATGTTAGGCAGCTGCTCTTACACAGTTGAGGATAGCGCACACATCTGAAGTTGAAGGGGCTACACTATGCTGTGAATTTATGCAAATGAGTTGTGAGGATTATGTATAATCACAACAAAACTGTGCTTCTGTACTGGTGGTGTTTGCCCTGCCTCTAGCAGGGACGCAGGTATTCCCTCCCTTGTGAGCCATGCCCAGGGGTAACTGGGAGGTGGACAGGGGAGGAGGCAGGAGGTCACAGCTTGGAGTGGGGCATCACAGGTGCAGTCAATGAGCAGTGGTATTGTAATTGTGTTTCTACATTCCTCTATCCATGTTACCATTTCCTTGTTCCCTTTGCTGTTCTGTTAAACTGTCTTTGTCCCAACCCCTGAGTTTTCACCTTTTTCTCTTGATTCTCCCCTCATGGCTGGGTGGGGAGCCGAGAGAGCGGCTGCCATGTGGTTCTTTGTTGCTGTCTGAGGCCAAACCATGACAGAAGTTCTGCTTCAGAAATTGTTTCTTCCATTCCCAGTCATGGAAATGCTCCTGCTGTGGAGCTAGTATGGTGTACATATGATGTTATTTTTATCTTCGTTGAAAGGCAGCCAGGACTAGGCATGAATCTGGCAAAATGTCTTAGAAATGCAAATGTCTTTGTGTGGCTGGTTTAATGCTCCATTCTAATCGAGAATTGGAGGTGTCCATCTTGCTGTAACAAGCTTTTTGAAAATCTATTTCATTATTGCTGACACACTGAATTTCATTTGTGCAACATCTCTTTCAACAAATGAACTGATAAACCACATCCTGCTTAACAGTTGGATAGAGACGTCTTTTTTACATAATGTTGAATGTTCTTAGAGCTGATTAACTGTTGAACAGCACATGCTGGCTAGTATGGAAAAGGATCTGATGTTTTTCTCTAACTATTCAAGTATTGCACATGTGCAGGAAATATCAGTGCCAGAGGATGGTGTTCACAAAAGAGACAGAGGAGACCTGGAAAGACTTTATTCATATAGAGGAAAGAGTCCACAGGGGTATGCCCTCAAATTGCTGGAGGACGCAGCTTCCATTTTATCCTAATTCCCCAGCTGCATGTAACCCTCTTCCTTTCCCCATTGGAAGGTACAGACTTCCCGATGTGTCTATTACATAAAAGTTTAACTTTTGGGGTTTTAGCATTTAATTCCCCTATTTTTCAGGGAAAAATAGGGAATTTTAGTTCAATGGAGTTTCAACTCCGACAATTTCAGTTAACTTTCCTGTTTGTAAGGACACTCCCATCCTTATCGCCTGTTTGTGGAGACACTCATAGCTATCTTATCACAGGTATATTCTGTTTACTAAAAAAACACCAACACCCGAAAACTCCGAATATTGCAGTATGCACTTTTTGCTTCAATGTCAGTTTGACAGCACATGCTGTCTGATTCTTTAAGTATGAACTAATTCTATCAAATTAAATAAGCTTAATTTGTAAACTTCATGAGCTAATGCCCTTTCTGCAATCCAGTAAAATTGTTTCACTAGTAGTATATGGCTGTTAATTTGGGGGAAATTATGTTCTACTATAGATCAGAATGGATGTATTTGTCATAGAATAATGGTTGCTCTTCACTCACAATTCTGTGATTGAGTGACTGGGTTGTTCTGCAATCATGTGGGAAGAGTATTCCACAAATGTGAAATCATTTTTCTTTTGTGTATCTTTGAGGTAGGAGCTTCTGCTTAAAATAAAGCACTGGCATTCTCATTTAGAACCTTTCAGACATTATTTGGATGACATGGAGAAAAGAAGATACAATTATAATAATACATGCTTTAAGTGAGACAAGCAATAAAAATAAAACATGTTTCAAAAGACAGTGTCTGGTTTAGAGCAACCTCTCCTAAAGCAAAAAATGTGAGAAGAATAGCAACTCTGAAACATGTCTCTGAATTATTGAAATTGCTAAGTAATAAAATATAGTGACACATTTTTGATGAAAGTATTCTGAAGGTGAAGGGTGTTGTAAGCTGTTGTTCATTGTGGCATGCTTTGTTGCTACCTGTGAGGCTTTCCTTTAGGAAAAAGTTGTTAGCAGACTTAGTGATTTCTTTTGCATGCCTGCATCTATTTCCTAAGAATGTTAAAATTCTAATGCAAGTCAGCAGTAGGAGTGCAAAGAAGATTGTTTCTGTGACCAAGGTTTGCTTGGTTTATACGTCCCTTGTACTAGCTGCAAAATAATTCTTGTGTTGGAGATTTCCTACAAGTAGGACATAACAAGTTCCCAAGAAGGGGTAAATAGTGTCCTGCTTGGATACTATTCTAAGGTCTGAAATAAATCTGAAGTTTCTTATATGGTGGATCTGAAGTAGTGCTATGAATTTTTATTCCTGTTGAGCTTTACAGTGTGCATTGGTTGTTTCACTCGTCTTGTTCCAGATCTGTGATTCATCTCTGGTGAATCTAAGCCAGTGGTATTTTATTCCCAAATCTCCTAGTACCTCATGAGATTTGTGGAATCACCAGTGGAATGACTTAGTGGAAGCTAGGCCTTGAAAATGCCATGGGAAGTGTTAAGGGCCATCCCCATACAGAGGAAATGTGCTGCAGTCAGACGTTCTCTCAGCTGCTTTCTTATGTCTTCAGAGATACTTTGTGAGCTCTCAGAGTAGGCACCCACGCCACGTTGAGCAGAAATTGATAGTTGCTGTGCTTACTTTTGAAGTTACACTGATAAATTAACCGTAAATAGTTACTGGTTAATAGGCCATGTCTGGCAGACTTTCAAAATCCAGGGGTAAGTCATCATAGAAGGGGGTAAGTCATCACTCTCAGTGTTGTTAAACTTTATGCAAATGTGGGTGATAAGTACTTTGGAGCGAGAAGATCAAGTCTTATTGGCTGTAGGTTTTCTGCTACTTGTGAAGTGGATAACAAAGCTCCTTGACTTAAATGAAACATAAAGCTCTTCTGTTTAGGTTTATTAGACCTCTTTAATCAGATTACAGTAATTCAAATGCAGCGGCTGTTTAAAATTATATTTGGCATAGGTAAAGCAACTGACAAGTATAGTGAATATACAGGCTCTTCATTAACAATAAAACTCTGCAAGTTTATAGAGGGCATATGCTGGTTTATAATGGAGGTGGGCATAACCCCAATTAACCTTTCTGCAAGCGGTTAATTTGTTCAGAAGTACACAAATTTTTTGTGAATTCGTTTATATCTCTGTAAGTCTAGTGTTCTGTTGAGTGCTGTTCTTCTGAAGCTACAGGTTTTGCTGTTTGTAAACAGGGACTTCTTCGCTGAATATAATGTAAATTGCAAGGGCATGTTCCATTGTGAAGAACAAGTTATAAAAATATCTGTCAGAAATAATTACAGTTGATTCTGCGATTGGGTAGAAATGTAGACTGGATAATTTACTGATGTCACCTTCAGCAATATTTTCTGTAGCTCTGTAACCTGTAATACCAGAATTTAACTCAAAACGTTGAGAAAAGCATAAAGTCACTTGTAAGGAAAAAAAAAGGGAAAGGAAAGATTAATAAGAATCTTCTATTCTTGGCTTTGCACATTGATATGTGACTTACTCCTCCATGACTGTGCAAAAAGCAGGTTATACTCACGGATACTGATTTTGAAGATTTAGGGCCTTTTGAAAGTACAAATGCTTCTCCGTTTTTCACTGACACCTAAGGATGTGTTAAAGACCTCAAGCAGCTGTTTGTTTCTTTTACAGTTTGTAACTTAAATCAAGTGTGGCATACAGTTGAACCTGTTATAGAAGAGTAAGGCTATATGGAGGTAAATACACCTTAGGGTGGTCTGAAGTGCGTATTTCGCCAAGTTGGCTGTATGAGTAACTTTTAAGCAGCCTGTAGAACAAGTTATGGGAGAAGTTGCAAAGCCATTGGTTGCCTCTTCTCTTCCGTTCATAATTACTTCGTAATGTAATAAGATATTACAATTGTTCAGGACAAGCAAGGCAAAAAGAAAGACAAAATGTATAGTTTGCAGAATCAAGAAAAGGTAGGTTGGTAAACAGCTATTGTAATTTCATGGGTTTTGTAGAAACTGAAGTGTCAGAGCAGACAATACATCTTTCTAATGTGCCCTTTCCTCATCAGTATGCAGTTGATAAGATTTCATTGATTGCCTCTCTAAAATTTCTATTCTTGAGTATTTCAACACTGATGTTTTTTGGGGTTTAATTTACCTTTCCTCATGCTTCTTTCTTTCTCTAAATACACAATTTTTCCTTTCCTGTAAGCTTTCACTATTGTGTAGAAAGAAGGTCTCCAGGATGTGGACTCCTTATTCTTGTGTAATGGCATATGTAAGGAATAATGTATTGCTTGTTTATTAGCCCTTTGGACTGTTCTCTGTACCCAAAGGTCCACAGCTACAGAAACATCCTCTACCTGGAGATGAGCAGGGCATTGTAGTCATTAACTATCACAATGAATGGTAGCGACCTCTAGGCTTTTTTAGTTTTATGGAGTATACCAGTGTGTGAGTGTACTGATGTTAGAGAGGCTGCAGGGAGTTTGAAGGAAAACAGCCAGTTTAATGAGAGAGAATGGACCACTTAGTGTCCCATGCGCATGTTATCTGTGCTGTTTTGAATTGGAGCATGGTAAAACGTGCTAACTGTCCCAACTCAGACTCAGGCTTCCTTAACCCTGCATGTCTTTAACTCCTTTGGCAGCTGTCTTCCACTGGGACACAGGTGAAACTCAATGATCTTTAAGGTCCTTTCCAACTCTGAACTGTGATGAGTTTACTGTAAAAATGCAGACATAGTAACAGGAGGAGAATCAGTTCAGGAAAAGAAACATTTTCTAAAGGTGTTTTGTAGTTTATTTTTCGCAGCTATAGTTTGTAATCTGCTCCCTGTGAGCAAGAACTGACTGTCATCAAAGCCTTCATTTATGAAAAATGCCTGTGAATCTTACAGACAGAACTGGCTTTGATTTGACCAGTTGATGAACCTTTGTAAAAACATTGAATGAATATGAAGTTTTGCATGATACCTCTAAGCCTGGACAGAGCGTGTGTGAGGTAGACTGTATTCTGTAGATGTGACCTATTTAGCTGAGTATCTTACTGTGAAGTTTCACCTCTATATCTAACTCCAGTATTACTTCCATTCCGTGAGCATGGATGTGCAGGTGTGGATCCTTTGCAGTGTTACATGCATGTTTGCCTTAGTGGACTAGAGGATGTTGCAAGTGCTGATATTTCCATTAGACCTGTATTGTTGCAAGATCAAGATCTCAATGCACGTGTATTATTCTTCTCTCTGTGGCATGGGTGTGTAGTATTACAATACAAAAAGAATACAATAATACTGTAAATGGTTATATAAAAGATGAGCTGGTGGTACCTGGTACAATGAGACAGTTCTTGGTTCATCTTTAAGTGCCTGTACATTAATATGATAACACCAATTAAGCATGATGATGTGCTAACACGCTAGCAAGTACTATAGGTAGTTCTGAATGGCATGGTGTGTTAAATTCATTTGCTAAGGAATGCAGATAACAACTGCAGAAAATCACAGAGCATTCTTGTATCTTATGTACCTTACTTTTTCTTCTCTTTTTTTTTTTTTTTTTAAAAAAAAAGCTTTCTGGATGTGCTTTTTGTTTTAACTTGTTTTATTGTCTTTTATTTTGATAAACATAGCCAAAGTTGTAGATGTAGGTGACTCTCTTCTGAAAGCAACAGAGGGTCCAATATGCTGGGCTGATGCTCTTCTTAGGGAAGTATGTTGCCTCCCTGGGGCCCGGGTCAGGGACATTACTAGGAAAACTTTTAGTCTGATTAAGCCCTTGGACTACAGACTATTATCCACTCTTACTCTTTGATGTGGGTGGGTGATGAGGTGGCAACACATAGCCCAAGAGTAATCAAAAGAGATTTCAGGGCCTTGGGAAAGTTAATAAGGG
>VZRU01013344.1:377181-391843 GCA_013398155.1 Pedionomus torquatus
CTCATGTCCAGCCTCTCGTCCATCAGCACTCCCAAGTCCTTTTCTTCAGTGCTGCTTTCTAATACCTCATCCCCCAGTCTGTACTGAGAGTGAGGATTGTTCGGCCCAGGTGCAGAACCCCGTACTTGCTCTTGATTGAACCTCATGAGGTTCATCTGGGGCCACTTCTTCATCCTATCTAGGTGCCTCTGGATGACGTCCCGTCCCTTTGGTGTATTGACAACACCACACAGCTTGGTGTCATCTGCAAACTTGCTAATGGTGCATTCAATCCCTCTGTCTATATCATCGATAAAAGTGTTGAAGAGTATTGGTTGCAGCATGAACCCTTGAGGGACACCACTTGTGACTGCTCTCCAGCTGGACCTCAGGCTATTGACCACCACTCTCTGGATGCGACCATCCAACCAGTTCCTCATCCACTGAACAGTCCACCCATCAAATCCATATCTCTCCAGTTTATCAATCAGGATGTTGTGGGGGACCATGTCAAAGGCCTTACAGAAGTCCAGATAGATCACATCCACAGGCCATCCTCTATCTACTGACATAGTAATGCTGTCACAGAAGACCACTAGGTTAGGCATGCTTTCTTGTGATATGTATCTTGCCTGCTCCAAGAAAAGAGGTAAGTGTGACTTTGCTGGCCAACAGAGGTTTTGAAAACAGAAAATGATCCTATGTTGAGCCCTTGATAAAGGCTGCCACATTAGAATCCTGAAACCTTAATCTAAAGCTCTAGAGCACTGGCATATGGCCAAGTTTTAAATTTTTTATTTGTATTTACATTTCTAGTTTAGGAGTGTGAATGCTGGTGCTCCAATGGAATTGTGCAAGGGCTGTGTTATGCTTTATGAGCACAGACTTCCACTGAGGCTAATGAGGCTGTATTGTTCCCATAGGAGCTCTAGGAAGCATTTATGCCTTGGGCCCACACTAAATCACTGAGATTTTTCTAGGGAAAAAAGGGCATGTGGGTTTAATATCTCCCTTAAGAGCTTTCTCTTCTTTGGATGACCATGTGCATTATGCACACATGTAACAGATGTGATTATTATTACTGCTATGTAATACTGATCTGATGGCATGAATACATGAACTCTACGAAATGTATGGCATTTATATTTTCCAAGGTTATAGTCTAACAGGGGTGAGTATTAGGCAAATGGGTTAATGATTTATAAGGAGTAGAATTAATCAAGTGTGAAGGGCTGGACAAAATAAAGAGTATTTATGTTCCTATTTTGTTGTGAACGTAAAGAAAGCTTGGCACTATGGACATTAGAATGTGTTATAGCTATGTAGAAGCTTTGGTAATTGAGTCACAGCTGAAGGGGAAGCCAAGAACATTAAAAGAACAAGCTATTGATTGCAGCATATTTGGAAAAATACATAAGAAGGTGCTAAATAGAAGAGCTTGAGAATTACTCTTGCTTTTAGATTTAGGCAGTCAAAAATAGGATAAGGCTTTGTTCTTTAGGACAAATAACTCATGCAAAATATGTGTTTGCCTTGATCATGGTAATATATCACTTTGTGATACCCATCTTGGATCTTCCAGTCCATACTCTTTCAGGTTTGTCATTTTAATTATTCTGTAGTCTTTTACTTTATTTTTCTCTCTTGCTTCCTGGCATTACTCACTGCAGAGTTTTTCTGGTGGCAAAGACTTTCTCAAAGATCTTCAGCTTGTTCTTGCTAGGCTGTACCATACCTTGTTAATGACAGTCTTTTGGTAATAGAAGTCTTTGATCCATCTGGTGTAAATGAAAGTCATTCCTGTACTGTCCTTGGCTTTCTGGATCAGACACCCATATTTGTTGCTGTTCTCTCCTTTGGCCAGCTTTGAGTGGAGCTGAGATACAAGAAAGAATACACTTCTTGATGCTGTTTCACATTTGAATTATATTCAGTACCTGTGATAATCTTGATTTCATATGAGATATTTGACCTTGTATGTTTCTATAGATTTTGAAAGCCTTTTATCCCTGCCTCTGAACGTGCAGCAGACTCAAGTATTTCTGACAGCTATTTGAAAATAGGAGAGGCAGACAAATTACCTGTTTGAAATAGCTGCACTTTATCTCCGCTTTAATGCACTTCCAGCAATTCTCTATAATTGTGGGACTGTCCATGCTTTTAAATGGTACTGTGTGCCTCTGTAAAAATAGCTGTTTACCCATAAAAGAGAGCATTGTGTTTGTGTGGCAAGGTTTTGTAGCAGGAGGACTACAAAGGTGGCTTCTGTGAGAAGCTGTTAGAAACTTCCTCTGTATCCAGTAGATAGTAAGACCAAGCATATCTTTATGCTCTCTGCATATGCTGTTGTGTATCTCCAAGAATATGATGTGATGATCTGATTTACACTCAGAGAGAGAGGGGCTGAGAGAACAATTTCTTTTCAGAAGCTGAAATTGGGAAATTTAAGCAGAAAAATAGCTCTGCAGTTGCCACTAGAGAAAAACATGATGGCCCATGAAAATGCAATGTCTTTCATGTTCTAATGTTTTTATTTACTATGAAAAGATAACTACAGGAAAGTATTTTGCAGCAGAGTTATCTGTTTTCAGTGTTGCTGTTTTAACTTTACCTATGTTGTTTTGTGCCATTTGGTATGGGAAAGTAGACTAAATTTGTCACATACGATTCCTGCTGGCAATTTCACACTTGGGGAAAGAACCAAAGTTAGGATTATTTTCATGCACAGTTCTGAGTGTGCTACATCCCACTCTCTCTGAAGTCCCTGCCTTTTGAAATAGACTGCTGGGCCCTCTATGGAGGTCAGGGTTTTGTGAGGTATTATTTGAAGTGAGCCAGGCTAATAGAGACTGTCCACACTCCTCCCCACTATCTCTTTTCCCAGTTCCTTTATTTAATCCTTGACAGCCTATTAAAAATGCAAGGACCTTGAAGCAAATATTCTAAATAAATCTTCTGAAATGGCTGCAGAGATGCAGAGTTTCTGTTACAGCAAAGCCAGAATATGTTAGTGCTCTGCTGTCCTGTTTGTATCTGCTTCTCATAGTCTCTCACAGAAGATTCACAGGTAAGTCTAAGAATCGATAGATAACCATATAGGACATTATCTACACAGTAGGCCTTGCATAGGAGGATTCTAATTGAAGTCATAAACTAGAACATCTTATTTGCTGTAACTATTAGCTATTATAAACCTGGGTAGCTTTGCATTTCACGTCAGGCTCAAATTCCTTTATTAAATTTCTGGCCTTGGTGAAATAATAAATGGTAATGATAAATCAGATCCTTGGTCTAAAAGGAAATTTACATTTAGTTACCATCTTTGAAATTCTTACCCTCTGACTTTATCAAAGTCACTTTGTTCCAATGCTACAGAAAAAAAGAAAACAAAAATAACTTTAATTTTCTTGTGACAGCTAACCTTTGCATTTTCACAAGCTGTTCCTTGTTTTACCTATATACAAGAGCCTAGCAGGAACCTGACTTGGTATTAGTCACTCCTTACCTGTCCAGTCAAAGTTCACAAATTTGTAAATATTTTTTTAATGTTTTAGTTTGTGGTCATCTGTATGACAAGTAACTAACAATAACCTTCACTGTTCTGTATCTTTGCTTTTATCAGCTACTGTATTTCTGGTTTTGCTTATGGAAAACAAATGACACTGTTGCAGCAGCACTGCTCAACAACAGCACATATGTTTAAAGAGTTCTCTCAGGGTTTTGTCAGACCCTAGAACTTTAATTGAATTCACTGGATATATAATTATCATTATTACTGCTTGTAGTAATGCATATTAGTTCTTTTTCTTTTGTTTTTGCTCTAGCTGCTAAATATATAAGCTAAGTTTTTAGCAAATCATGTGGCGGGCATGAGGAAGTTGGGCGTTGGTGAAAGCGTAGCTACTGCACTTCAGTTCTTCTGTAGTTAAGGGCTTGATTAATACAAGAACTTCATGCAAAATCTGATGTAGCCCTTAGGGAGAAGTGCCTGTTTGGAGGAGGGAAAACAAACCTACATGTGATTAGAGAACATAGTAACTGTAGTGTCAGTGTACACATGCTACATCTGATGTGTGCAGCCAGCCACAGAAGCTACAGAAGAAAACATTGTGCACTTGTGTGCATCAGCTTCTAGGCTGAAAATCATTCTGCATTAGTATTTTATTTATCACTAAGCTAATTACCCTTTGAAAAACATTTACCCAGCATTAACAACAGCTAGTTTGGAGCAAGGAACCGCACACTTTTGCTGGGTTTGTACCCTGCCTAACTCGAAAGGAGTGTTGGTTTCTTTCACCTTTCTGCACTAGCAGAACAGCAGCAGCATAGGTAAATGGGTATAGTCCATCAGCAGGCAAACTGTTATTTACTGTCACATCATATTGAATGTAATTATTGATCTTTAGAAACAGAAGGCCTCTTATTACTCCATTAAGAATTTTTCTCATATATTTAGAGTTTTAATCAACACTGTCCAGAAGATGTTTTCTTAAACAAGATGCAGCTGCCATTTGATAGTAACAGTTTGCAGTGATTTTGCAATAAATCCCACTTTCATCCCTGAGTTGAGTAGTTCTAGTAGTTTGGGTTTTTTTTATGGGAATAATTAAAATTTACAAATGCTAAAGCTTGGGAGGGAAAGGCTTTTCAGAAGGGAAGGAATCCGGATTGTAGTTGTTCGAGAAATAAGCTCATTTGTAGCTGCAGAATTTACAGTGTCATCTGCTCATGGCTACAGGTTTGTACTCCAGAACTAGGCCTCTTACCTTTTTTAGAGTAATATTATTTTTAGTTGTGTAGCTACAGTATTAATAAATAAATAAATACAAAACAAAGGTGGGGATTGAGCATCTTGACTTTGCAAACAAGTAAACCAACTGTACCTTCCTATGTGCCTGATTCTGTGATTCCATTTCGGAATATCTGTGAGGTGTAAATAGTGTTTTGGTTTTGTTGTTATTTGTTGTTTGTTTTTTTTTCTCCCAGAAAGAGAAAACAGATGCAAATCAAGTGCCAGAATAGAAAAATACAGGTGAAAAAAATATCTTGCTTTTACCATTGTGGTAAAGATTGCTATGTATGGTAGGCAAGTAGTTGTTTACTGTGCTCAGCTCTTTCCAATTAATATTTCTTCATTTTTCATTGACAATAGTAGCCATGGTCTTGCACGTTTACCACTGGAGAGTCATCTTTTGCAAATTCAGAGCTACTTCCAACATCAAAGTCTAATTTAATGCCTGTAGGAAGTGGCTAGATTTTATTTTATCTTTGAGTTTGCATCAGAGAGTGAAGATATTCAGCTACAGAAGAAAAAATGATATGAGATTATGACAAGATCATCATAAACTTTGACTAATTAATCTGCTGCTACATCTCACAGGAGCAGGTTCTTTCTCTGATAGTACCTGTTTGTAAACATAAGTATTACTTAGGTATGTGATATCTTGTACTGTTGCAACTTGGACATTTACATAAGGTGTTGTTAACTATGGAAATCTGACTCATAATAAATTGACTTAAGAATACACAAGAAGCTGATAGCAAGGTCAGATTTGGAGCTCATTGTTCCTGTCTTCTGCATGTGAGCTGTGATCATTAGGAAAATCTGCTTATCAGTTCCCTATCTTTTCAGTCTGTATGCTCATTTTTATTCATGTGTATTTCCTCCAAAAACCTATTCAGTGGTATTCCTAAATTCTTAACCATTCACTTTTTCTATTTCAGCAGTTCAGTCTTAGAGCTGCTTGCATGATTCTTGTGAATTTTTACGTGACATTGCTTCTCATCCCAGTTGAAGATGATCTGTTTCTGCTGGGATTTAACCTTAATAATTACCCTATTCACACCATTGCTTTCCCCAGTTATTCCAAACTAATTAAAATGAGAGCATAGAAAGAACAGAAAAACACTCAGAACAGAAAAACACTCTCTCAGTAGCACTCTCCTTGTCTATTGTTAATCCACTTGCAAATTTCAGTTCATATTTACCTGTTGTCAGGCCAAGCAATGGGTCTCATTGGAGCTGATACTGAAAATGTTCTGCTGTTGCAGTACTCTAAATTAATTGTGGGAAAAAAAAAAAAAAAAGCCTATATAAATATTGCTGATGAGCCTGAAGACCTGGTCTTTGAAGACCAATTTGATAGGATATTTGGACGTGTATGTCCAATCATAACTGGCACCAGTTATAGGAAAAATCTGGGCAAATTGCAGCTCTTCTTTCTTGATCCAGTGTATTAAAGAAGACAGAGCCCACCCATGAAATTTTATAGGATTCTGAGGATCAGAAATTACTGTTTTTTCCCTGTGCACTTTCTCATGCTATGTGACTTTGTTTAGGATTTAATTACTTCATATGTTCAGGATACTACGATGCTAAATGGAAGGATGCATTACACTAACAATATTCTGTAACTTATTTATTTTTCTTTTTGTTATTTATACAGAGCAGAATAGCCACATTTTGGTAAAGGAAAAATGCAGTTACAGAAGTGAGAGCATTACTCAAGGCTTCAGAGAACAGATAAGCAACTGTGATGAGAGTATATAATTAAAGATAAAGGAGAAAGGAATTCCAGTACTGGAAATCCATGAAATGACTCAAACACATTTTCAAAACAGGATGTATTAATAATTCATAAATGTTAATCTTTGAACATTAACAAATTACGAGAAGGTTTTTAAGTAACGACTGAATTGATAAATTGCCCCCTGTCACTGAAGTGGGGCAGGATTATTTTTTAAAAAATAACTTTAGAACATTGTGCTATATCATTAGTTTTTTTCATGCTCTGAATGTTTCTGTTCATGAATAAAACATAATGAGGCAGAAATAAATATTTTAATTAGCCTTTTGTAGTGCAAGTTTAGAGCTACATGCCTGTGAAGGCAGAGAGCACATTCACTGTACCTGTTGTGCACATGTGGTGTATTTGGATAGTAATATCAAATAAGCAGAAATGCTGAATTTGGCTCTTAATATGAAAATATATAGTTTCCTCTTATTGAGTTTAGCACACTGTATGGGACTGAGAATAGATTATAGCATGTTCTTGGGTACGTACTGTGATTCTGTTAAAAATTTCCAGTTTTCAGCTGTACTCTGCCAGGTTTAACTCTAGTGATGTTTTAGATTCAAGTAGTTCTGTCTATGGTATCTTCAGCCACTATTTGGTTTCTGCATATATTGGAACTCGTACTGTTTAATTATTTTTTTTTTTCACACAGGGATATTTTTTACATTAGGATTTGAAGGATTAGTATCCAATTTTTTTTTGTAGTAGGACAAGTAAATTCCTCTCAGAGTACAGCCTCATGAGTGTGGGAGGTGGGAGAACAGCACCAGGAGTAGTTTGGGACTTAAATACATCTCAAACAGCTGCTGCAGCTTTTCGCATCAAGAATCTTGTTTCCATTTGACATAGATGATTTTTATTTGGGGTAAGGTGAAGAGTCCCGTCTGCCTAGGCTGTGATGAAGAAAGCAGTATTGTACCAGGGCAGAGGGCTCCTTTGTCTTTCTCAATTAAAAAGTTACATGGAATTTTCCTGATGCTCCACATTTGAATGCTGAATTGTCACAAATTTGACAGGCCAAGGCAATATCCATTGGGCATGAGGGATTTGCCTGTTGATTAGGAGACACAGTGATGAAAAAACATCGTAGAAATATTTTCTGAAGACAGAGTGAGTGTGATGCTTTCTCCAGCGAAGAGAGGTTGTTAAGTGTCAGCTAGAGAAGCAGCTTAGAGGCAACGTGGTGGATGGAAGTACTGAAACTCTCCCTGTACCACCACTACAGCACCAGTTCAGGTCCCTCGATCTCAAAGTTTGCATCTGTTGCACCTAAGGCAAACATAGGCTCTTCATTCATGATCCAGAAGCCAGTTACATCAACAGTAATGCAGTCTGAGAAGAAAAACAAGGATGCATATGCAAAAAGACTGGTTGCTGATTTGTCTGGATGTTCATTGGTACCAACATAGTATAGTTTGGAGGGTGAGGAGAGAATTCAAGGACAAGCAAAAGGTTTACTGCAGGAGGCTATGTTTGAGAACTACAGTTAGTATTGGTTTTCTGCTTTGTCTGTTGTCACTGTATGGTTTCCTCTCTGCTCTCAATAATTATACTAATAGCATCGATTTAATCCTTTCAGTCTTCAAAGAGCTGTTTGAATAATAATGAGGTAATCCTCCTGACCCCTGGAGAGAAAGATAAGCTTTATTAAAAATAAACAGTCCTTCTCCAGAAAAGACAGATTTGGTAGCAGCACTGAAGGGAGGGGTAGTTTAGGCTTGAAAGCGAGGCATGTCATTAGCCCACCTTCTGTTTCAAAGAGTAGCTGTTGGTAAGGGAGGAGAGGAGTGGAGTGAAGAAGAGGATGGCCAAGCAGAGGCCAAGCCTTAGTGCTATCTTTGTAATCTCAGACAGAAGTTTACTTGCCACTGAGCAGCTCAAGAGTATTTTCAGGATTTTCTCACTTTTGCCTTCATGTCTACTTTCCTCCTCCTTTTGGAACACCTTCTAGTTTTGTCTTGACTGAAAGTAGATGATGTATTTGCTGCTGAGACTTACACTTTTTTACAGGTTCTGGCATAGAGATGCCTTGATCCTGATGAAAATTTTTTTTCATGGACAGGTTTTCTTCCTGTATGCTACTGCAGTCTTTGGCTTCCCAGCTGGATGCCAGCCTGGGTTATTACAAGGTATTTTGTTGTATCAGCACTGTTCTGTTCTTGCGGTTCTTCCCACCCTGGGTGATTTTGCTCAAGGTTGAAAAGATGAAGCATCAGAAATAAGGTAAAGAAATACTGGATACTTACACTTTCACCTAAAGCTCAGACCCCCTAGTCAGTGATACCATTTGTCTGCAGCTACTTGTTTTATAACTGCTTTATGTTGTGACACAATTATCTCAGCATCATACACATTCTTTATTCACTTTATTCACATGGGCGCTTCTTCATTGTCTCTAGTGATGAAGTGTCAGCTAGCACCAGTGGAGTTGTGATCATAGGTTTTTACAAAGTTGAGTGTGAATGTATTTCCTGCATGAAAAATTTAGAAATTACATAAATGTGTGATTACTTACAGAGCACCGAAGAGAATGCAGTATGAATTCAATATAGGAAGACACAGACTACATAAAACATGAATTCAAATCTGTTTTACCCTGGGTATACAGACTTACAGAACTCTGTGCTACAGAAAGGTGTTCTCATTCCTGCTGTACAATGGAGGATCTCAGCTCTGTAGTGATTCATTTGATATAACTCATGTACAGAGGAATGAGTATTGATCTAGGTCATTAAAGCATATCATACTTCTATTATTTTATAAGCAGTAACTGCATACAAGGACAACATAATAAGTTGTAAAATGTATTCCAGTTCCTAAAATTCACCAGTCTATTGCTCTGCCCTTTATAGTTATAAGTCACTCCTGTGGAAAGCTGAGGAGCTGTGTATGACTAGTAATGCATATATAACACGAAGTGTGTTTTCTCGGTAGACTCTTGCAGCAAATTCAGTGGAGAACCAAATTTCACCAGTTCCCTTCTCTTCCTCACTTTCTACTATTAGACTCTGTCTTGAATGTCATATGTTATGACTAATGACATTTCAGTCATTGATTATTATAGCAATATAATCTATCTAGCCAGTGTGATTTCATAGTGTATATATCTGCAGCATGAGAGAGTAATTATCTCCTGGCTTTCCATAAATCACTGGCAATATGACTAATGTTAAATGCTTTTTTTGTTTCTTTCTTTCTCCTTCTCGTTTTAATGTAAATGCTCTGTGGAAAGTGAGGCTCTGGTAATGACTCACTGAACAATGAGGCAGCAATCTCAGACACTGTAATGTGATGCAGAAAAGGTCATGCGCTTGCTTTCAGAACAGGATTATTCATTCATTCATTAAAAATTAAACACATGTGCAAGCACATGACGCATTCAAATTGGTAAGTATTAGTGAATACGTTCTTATAGTTTCTTAAGCCCAGATCGGTTTGTATGAGACTAAAGTTACTCCAAATTAAATCTTGTCTTATTAGTGGCATTTTCCCCTGAAGTTATTTAATTGTTCCTATTGAAAACAAGTGCTGCAAGGAGACATAGTGTTTCAGAATCAAGGCGGTATCTTAATGGAGTGATGGTTGTGGTGGTTTTCTTTGGTTGTTAAGTCTTTGCAGTGAGCTTATGTTAAAAGGAAAAACATGAAGTTCTGTATTATTTATAATTTTTATCTAAAATTTGCTGATTTTGTAATTATACTGTTAGGAGGGTGGTGTATTTTCTTTTTTTTTCTTTTTTTTTTTTTTTAATGGAGTTGTGCAGCAAAATCAATGTGCTCCGAAGTCTTATGACATAGACTGTTTCAGCCTGGCAGCTTTACTTGGTGTTTTTTATATTAATGTCACATGCTAAAATGCAGCTAGGAAAGGATTGGTTACTCAGAGCTGAATTAAGTTAAAAAAAGCTATCCAGTCTAGTGTATGGCTAGCTTTGCCAGTATTAGATGCCTGTGAAAGAATCTAAAAATAGGATGAGCATATAGTGGAAGACTGGGACTCGGGGCTGTCTTGAGTCAGAGGTGATATTTTTGGGGTTAATAGCCATCAGCAGATTCCTTCTTAAAGTACTAGGGCTCACATGGACTTCCGACATCCACAGCAACATGAGGCAGGGAGTTTTACAGTCCAATAAAAGAGAATTCTTCATACAAGAATTCTCTCTTACCGCTGATTTTGAATCTGTTGTTTGATACCACGTACTTTGATTAAAAAACAAAACACAGACGAGTGTTTTCTTTTTCAGTTTCTGGTATGCTACTCATTTGATGGATCTCCAGCATATCTGTACTTGAACAGCTTTTTTCTAGGCTAAAAAAAATTCGCAGACTCCGCAGTTTTTTCATGTAACAAATCTGTATATGCTTTGGACCCTTCTTACTACTGTTTTCTGTAACTTTTCTAGTTGTAAAATGTTAAGACAAAAGTCAAAACTACATTCATAAAGTTGTGCCATGAATTTACAAAGTAACATAATTAGTCGTTCAATTTCTATAACTTTACATAGAACTTTTTTATTTCTTCTCCATAATAATAACTGTTTCTCATTCCCACATTGTTTAGAACGTTATTGACCCGATTCTTATTTTTGTTGATGTAGGAATACACAAGTGACATGATAAACTTTGAGGTAATGGCATTGGTTACTGTAAAATTTTGCAGGTGTAATCACATTATATTTGAGGCCACAACCTTGACAAATGTCAGAAAGAATTTAGAGCTTATTTAGAGTTCGATGTTTTAACTGATTTCTGTTCTTTATAAGCTGGGAAACAACTCAGGTTGGTTTTATAATCCAAATGTAGGTAGACTTGCATTGTTTTCGCACATCAGCAGACATACAAGATTTGTATTTTTACTTCTCTTTAATTGCAGGTATTTATGAGCCGCCATTTCCTGTATTATTGTGGTGAACCTACTCTGGATGTGAAGATTGCCTTTTGTCAGGTGTGTGTTCCTTAGAGGTAAAACAAGGTACAGTATATACTTCATTTTTGCAGTTCATGCCATAACAAAAGAAAAACTAGAAGTGAATTTCAGCAGCTTACTGCAAGTAACTGGTTATAAGAATAAATAATTAAAAAAAGAAAAATGCATTACAAAAATAACTTTTCTATTAATTTTGAAGTTTATTTTGTATTTTGCTATTAATGATTTTAATTTTGTTCTGCTAAAGTGTCATCTAATGATCTGAGGTTTTTTGAAGGTAAAAATAATAGTGGAGTTCGCAAACAGAAAAAATGTTGACTGCACTTCTGATGTATTTAGTGATTAATCAAACAACATAACTACAAAGACATTCTTTCACAGAAATATGTGGATTAAAACTGTTTTATCTTAGCCTTGGTTTTTGTGAGACAGAGCCTTTTGCACTGTAGTCTGTGACTACAATCTTCTTTTCATTAGTCTACCTTTACTAGAAATGAAGGGAGAATAATTAAAATTGTGGAGTTTGTCTTGTCTCCAGTTCAACACCATGTGCTATGCAGGTTCTAGAGTCATGAGACTGCACTTTAGCCAATTTTGTATTTCTAAATTACCCTTGAAATTGTTTCAGCACAGTGCTCGGATGTCTACAAGGCTGAAACTAATTTTGCAATACAAAAGAAAAAGTGTATTAATTTGTCCAGCTTCTGGTTCTCTTGGTTAGATTAAGTTAGTTAACAGGTATATGTGTGTGTCACAAATCTGTGTGCATGTTTTTCCGTCATGAATGAAAGATGACTTGTTTGCTCACTTCTGAAGAGTGTTTTTTGATTTAATTCGGTCTCTTCATAGCAGTTTTGGTTTTTTTTGAGATGAGATACCAGTCATCTAACTAGTTGGGGGGGCATTCTTAACCTTTTGAGGGGTGAAAACAATGGTATTATGGAAAATATTGGGGTTTTTCCCCTTCATATTACTTACGGAATTCAAGTAAGTGAAAGTACGATTCTAGAAAAGAAGTAATTGTATGCATGTGAGCCAATGCAGGAACAACCACAAACCGCGGATTAAAGGCAAAGCACAAATTTAATCCCAATACCTCATGGATTGGGGACTCTCTGAATCATCACCAAGCAGAGGCAGGTGAGCAAGGGACACAGGCACTGCAGAGTGAGAGAGTCCTTATTAGGACAATTTGTATGATATGTGTTTTCCAGCACCTCAGGTGTGAGTCACTTGAACGTACTTACAATCTTCCTCACCAAATCTTCATTACTTGCCCACATTCCAACCCCCTCACTCAAGAGACTGATTCTGCTGGGGTTGACAAGGCTGCAGATACTCATTTAGGCTTACAGGTTGTAGGGCAGACTAATTTACAGAGGCATGCAATAAACATAAATGGAAAAAGAAATAAACATATCTCTACAATAATGCTTTGAATCAGGTATCTTGTTCCTCCTGTCAAGGAATTAAACCTGAAAGCCAGGCAGGCACTACCAGTAGTTGTTCTGTTTGATGCATTCGGCCCCAGAGTATGTTGAATATTGCACTCTGTGTTGCCTGTTTCATCATTTACAGTGAAGCAACAGGTTTTCAAAGCTGAAGCAGCATTTCTGGTGCCCAGGGAGGAAATAGTCCACTGTCATTAAATTTTGTAATGTTCACTGGTGTATAGCTGTCGCCTACTCAGAAAAGACAGCAATGAGACATTAATATCAAAGTCACTTAGCACAGTATAATTCTATAATACAGCTGCTGGTGCTGATGCACCACAGAAACAAGTTGTCTACAGATTTGCAGCTGTTAATCTTCTGTTAATATAAAAGGGAAGTTAGTTGCAGTAGAGGCTAACCAAATCTACGTGTTTACATGTTGATTTTGCAGAGATGTATCCAGGGCATGTGCTTGTAGTACTAGACTACAAAGCATGATAAGGAAAACAGCAATGACATCTCCTTCCAGTAATACATATGTGCTGCTCCAGCTCCTTCAGCTAATATTACCCTGGGTTTGATAACCTGATGTGGGGTAAGTGCCCACACGGATTATAGAACTATGGCTTCTGCTTTTTCAGATTAATTCCAATTTGGGTTTGCAACACAAATAACACCATTCCAGTGCTACCTCCTCTAGATGAGGCACAGATATTAATTGAAGACATCTGAAATACAATAACTCGAGAATCTGATATTAATAAAGCATATAAAATAAGAGGAGGAGTTGGGTTATGATGTATAGGGGAACCTTGTAGTGCCTTGGACCAAAACCTTATAGGTTCTTTCTGATTTTTCATCCCATTCATCTGCCACAATTCTGAGACTGTATCATCTGGAATTGTTACTAATTCAAACAAAAATCCTTGCTTAGGAGTATATAATTGTGCATGCTCAATCAAAATATTTTTGCAGGCATCAAAGGCTTGTTGTTGCTTGGTCCCCTGCCTGACAACTTTCTTTTCTTACCTGAAAAGTTCTCCAGAGGTCTCTAACTGTTTTACTGTGATTGGTACAGGAAATCACTGCATTGTTTGCTGTACCTGATTTGGCATTTTTCTGATCTGTCCATGACAAACTATTCCCCAAAATTGTACGGTAGTACTAGGGCTCTGTATTTTCTTTGGACTATTTACCCAACCTTGGTCCTGCAAATGCCCTTCTAGCAGTTCGGCACCTGCTTGGCAACTTCATGGTAAAGAGCTCTAAGACTGGTAGTTATCAACCATCCCAATATACCCTCTAATTTGTGGGAAGAATCTGATGCCACTTTCCACAGCAACCCACACATAGCTGTTTCAATGCTCTGGGGGGTAATCACAGCCCTGTCATCTATTTCAGGCCATGCCTCCGGCAGAGCCAATTTAGCCAGGAAAGTGGCCACAGGGGTCCAGTGCTCAGTACTGGACCATTCTGGAATAGGGGGAGTCACGGTAGTAGCCTCCCCAGCCCCCCATTTTTTTTATCAACTATGTCATGGCTGTTCCTGGAGCTGCCGACTATGCCAAATGTGTAAGCCAATGCAGGAAGGACACAGGAACAAACACAAACCACAGATTAAAGGCAAAGCACGAATTTAATCTCAATACCTCATGAATCAGGGAATCTCTGAAGCAGCACCCAGGTAGAGGGAGGCAAGCAGGGGACACAGGCACTGCTGAGCGAGAGAGTCCTTATTAGCAAGAGAGT
>VZRU01013347.1:12387-63512 GCA_013398155.1 Pedionomus torquatus
GGAAAGGGTAAGAAAAGGAACCAGAGATTAAAAATCAAGAGTAATCGTTAGTCTGGGGACATCCTGAAAGCAGGACGTTTCAAAGGGGGAAAGAAACACTAAAGCCTGGAATCTGCTTGCAAAAATTAAACTTCATCTAGAAAAGGGACTGCAGACAACTTGACGCTATTTTCTGTATAAAAACGGGAAGGTAAAAATTCTCCACTTTGAATTATTGTACGGACTTTCTACACACAGCGTCCTGGGGCCCTGGGGAGGGGAAGACGCTCATTTTCAGCCAAGAAAGCGTCAAGACGGACTCTTAAACAAAAAAGGGAAGTCAGACCAATTTAAAAAAAAAAAATAATCCCCTAATTGCCTCACAGAGCCCGTTAGGAAAGAAGGATTCACCTGAAACACCCGTTAGAGACCCCGTTAGGGAGACGTGCGACGGCATCGACGCTTGCAGGTGTTTCCTTTGCAAAAGATCCTCTCGTGTGGATCAGAAGGTTCTTTCCCCGAGTGTCTCTGTTCCTGCCCCTCACAATCCAGTTTTCGCTGCATCCTCCAACCTCTGGAAACCAAAGAAGAAACAGCCACAGGGTTTGGGTTTTTTTCTGGCTTGGCTCAAGCTTTCGTTCGGAAACGAGCTCTTTATTGAAAACAAGGGTTGAATCTCAACAAAGGATTTATAAATCGCCGTGAGAACGAAGGGAGCCACAAATGCACTAAAGTCAATTAATGACACCTTCTTCTCATGGGATTTCAAACACCAGCGGCGACTGCGGCACCGACCGACCCAGCTCCTGCTGCTCATCGCAAAACTGCGACCAGAAGACGAATCCCGTTGACCAGAATAAAGAATCACGAGATAAAGAAGAGTTTTCTGGCCACTTTCCTCCCTAAAACGATGACGTTTATATTTTGAGAAGTGGAATAAAACACAGGTCCGGAGAGAGAGGGAAAAACCAAAATATCAGAAAAAGCAGTTTGTACAACAGCAGCTTTTATTGAAAAGGCAGGGTTTTTGTTTCAAGTTGAATCTGACACGGAGCTTCACTAGAAATCAGAGCGTTCCTTGGGTTTTCAGGAGCTTCTCAAACCTTAGGTTGAACCTCCCCATCGCTTCATACGAACTGCACGAGTTTCAAGGAAAGAACTGCTCAAAACAAACCTGGGTGAAGAGAAGCTGCTGCCAGAGAGGGGGAAAATAAATCAGCGGAGCAATTCCTACCCCACAAATAACCTCCAAGCGGCCGCAGCCAATTGGGGTCCCATTCGACCCAAACCCGGGCGGGGAACGGGCTGGAGCCGCCGAGGGAAAACCACGACACACCGAGACAGCGCAGAAGCCTCAGGAATACAGCTGGGCAGAGCCATACACACATTAAATAACCACAGAAATCATCTCCTAAAATTCTAAATATACACAAATACATAGAAAAATCACTCTCCACAGGTAAGGCCGCGGCGGCAGCCACAGAGAACGCCTCCCTTAAATAACAAAACCCCAGCATTTCTCACTTTTCTTTTTTTTTCTAGCGGATTCATGCAGGAAAAGGAGTCACGTTTGTGAAATTCAGCACAACCCGAGCGAAAGGCGGCGTCTCTCCATCAGCCTGGAAAGGAAAGGAAGCGGGGAACGGGGGCCGTCGGAACGCACCGGAGAGAAACCAGTGTCACCTTGGACACAGCCCGCCCCGACCCCCGGTTCTCTCGTCGTGCGACGCCTTTATCGAGGGTTTCTAAACCCAAAGTGTCCGGTGCCTCCTTCCCGGAGAAGGCTCCCTGCTCGGCACCCCGGCGGCAGTGTCGCCTGCTGCCTCCCCCGACAGGCGGGGAGCACCACGCTTCGGGGAGCACCACGCTTCGGGGAGCACCACGCTTCGGGGAATTGTGCACGTCCATCCCTTACTTCTACGGGCCAAAAGACGCACCGGATGCATCTTGGAGAGGGAACTGGCTCGTCTGAGTACACGGGAAGCATCACTGAAAGATGCTTTTATGACAATAAAGCCACGTTTGAAATACCGGTTGCTTTAAGTTTCACAGCGCAGCCTCTTTTTGTTTGTGGCATTCTCTTTCAATTAGGAAGGAAAAGCAAAGAGTAGAAAATCCTTAGCCAAGCGGTGAGGAGCTGCGGTGGAAACCCAGGCTAACAATAAACTCCCTTTCCCTAACAGAGCGTTTCAGAAGCGACAGCCTCAGCGTCAGCCAGATACTCCCAAAACCACTCGAGAAGTCCCCTCGCTGGCAGCGAGACGGAGCGTTTGCTCGAAGGCAGAGAGCCTTTGAGTGCTTCTGTCATTCCCTCCGCACCAGCCCGGCTCTGAGCGGCCCCCAAACATCGACGGGAACACTCGCCCCGCTGATGGATCCACCGGCCCCTAATTACACACGCGGTTACGGGCGAGGGTGCCGAGCGCTGCCCCCCCCCTTCACACCTCATGAAGCAACTGGAGAGCATGCAAGGAGGGACTGCCCTTTTTCCCTTTTTTTTTTTAATTTTAATGATAATTACTGGGCAGCAGGAGGCAGGCACTCGCTGTCACCCCACTGGAAACCTGCCGCTTGGCGAGCTCGAGCTTGAGACTGGGGGCACGAGTCGCTTATTTTATGAATGAGCTAATTTCAGGCAGCAGGAAGATTTATTTTAATCCCTGTAAACAAGGGGCCAGACACCTAGTAGTCTTATTAGCCAAGATTGTTTCATTTGGTATAATTAGTAGTTTAGCATAACTAACCTTGCTTGCTTTTTTTTTTTTTAAATATGAAGCACCATTTTTCCTCATTTTAATTTCTCTTTACGCAAATACCCACCCGTCGGGGGCAGCTGCTTGTAGGGGGGGAAGACTAACTTGGAAAAAAGCTGTTGATACCTTTGGAGAGAAGGGAGATTTCCTCCAGATCTGAGAATCTTAAGTCAAAGAATTAAGCAGCCGGTTGTGCCTGACGGATACACACCCCACAGAGCAAGACTGGTCAGGCTCTTAAAATAATGCCGTGAGGCTCCCACTGGGTTTAAAATTCCATAACCAGCACTAAAGCTGTCGTCTGGAAGAGAGAATGGGGTACTTCAGGTGTATGGGTCACGTCTTGTGAGAGTCTGTTACTCCAACCTCCTCCTGCCCAGAGAGCTGTACCTACCACGAGCAAGGCAAGGGCGATGTCCCGCCTCAAGAAACAGCAGCCTGCTGGGGAAGAGCAAGTTTCGGTGTTAAATCACAGCCACCCGGAGCAGGAGCTCACGGGCTGCCAGGTCTGAGCGGGAGAAACACGTTCCTTACAGACAGCAGGAGGTGGCACCAGTTACACGCGGGCATCCCATGGAGGAAAGCGCGTTAACACCCCCCCAAAAAAAAAAGGTAATGCAGAGAGAGGGGCAGACGCCAACAGCGAGGCAGCCGGAGGGCGAGGAGGGAAACAACAGATCACACCTGCAGCTCAGGACAGGTCCAGGGAACCTCTACTTACAACAGTCACCAGAGTTTTGGGAGGTTTCAAATCCAGCTGCCTGCACCTCAGGGAAAATTTCACTAATTTTTTTCCTCTTCCTTGCCCCCCAGTACTCACTCAGATGAACACAGAATAATTTACAACACGCAAGAGTGGAAGTATAAATATACAAGGGCTCTAGGAAGTCTCATTCCTTCTAAGTCACTAATTCATTTTGCCTGGCAAGTTCCTGTGCATCGCAGGCATTCTAACAGAGCAGCAGCAAAGCTCTGAAGAAAATCATCGTGGTCCGCACACCGGAAAAATCAAGAAAAGGGTTGTTTGCAAACAGGTGCTTCAAGTAGTGAAGTGGTGACTTCTGTGCTGCTCAGCCAAGCCTTGCAGTTTTTTTCTCAGAAGCTCAGAACTGGCCTCTCTCAGAGGTTTGTGCAGGCGGTTTGCAGACTGGCTTGTTAGAGAACAACCCGTTTTCAGGGTGAGAAAGGCTGAGGTGCCCTGGGTTTTGCCACCCTACAGTTTTTCCTGGTTATTTCCGAAATTTCTCTTCACGGGCAATTTGTATGTGGCAGTGGTGCCTCAGCCCGTTATCGTATAAAAAGCCAGTGGAAACGTCTCAGTCACCAACCGCCTCTCGAGCCTCCCCACTCCCCCCGTCACGCGCTTCACCCCGGGCGTCCTGCCTTGCCAGACCCAACTCTCCATCCTCAGCGCGACTCCCTTCAGAGCAGGTCCGGCAGAATGAGACCCGGGGGTTTGGGCTCCACGCAGTTGATCCAGAAATTTGCGCAGCTGGCGTGGTACTGGTGCCCTCCGTACGCCAGCTTGAAGTTATCCGTTTCCGAATTGAAGGCCTGAAATAAGAAGAATTGAAACGAGCGTGAGAGTCTCATCTGCTCCGGGATGGAGACACTAGAGTGGAAAATGGACAGAGCACGGGTATTGCCCCAGACTGGCTCAGCTCAGAAGGACCCTTGCACTCTCAATTGAGCATCCAATACACAATATTTGATTTTAATGCTTGCAGGTGGATGAAAACTTCAGCCATCACACCTGACGTTGCCTGTTACACCCTGGAATAGGGCAACCATCTGATTAACGTGCCCTCTGACCTGGCACCGGGCAACTATCCCACCCTCTTTCACGCGTCTCCTAGTTCTGCTGCGTCTCCCACGCAAGATAAATGCTGCTTCTTCTGCCAGTAAATAGCTAAAAGAGCATTTATTTCACTGGGTCAATTTTTGCTGTGATTTAGGCAGGTGCAGTTCTTGGTAAGAGTGTTCTTTCAGCTTGAATTTGGTCTATTTTCTTCCGTTAATTGAACCTGCTCCACAATAGCAGCTGCTGAACTGAGCGCGTGAAGCCATGAACAAGCTTAAAACATCCCGGTGTTTGTTGCTAGGAGATGCTTGCCAATGCTTCACAGCCGAGTTAAAGGAAAATAAATATTCTAACCCCGTTCCCCACCCCTGGATTTCCTGCAGAGATCTCTAAAAATGCCACTGCCTACTCCTTATAGCCAAAAGGCAGTATTTGTAGCAAAGAAAAAACCCAACCCCAAACCCCCTCCAGTTCCCCCCAGTCTGCAACAGACACACAGGCAGCTACAAACTGGGGAACTCTCTGCGGTGAATTCTCTACCACACAACAGAAGGAGCACGGAAACCAGAAAGCTATTCACGAGGTACGAGCATGCAGACGAGACAAAGGGGAGGCTCTCGAGCATGTTAGTTGATCAGATCAAGTGTTAACGGTGACACAAAAAAAAAATGACTAGAAGGGTTCATGATTGGTACAATTGAGAATGAGAGCTGGGGAGCAGTCCTTCCACACTCAGCTAAGGATGATTCTAGAAGGAATACGTTTTTTACAGATTCATACTTTTTTAGGAAGCTCTTCCACAGGTTTCTCTTCTTTCTGAAATAACGTTGAAACCAAAAAGTCAGCAAAATTGCCGATGTATGTGAAAGGGTTGGCATTACTCTGCACATGTCCTGGGATCCCCTCCCAGCTCTGCTAATTGCAACGCTCCCCTCCTGGTGACCCT
Organism: Pedionomus torquatus; assembly: GCA_013398155.1. Classification (NCBI taxonomy): domain Eukaryota; kingdom Metazoa; phylum Chordata; class Aves; order Charadriiformes; family Pedionomidae; genus Pedionomus; species Pedionomus torquatus. The sequence continues at coordinate 17,867 of VZRU01013347.1, forward strand.
CAGAGATGCATTTAATAAAGAAGAGTCATTAACAGAGTTTTATTTATTAAAATACACATATTCTTTTTACGTCTTAGTATCCCAGTTTCTTTCTTGTTAGAAACTAAATTGTTAAATTACTCCTCAGCCCTCTTTCCACACCTGTGTCGTACCCAAAGAATGTAGGACACTGGCTGAGTCCCACCTATAGGTCACATTTTGCCTCTGCCACTTCCAGTTACAAGTTATTGCCATGAAAATTAATTTTTATTAATACACCCAAAGCCTAAATGAAAGTCCAAACGGTAAATTAAGAACGAGTTAACAGTAGAGGCCGTTATACTCACTTTACTTCGGGAGTCCACGTTTAGGAGGCACACTCCACAGGCAAGGTCTTGGGCGTTTTTAATCCCCGGGCGCAGCATACAAGAAGAGAAATCCAGCGAGTTTTCATCGGGCTAAAGAAACGAGGCAATAAAACGTAGGGATTTTCAGAGACTGGGAAAGCTTCAGACACGATGACAAAAGTTATCTATCCGGTTGCTACCGAGAGCCGTGGGATCACACCCGGGCCACGGTGGGGCTGATACATCGCATCTTCTCGTAGAACTGATGCGTGATTGAACCAAAGCCATTAGTGCGTATTTGCAATCCTGCCATGCAATCTCCATCGGCATTAATTTATAACACTCAAGCCCTTGAAAAAAAAAGGGTTAGACTACAAAGGAAAGGAATTCTTAAGTACCACCTTCCCGCATCAAAAGGGGAAGAAACTTCTGAGGGAAGAGCCCAGGCTGCTCCGTCTCAGCGGCAGCGACGATGAAGAGCGGGAGGAAGATAAACGGTGGTGTGTGAGAGCTGTTTGTGCAGCTGCCAGAGAGGAGCCACCGGCCAGCACCGCCTTCACCAGCGACTGCCTGGAGCGGGGTCTGTATCGGTGTTTATCGTCCCGAATTCCCTATTCTGATCACCTGATCAAAAAAAGGGCGGTGGTTATTCTTTCTGAAGGTCTTTTCCGAAGAGAGAATATGGTGCAGCAGCACAAAAATGGGATATCAAGGTTCACCAAACCCTAGAAGAATTAGAGTCACCGGCCATACACGAGCTCAGGTTAAACAGAGGCAAAGGTTGGGAGAACAAACCTGGAAACAAGTCACTTTTCCCACACACAGTCTCCCATTCCAGCCACAAGTACTTGAAAACTTCGCATCAGGGCGGCGTAAAGCTGGTGGAGTTTTGCCTGAGGGCAACGGCGCAAATAAAAACAACGCCTCAGAAAGGCAAGGAGCTTAAAAAAGGTGGTGTGGTCCTAGAACACGTGTGCTGCTCCATCCAGACTGCAGGGATGCCCATCACACACCCCCGCTGAACGGCTGGAGAATAACTGGAATCCTGAAAAAAACCCCACCCTTCTAGTAGATCAATCAAATTAATAAAGGCACTCTAGTATTTGTTTACCAAACGCAGGAGTGAAGCAAATGAGAAGGTCATCCTGTAATTTGCAGTGAAAAACCACAGGGCTGTGCATAAAATCGCCTTGTAACAAAATCCTGTAAAAGATAAAATTAAGCTTGCCAGGCACGCGCCTCCGAGCTGGAACGCTGCTCTCCACTCAGCTGGCACTTCTGCAGCATCTGGGATCCGTGGCTGCGGGACCAGGGGAGGAAGGAACGGGTTTCCACACCTTCCAGTGACCCAGGTGGGGAAGAGAAACAGAAAGGAGAGGATTTGGAGAGCTACAGGAGCCCGGGTCCCTCAGAGAACTTCAGAGGTGCCGTGTGTGTGTGTGGAGAAGTCATTATTGGCAGCTCCTGGTATGTTTTAAATTTATCCAGATTACTGCAGCTCGGAGAACACATGGCCGAGCTCTGGAGTTCAAGGTAATCCCTGTAATCTTCTAAGGAAAAGCATTTTAAGAACTGAATTTTGATCCACTTGCTTAAATCAGGAGAGGGTCCTGATGGCTTTTTAGATCGTTACTACCATCAGCGCCGGAGTTCGAACAGAGGAGCCCCCGTCTGGCAACCTCCTCTGCCGAGCAGTAAAACACTGAATGTATAAATTTCGTCTTACGACAGGCTTTAATGCAACACAGGACACGGCCAAAAATACCTGCCTGCCATCGCTGTTGGTACTGGAGAGGTTTAAAATGCGTAAGAGGTGTGTAAAAAGGGACTGTTAACCCATAACAGCTGTTTTGCAGGCGGTGAGAGGGAGCTGAAGGCGGCTAGTTGAAGCAGAGACCCTGTACTCTGGGCCTGACTTATAAACGAGCGTTAATTGAGGAGCAAAAAATCATTAGTGGCCATAGTTGCATTGGAAGAAGGAAGCTACAAATTAAAACATTCAGTGAAAACACAGCCCTAGGAATGATCTCCTTATTGATGGACTGATACTGAGAGTCGAGGTCGAGGGATCCATTGCACAAGGTGACGTCAGGGGACGGATGATTCCCTAAAAAGAGGGGTTTTACCTTAAAGTTATTTTGCACGTGGCATTTCCTGCAACACACCCACACAAAAGTGCAAGGTATTTAATGACAAGGTGATTATTTTTTTTTGCCTTCTAATTGTGTGTATTCTGTACCTGGCCCCACCATGTCCCTCTGTTTCCCAGTTCCTTTGCAGACCCTTCCCACGGGATGCTCCTTCTTTAAAGGGGATCCCTCAGACAGCTCCTCACCGTCTCTCCCCGGAGCCATCACCCAGGTCTGTAGGAAGCTCCCAGGCTCCTACCAGTCCATCTCAGAGCAAAGGAACCTTCTCTGGTGGTTCTATTCAGAGGAGGAAAAGCTATTTAGTCTGTAGCAGGAACCAAAACAAACTCAGGCAGTTGCAAATGCAGAGAGAAAGGAACAGAGTTGTGTTATTCCTGCGCTGCTCCGTTGTGCGCTCCTGCATTGCGAGGATGAAAACTAATTGGAGGGATATTACAAGGACAAGATACGCCTACGCTGTTCTGGCTTCATAAAAGGGCTTCCTGAAATTTTATTACATTTCCCTGATTGGAGAGGTCCACAGACACGCAGGGTATCATTTAAATCATTAAGATACTACGTAAGGTAACATCACATTTGCACATAAATAAAAGTTTTCATCCAGGGAGCTGGAAACTGGATATCACAAATAAGCACACTTCCGTTTTGCAAGAGAAGAAATACAAACTGTAAAGTCAGAACACCCCGTGAAGCCATTTTCCACGTAATTATGACTCTCTTTTTGGTAAAGGCAAGGCTTATTTTTCGGTCTTACCGTTAAAGCAGCAAGTGACATGAAGCTTATTAGGTTGTTCCACACTTTATCAATATCCTTCAGCAGCTGCTGGAGCTTCTCACTACAAACGGCCGTTGCTTTGATACCCAGCTCCACTCTCTTGGTCACTCTGTAGACTTCAACAACCCCTGTCGATGCGAAACACAGCGGAGGATTGCAGAGGATTCACTGCAAGCACAGGTTCCCGAAACCGGAGCTGAGAAACAGCCCCAAACGGGCACGGGCACGGAAGGTGGGCAGGGACGGGTATTTCAAAGCAGTAGCTACATTTATTTAGCACAAGAATTGTTCATTATTTCAGTGCAGGCAAAGATTAAACTAAAACTATCATTTTGCAAAGAGCGATTATAAACTACTGTTCTTCAGAGCAGAATTTTCAGTGTAAGGGACGTGGTAAATTAACACATACCTAATAAATACTCCATGCCTTGAGCAGACTGGATAACCTCAGTGCAAACGGATGAACTACTTATTCCATTTAAGGTGTCGTTTGCTTTCTTTATGACCTGGTGGAAGTGAATTTCCCAAAATTATGGTGTTATCTACCTTAAAATAATCATTACGAACAAGACCGTATCCAGCAGAAACTATTATACAAAAAAAGGAGGCAAATTAAATACGAAATAATTGCCCTACTCCCTCACGTGGTTTTATACATTCACGCTGTAACTAGATCAGGGGAAAGATAGGAACGTTTAAAACCTTAATGTATTCCCCCAAATAATTTCATTACCAAAAATCAATGGGTTTTTAGAGCACGCATGCATTGCTGTCTAGTTTAACAATAACATTCACAGTTTCAGCTCTCTGATACTCAAACACAAAGAAGAAATTTTAAGGAAAACTCATCTGGCTGGGAAACGTCTGACACCCGTTACCAGAAAATGAATGGCCTCTCTGCATGGCACATTAAAAAAGCCCATTTCCCAAAAAGTGCAGAAAAGCCAACTGGAATCAATGTCCCGAACAACACCCAAAACACAGGAACCCCACAATAAGTAGTTAACTGGAAAATTTAGGCAAAAGTAAATCAGAAGTGACAGGGAGATTAGCAGAGCATCTCAAGGCGAGGAGGTAACGCTTCTGCTGTGTGACAGCTTTTGGTTTAAAAACTGTAATCCACGGGCTGAGCGACACCCTTACTCTGCCAGTACGGTCTTAAACACGGAATGAAGTGGTTCTTCCAGGAAGGAGGAGGTTTCAGAGAGCAGACACTTACTTGCAGGGCGCTCTCCAAGCATCTCTGCCACTCGTACGCGTACCTCTCGCTTTCCTGTTTGAAAGAAAAGGTCAGTCTGACGCCTGGTCCTACCCTCATTTCCCTTTCTCCTATGGCAACAGACACACAGTGAACTTCTAAGAGACAATTTGCAGACTACTTCTAAACTTTTACCGTACCTATTCCTAATTTCTCCCCCCTTCTTTACATATTCTCTTTGCACCTGGACTCTAAAATTTGATTTCTGGGAGTTAGCAGCAGTTTTTAAAGGAAGAACATACACAAACAGGTAAAAAGTGTGCCCTGCGCATACCCACTCCCAACACATTTGTTACAGCTCTGCTGTTCGAGAAACGGGGATTAGCAGAATTTAATCCGAGTCCTTTCGCCATTTATTCTGATGATGAGCGAGAGAAATAACTACCCCACAGCCAAAAAAGCGTTAAGCCATTTCCAAAAGCCAGCGGTCTCAGTGCCAAAACTGGGATTAGATTTAAGTCGTAACTAATTTCCAGTTACGAGCTTCGACCGCAAGGGCAGGTGATTCTGACAGACTTTGAGACAACAGCATTTTTTTTTTCCCCATTTCACAAGAAGTTAAAGACAGGAGAGAAGAAACCTCCTTTATGAGCAGTTTCTCATCAAAACATCAAGATGCCACTCTAGAATCATCCCCTAACTTCCAACAGCTAAAGTCCCAAAGAGTCGGGATACAGACCACCCTTGATACTGCACTGATGGAAGTAACTGCCAATTTGCTCGTATTCCATGACGCTTCCTCACCTCAACTTCCCCGGTCAAGTCTTTGTATTTGTCTCTGATGACGGGCAAAGCGGGCTTCTCGCTGAGAGTATTCGACCGATCTCTAAATGGCTGTTCCAAAACCGGTAAAGGCGAAGAGCGACTTATTTCTCGGTCTCCAAGGCTTAAGCTCCTTTTATGAGACCCTAAAAAGTTAGGATAGAAACAAGGAAGCCTTTTACTCATAAAGGCACAGACTATTTAAAACGAATACAGCCGTACCAGGGGATGCAGTACTAGTCCAGAAGAACAAAACCTTCTATTTATTCGCCTGGTGCGAATTTCTCCAGTTTCTCAATTCTTAAGAATTTTTGGCACTTTTTTTTTTTTTTCTTCTCCAAAAGGACCTGCTCCAAACACAACAGAAATCAACGAGCATGTGGTTTTTTGGTTTTGCTTTTTTTTTTCCCCCCATTGGTTGGACTAGATGATCTTAAAAGGTCCCTTCCAACCTCGGTTATTCTGTGAGCAGATTCTGCTTGCTTCCAGCAGCCTTTGGAACAATCCTCATTAGCTAATTTATAATTTAATTAGAAAAATGAGCCTTTGATAAGCACGTGCATTATGGGCTCCCTCCGCCCCGCGGGGGCTTACCTTGCACAGACAAGTCAAAAGTAGCCAGTTCGCTCCTGATCATTTCTTCGCTAGATTTCACCTTGCTTTGGGATGTCGCCACCAAGAAGTCAAACTTGCTGATTTTTGGCTTTTCACTTTGGAATTCTCCAAAGTCATCTGTGGACTCTCTTCGCAGCTCAGCAGAGATACCACCAGCAAGGAAATCTGCCTCTTGATTCGCGTCGGCCGCCGCATCCTGTGCTTCAGCTGAAGGTCTTGCAAAATCACCGAAGTCTCCGATGTCATCGTCACTCGGGCCGCTGGATATGGGTCCAGAGTCTTTAAAGTTTGCAAAGGCTGCAAAGGAAACGTCCTGTAAAGCATCCTCGCTGGAAAAGGTTGTCACTTTGGAAACTGTTGTCATGGTAATGTTTTCTGAACTGCCAAACAAGGTCTCCTTCTTCTGAAGAACAGAAGTTGCCGCAGAGGATCCGCTTCCTGAAGACTGGACAAAGGAGGAGAGTTTCTTGCCCGGCTGAATGTCTTCTTTGTCGGAGCAGTCGTAGCTTGCCAGGCTGCTGACTGCAGACCCACTGTTGTAGCTTCCAAATGGGGCGCATTTCAAGTCGTCTATATCTGAGAAAAAACAAACCCTTACAATTAGAAGCTGAAGCTCAAACATCAATCTCTGTACAGCGTATAAAAACAGTAGCAACTTGCTGAGCGTCCCAAAGAACTGCAAGAACACACACGGTGAGTTGTTGCTTCAAGGAGGCTTCAACTAGAGTTTGTGGGGAAAAAAAAAGAAATAGCTGAACAATACCCAAGTGTTTCATACAGAAATTTCTCCATTTAATAAATGCAAGCCTCAACCTTTGAATATTATGTTATATTTTAAGCTGAAAGTCATCATCCCACTGTGGGTAGTGAAGAAACGCTAAAAAGAAATAAAACAAGTGTCTCTCAGCAGTAGAGATGGCAAAGATCACCGGCTCGGTGTCCTGCCGCTGGCTGCAGAACCTGCAATCAGAATGGACACAGGAGCACCGCACACACCCCGGTATTTCATCTTATCAAAACCAACCACACACAAGACTGGGCTAACTTTTCCAACTCCCTCCGATAAAAGTGTTCGTACACTTTAATTTTATCTTTAGGCTTTGATAAAACTAGTGTAGAAAAGACCGTGCGGCAGTAAGTTTTAACGTGCTGGAACTCCTGCTGAGGCTCAGGGCGGTCACCGCGGTGTCAGCCCCAAAACTTACAGCTTTGGAGGGACACAAACGCTGCGCAGATCCGGGTTTTAGCTTTTAACAAACTATTTATTCCGTTGGGCACAGAGAAAATCCAACCGTTCCGCAGAAAGCTCCAAAAGCTTCTACTCACCTGGCAGTTCTAGGGGCCAACAGGTTCTCCTCGCTGCCATGAGCGGGGACGAGCTAGAGCCCTGGTGCCTACACTGGAACCAGCGACGGAGCCCGCGCTGCGACCGGGGGCTGCTGGGCTTCCTCCCGCTACTCGTTCAACTCATCCCCCACGTTAGTCTAGACTGAGATTGATCCGTAGCGAAGGCACAGAGAGCCAGGGGCTGGGCAGTTTTCATTAAAGAAAAAAAAACCCAAACAAGCGAGCCCTACTATACTACAGTTGGCATTTGTTTTCCAGCATTAACGATTGTCAGTTTGGATCAGACATTCAGCCGCTGCTCAGTGCCCAGGGTCAAACGGTCTCCGGGTAAAGCCAAACCCAAACCAGAAAATATATTCTCTTGGCATGGTTTTAGCTGAGACTCTTCTGATAAGCACTATGGTCTTAACTGGCACCCAGTAGCAGCAACTGGGGTTCAGTAGAGCTGGGGTGGGAACAAGCTGACTTTCCAACTGCCCTCCTTATTCAGTCCGGCCACACCAGCCCCAGGATGAAGCCATTTTAACCAAACATTTCTGCCTTCGTTTATTCATTTTAGGGCAGGCTCCCCTTTAGGCTGCTTTCCAGGCATGACCCACATACATGGCTAATTAAAAAGTCCAACAAATATACAAGATAACGTCAGAGTGTAATGGCTGCGACAATAAAAGGCCCCTCGCCGTGGGTCAGCGGGGCTCGGTGTGTCATCTCTCGGGTGTTCCCAAGGGACGAGCCCACGACAGCGTCTCACCGACAAACCTCAGCCCCTCGCACACAGACAGCGAGATTCCCAAGTGCCACCCGAATATTAAATCTGAGGAGCATTGCGGCAGGGTAAACAGAGGAGAGATGAAATCCCCCGCTTATGGAAGAGAGAGACGGCTGCGAGGTGAAAAGGAGCTGACTTGTAAGGGATCGGTAATTTATCACGAGAAACAACACCTTGTGCTCTCAAATATAAGGGTTTTGTTTAAAGAAGTTAAATGAAAGCTTTGCTAGCGTTAAAGACTGCCAGAATAACCTCCAAAGCGTTAGCCAACTGTAATTAATCCTGGGATCTTGAAAACCCCACTGTGTACTAGGCAACCTCCTCCCCTTCCCCCCCCAATTTGTGTTGACTCCAAACCCCAGCAAAGATTTAAGCATCGCTATTGTTTCGGTCTTCACCAGGAAACGAAGAGCGATGATCTCACTGCGAAGCTCTGCACAACCTATTGTGAACGATTTCTTTGATAACCGGTAAGAGCTGAAAACACATCCTACAGACCCAGGTCAGCGTGGTCCCGTCCCCCCCGGATCGGGTCCTGGCTCGGGGACAGGCAGAGCCAGCAGGTGCGGTGGGAATCCTCAGCTGCCATCAATGGGTCACGGCAGGGGGGGCAGAGCAGCGTTTTAATTATTCACACACTAAGATTCCAGATTCCCTACGGGAATTCAGGCAGACCCGAAACCCATCCACACGGCTACAAGAGCTGAGATGAAAGGTCAAGCCTTCAGTTCTATCCATTTTATTTATCTGGATAGTTATGAAAGGATTACTCTGGAGAATAAACTTTCCACAGAGTATTATATTACAGGAAAAATACCGTGTTTGGAGACAGAGTGTTTGAAGCTAAAGCAGGCCTAAAGCGATGTATTGAATCACAGGATTGTCTAGTTGGGAAGGGACCTTTCAGATCATCGAGTCCAAGACTGAGAAGCCTAAAAAATATTGAGAAGTATGAAAAATACAACTGTGTGGGCAACTGCCCATAATCCAAGGTGAATTCGCTTTTAGAAGAATTTCCACGCTACTGCAAAACCCGCCAACGTTCTGCTGTGCCACGCACCGCGCCTCATAGAATCTTTCACCACGAGTTAGATGGTTTTGCACAGGGGAAGCAAAATCATAACCTTTGCCACAGCCAAAGGCTGATCTCGGCTCTTACAGCATTTGCTGCCCAACAAAAGGAGGGTTTTTCCCCCTCCTCGACAGGCAGCAGAGCAACTCGCCACAAACTAATAAGCAAAAAAGCAGTTTAGATGTGAAAAGCCCTTCTTGGTTGACCCTGGAGAACCCTTTGTGATGGGAGTATCTTTATTATTGGCAAAAAGACCGTTTTATTAAGCAGTGTTACGACCTGCTCTGCCAACAGCCTTTTTTCTTAAAGACCGCAGACAGGTTTAATGAATAATAAAGCTCTAGCTAAAATGCTGCAGCTCCAGCCTATGGTGTAATAAAAGCTTCACTTTCCTGCTACAGCCATTCAAAATTTAAAAAGGTTCATGTGCATCAGTAATGGTTTTGTTTTTTTTTTTTTTTTCAAAGCAAGAGATGATTAAGTGGAAAAAACATGAATTACTTCTAACTCAGCACCACACTTGGGGAAGACCGATGCTACGGAGCTACCGCCACTCCTCCCAGAAGAAACTTTTAGTAAGAACTGGATCTGAATGGATTAGAAGCATCAAATTTTATGAAATAAACGAACAGAGTATAAATCACTCAAAAATTCTATGCAAATACTTTTTTTTTTTTTTTAAGATACACAATGGGTTTTTTTTGTAGGGTTAAAAGCAATTTCTTCGTTCCCATTTTTTGGAGACCACACAGGAAATTCCCTGTCAAAGCAGGACAAATCTTGGACTGATCCTGCGTTTGGAATCCTACAACCCTACCACACGAGCTACACCAACAGATGACAGTGAAATACATCACCATAAACCAGCACTGCTCAGTAATCTCAGCAGCAATTCTGTGGTGCCTTTCAGAAACAGCCCAGCAGGTTTGAGCTTAGTTTTGTTATAAAAATCCAAAAGCTCCTACTCCTAATGCAGTTAAAGCCACGCGTCATCGGCACCACCAGCTTTGCCCTGGCAGGACCAGGAAACACCCCCAGGTTGAATCCACTGGAACAGGCTCTCAGATCGCTTAAAGAAAGGGACAGGGTGCATCTGTAAAAATCAAAGTCAGATCCATTCAAATTGCACGTAATCACATTTCCCCCCTCCCCTTAGAAATACTTCCCAGTGAACCAAGAATAGAAAGAGTGATGTTCAGTGTCACGCTGGAGAGCAGTAACTTTCTGAAAGCTTTAGAAACCAAACCCAACTTGTATTTCTTCCAAAGCAAAAGGTTTAAAATATTTACCCCTATTTCCCATCCAATTCGAACTACCAAAGCCACAGTCCAGCCTGCTCCTCACCTGGGGACAGCTACGGCCACGCGGCTCCTGGGGAGGCAGAGCAATAGCCACCAAGGCACCTAAGAAACACTGGTGGGGCAGGGGAAATAGTTAAAACACTGTTTCCCAACATTATCTCATCTACGGAGAAACCTGACAGCCTTCCTTTGAGCCAACTATAACAATTTATTTCAGCTACCAAAGATTAAGTTCTGGCTGGAGGCAATTTACAAGCTGGAGCCTTCAATGTCAACAGTTTAATCATTTAAGGAAAACCCTTGACGGTGTTAGTGATATTCTAAAGAAAACTGGAAAAGACAATTCAGAAGATAAGATATTTAGTGATTTTCACCAACGTAGGAGACTTTCAAGTTTTTATATTTCAGTTTGTATTAAATTCTGATGAGTAAATGCAATTTCTGTGTCACTTTTTTTTGTTGCTGGGGTGGCGCCAGACGGTACCTGGTTCTGTTCCTGGTAGAACAGCATCAACCCCGAAGCTCTTATACTGGGACCATCACCAGCAGCCTGAGCACCGGGTCCAGAGACTGGACGGGGACAGACACCCCCACCTCCTACCGCTTCCAGTGGGGCTTCACCCGATAAAAGGTGGAAACTGGAAAAATACAGAGGCTTGTACGTACTGCTGCTACCTGTTGTGCCTATCAAGCAAGTAGACAAATTCAAAGCCCGTTTCTCATCCAGCGAAGCCTGGGAGAGGGTTAACGATAAGGGAGTTACTCCAGTTTACTTTGGCCAAAGAATGGATGGCAGCACCCAGCACGGCCTCGCTGGAAACCATCAGGAACACTGACTGTAAGATAAATGAAAACGAAGGACAAAGGAGAGAAAAGCCTTCAAACCATACGGAATCAAAGAATTTGCTAATTATTTTTAAATTATAATGACAGATAACGTTTCACAGCAGAATAAAGCCCCCCTGAGCGTGTGCTGGCAGCGGAGCCGGCTGAGCGCAGCCCCGCAGGAGCCCAGGGCAGCGGCTCTGCCTCCGCACTCGGAAAACACGCACCCACCACTATTAGAGGCCTTGGCAGGGTAAAGAGAGCATCCTTAAACTCTGCTGTTTGCAGAATTATACTAACTGAGAGCAAGTGAGCGACTCTGACTGTTGAGTCCGGACACAAATGTAATAAAGTAGAGAGTCATGAACATTACGCTCCCTCCCGCAGGTAGGATTAACTGAGCAGGCGAACAGCCCCAGCCCTGCAGAATTCTGTTTATATACAAGCCCTCAGTTAAAAAAGCTTTAGGGCTGAGCACAACCTACGGCTTCTCCAGGATGAGAGGGGGAGGGTGGTTTGGGTTTTCTTTTTTTTTCTATTTTTCCTTCCCTTTTAAAAATTCTTTCATGATTGGCGTAAAGAAGAGAAAACACACTCTGCTTTCTGGTCTGGCTGTTGCTCTTGTGGCAAAGAACTACAGAAACCCAGTCTGGGCCAGTGTAATGCTTTAACTTTATTCCACTTAATTATTTTTAGCTTTTTGCCTTGTCTGCCAATTTGACGTTAATCCCAAACTGTTTGTGGCTCAGGATTTGGAGGAATTCAAAGTGACATAATTACGGGACACGTGTTTGAAAGCTTCAATATTTAGAGAGCCAGGAGATCCCAAAGAGAAAAAGGAAGCGAGGCCCTTGACTGATTAACTCAGTTTGGATTAGCTAAATAAATATCAGAATATTGTTTAACGGGCTGCTACTCATAAAGGCCTAGATAGTGACACATTTTCCAGTGGGTCCCCTTCACTCAGGCGTACCGTAAGCGTGGCTGGGCTGACAGCAGGGGAATCCAAACGAGGAGACCTCGGGACAGAGAAAACCTTATTTCTGTCTTCAGGCTGAACCACCACCATCCCCTCCAAACCAACTCACAGCAACAACCCTGCCCTCCGCACATCTCCTTGAATATGATCCCTCTCAAAAATTGCTCTTTAAAAAAAAAAAAGAATTAAAAAAAGAGAATTGTTTAGTAACGTTGCAGAAAGTGCGCAGGGAGCGAGGTCAAAGCGTTGAAAAGGAGAAAGGAGCTCACCCACACCAAAGGCACCCACCAGCTTAAGGGGATACTATAACTTTAAACTTTGTATTTTTCAGGAAAAAAAAACAAAACAAAACAAAACCAAACCAAAACAAAGAAGAGATGCATTGCTGGTTTGCAACAAATCACACACATCCCCACATTTTCAAAATATGCCAAGATAATATTTATTAACACAGCAGGACTTACAGATCACAAAAGATAGTGATACATAGGAGCTCGTAAGGGCGTTATCAGAATAAAGCATGCAGGTCAATACTCGCAGAAGAGAGATATCAAAGCAGATCTGAGAAGGCACATTCACACAGGAAATGTTTAGTTGAAATTAGACATTAGAAAAGCAGCAAAAAACCTGAAGTTGATTAAAATATACAGAGATCTCCAATAATGCCAAAGGGGGGGTAAAAAAAAAAAAAAAAGGTACTTTACAGATTTGCAAGTGCAGCAAATGGATAACCCTTTGAGAACACCCGGGCGAGGGCAGGCTCTCGCTGCAACGTTTGGCAGGACACAGAACAAATTAGGTTCATATAACATGACTAGGCGCTAATTAAAACAGTTTCATTTTGGAGTAAAACGTAAATTTGGTTTAAAAGAAGCAGCCCGGTTGAAACTAGCAGCATGCAGCCAGCGCTCAAAGGGTTATACGAAGTCAATGCAAGAAAAATCAGGCAACATTAGTATAATCTACCTTCCACACAGAGAATTATAGCAAAGTTTAAAGAGACAGTATCCCCTTTGGAGAGAGAAAACTCAAAACCTTTCTTCCCTCGGAGACCAAGGTCTGTCGTACGGGAAGCAACTCAATGATTTCTTTCTGATTCCCAGCGTAAGCAACCTACCTGCCCGTACCTGGAAGCTACCCAACGGGAAATCTCGATAGCCAAAGGATAAAAAACTCTGTATGGGTACGTCAGAAGATGTCAAATCATTGATCGGCACCCTCTGTCCCGCTGCTGTTTCACTGGAGATGTTAAATAACACTGTGTGTGCAAACATCCAGCTCCCCGTGACCGGCCTCCCATTGCTCAGCAGCGAGGATGGCAAAGGGATACTGTCCCTTTTGGACATTAGATTTACAGAGAGAAGAAGATTAAGAGGGGAAAATAATAAATATACCTGCTTTTTAACTTATGGAAACTGGAGGAGGGAAAAAAATATTAAAAAAGAGGACTCGAACATCAAGAGTTCATAGCTTGAAATGCATCAAACGCACAGAAGGGAACACGTGAGCACAGAAGTACTTGTAACAGATCGTCCGGAGCACGCTCCGCTATGAGAACCAAACAGGGTTAAAACAGAGCAAAACTCTCCCTGTGGAAAAACATCTAGCTTGGCACCATAGGAGAATACAGACTCGTTTAATAAAAATAGCTTCTAATTAATACTTCAGAGTTCAAAAGTTTAGCAACAAGCGTATGATGGGCTAACTCCTTTAAACAAACCAAAAAAGACTTTCCTGCCACAAATGGCAATTATTAATCACTGATTCCTGTGGCAAAAGCTCACATCTTGTAGAAGAGCTACATGAGTCAAACTACCACCAAAAGAGGCTAGAAAAATATTAGGAAAAAAGTGCTTTCAAAACCAAAGTAAACATTCAAGAATACACTGTAGATGCTACGTTTTTGAAAGCTCACTCAACTTGGAATTTTACCAAGCAGTAATATGAAAATTAAATGTCTTTGCTAATAAATTATTCCTGATATTTTGTACCCTGTTATAGAGTATCTTCCATGTCAAAGTTGCCAACTCAATCCTCTTCCTACTTAAAAGTACCATATAATGCAAAGTTACAGTACCGTGTGTTTTCTCTGCCTATATCTGCAAAACTGGAAGAAATATTTCATATGGAAATAACCAATTCTTGCAGTAACAGCGTTTACATTTACAGTTTGTAGGCTCCCTCCCTGTTCAGAACAGCCTTTGACCGCGTAATACTTGTCGCTCGAACACAGTAACGGTTCCCGTATTATTGAAGGCCACAGAGCATTGAACTACGTCTTCTCTTCCCATGTACATATGAAAAGAAAAAGCAGGACACTTGGGAAGTCTGGTTGATGATATGCCATCAGCTCGGAGGTGGTGAATTCACTCTCTCAGGACTACTTTCATAAAGGGAAATTAAAGAAGGTGAAAGCCTAAAGTAGAAGTCCCAGGGTTTTAAATTCAGGTCCAAGAGTTACTAATTACATAAACTACCATTTACAGGCCCTCTGCAATTACTCCAAGAAGGGTTTTAACTCTAAAAAAAGTGAACGCGATACTTCCTGCTTGCAATCCTGCAGAATATTGGTTACATAGATTAAGCCCCACCACAACGGGAATACACTAGCGTTGCTGATTAGACATATTATCATTAACAGCACAAATTAGTGTTCTGCCTACCCTTCTAGAAGCGCAGAGTGGGTTAAGTCCTCAAGCCAAATGCTTTGTTGAAACCAAGAGGTCAAGGTGAGACTCTGCCATTCATCTCGCTAATATAAATGGAACGGCACTGTTTGCATTAGAAAAATTTTCCCCTGGAATCCCGTAAGTGACAATAGCTGACAGGTACCGGTAAGGACGACGTTTTCAAATCTCAAAAACAAACTGGTGTGGAGTTCAAACTGTTCAATCTATTTATAGTCGTCTAAGACAAAAAAAACAAACACCGCCCTTGCTAAGGGGCCGTTGGCTAGCAGCTGCACAGATTTAGAAGTCTTCTACTAGTGAAAGACCAGTGCATAATACTGTAAGTTAGCAGACAGAAGGACACGGAAACCCATCACCTACGTTACCAGAGCAATCTAACCAGTTCCTCACCTGCTGCTGGTGGATGCTGGCCACTAACTGTTGGCAAATCCAAAGAGCTATCAGACATGACATGCTTAAGATCTCCTCCCACATCAGCCAGTTTCATGTCAAACTGAACAGACAACGCGTCTTCAGAATCCTCCTTGCCCACACTGCTGCCACCGATGGAAGGAAGATCCAGAGACTTCACCGAAGCAGAGTCTTCTTTGGCCTGCTTGAAAGCCGCGACTTTGTCCACCAGGGACTTATCCACGCTGTTGCATGTGGAAGAGAACTTGTTAGAGTGAAAGTCGGCAAAATCATCGTCGCTCTTCACTGAGGAAAGCGTGTTGTCCTTCGCCTCCTCAAAGCCTGTTCCAGAGCCTTCCAGAGAAAGCTGTTTGAAGATGTCGTACTTGGTGGGTGTAGCAGCGGCAGCAGAGCTCTGCCCGCTCTTCACCGCACCGGCCGCTGAGCCAGACTGAGGAACAGCCTCTAGCTTCAGCGCGTTGTATTTGTCATCTGGTTTTTGTTCAGAAAATCCACTGCTATTGTTGAAAGCCATAAAATCTGCAAAGTCATCTTGTCCAGTGGCTGATGCGCAATTAGAAAATTCCCCAAAAAGGTTGAACTCTCCAAAGTCATCAGCTAAGCTGGAACTTTTGCCAGGGGCTTGTTGTGTGGTGGTAGACGGAAGGGGTGGGGGGGGAAAGGAGCCCGATTTCGCTGTATTAAGTGCAGGTGGAAAGGATGGCTGCTTGTTTTCTCCAGTAGAGGAAAAGATATCCAAGTCTGCTAGATTCAAAGAGGTCTTTGCTTGTGTTTGCTGTTTTGACTGGACGGGCAGAGAAGGGAAGGGCGTAGGGAAGGTTTTGTCTTTTGTAGGTGGCTCTAATGGTGAGATACTGTCAGCGGTTTTAAAATCTGTGAAACCATCATCGTTTCCTGCAGGCTTGAATTCGGCAAGGTTATCTCCTGAGAATACAAACAAGGAGAAAACAATAATAAGACACGGCAGTGACAACAAATACATCATACCCCACAACCGTGCAAGCAAGCAAATTATTTCATGCAATGTCAGAAGGTTTTATGCAAACTATTTAAATTAAGTCTTCAGAATGCATGGAGAACTGCAAACTCAACTTCTACAAACCACACAAGTGTCAGGGTCAGCAATTCTAATACATGTTCCAGCAAACATGAAAGTCTTTCAAACGGCCTCAAAGTCAGATTAAATTCTCTTTGCACTGAGTTAATATCAAAACACACCATGACTGAGAGATTCAGAAGGTGATCACTACCGTCTCAAGCAAGTTCTTTCTCCCACCTCATCCTTCCTATATTTGCTAAGCAACAAATGTAATCTTGAATTTCACTCATACCGATAAAGTATTTGCCTTTTTCCTGAAGCAATTCTCCCCCTCCCTCCCTTCAAAATATTGCCCAAATGCAGTTTCTTCATGGGGGCATCAGCAGAGGGCCGAGACAAAAGGGGAACTCAGGAGAGAGCCCCCAGACTTGACTGGTGGCTGAAGGCATTTTGAGCAAAGCTTGGTTAAAAGACGGCAGTCAGCCAACAAGCCTCTCCAAACGAGCATAACGGGGAACGCAGCGGGTGGAAGAGACAAAGCCCCAAACAAAGGAGAATGCAGTGATCTTAAGGTGTTGGTTTAGAACATTTTTAAACTCTCATTTTTAGTCTATTGTGTTTTCCTTCTGCCAGGTTCACCTAAACACACCCTGGTGTTACGCGATCAGAACTTCAGCAAGCGCAATAGAACGCTGGCATCTTCTGGCTTCTGAGACTGATTACATGTTACAGGGAACTCAGCACAATTACTTATAAGATGTGCAGATCTCTAGTCCAACTGCCTACTGAATGTAAGATAGTACTAGGCAAGGATTGTGATTTAAATCTGATTAACCATGAGTTAACAATATTTTCATTGAATTTACATTAAATATTTCAGTGTACTAATTTTACAAGTTTCTTCCTATTCATACACAATTATTATTTTTTTATGAAGCAATTTCTTTTGAACATGAAAGATGTTATTTAACCCATTCACCAGCATGTACATACTTGGACTATTTGTAAATTTAAAGTATTGTGTCCAATAAACACCTTTTGTTCTATTTTAGAAGTACACCGTTAACATTTAATTTATAAGCTACTACACAGATTCATACCTTAAATTAGCTAAACCACTATTTTAAAAGCATGCTCTTTATAATGGTAGTAAAGGACTATGACTATAGCTAACATTCTTCCCTTCTCCCTCCTCTCCAAATCAACTCATTTTGCCAAGCAACAATAGTTGACTGCATGAAATTGCTATTCAACGATCAAACCTAAAACATCACAGCAAACTAAACTTACTGATGAATGGCAAACTTTTCCTTTAGAAATGTAAGCTGGTGAAAGGGTTAAGAGTGGTCAGACCTGGACAGCAGGCAAATGCAGTAATTTTCTATATTTTAGAACATGTACAGAAAGAGATAAAATGTTATTTCACTCCATTGCATGCATTTAATCCTGAAGAGGTACGGAGCCTAGGAACCTCATGAAATATCACAAGAGTTTAAGAAACTCAGAAAAAAAGAACTCCATCTTTGAAAAGTAAGGAGGAGTGACCTCAGGTAAGCAGCTTTATCCTAGGGTCTAAAGTGGTTTTCTGGGTATATCGTAACTCGTGGAAGTCAGGATATGTTAGTTATATATTTATCTTCTCATCTGTCTACTGGTAATATACAGAAGTTAGCAGGGCTGTAGAATTTTTCCCCATTTGATTAAAAAGATGAGATTACCACTTCTGTTGCATAATCTCATCTTTTATCCTGACATAGATGGTCCTGGAAATGGCTTGGGGAGACTCTGCTTTTGTAATTACATATATGTAGCACCTCAGGTGCCATCTAATTTTTACTTTTCCAAACGAAAAACAATTAAACACAATAATAAACCCAATAAGTGATCAGTTTTGTTCTTCAATCCTAGAAAAGTTTAAATTCTGCCCCAATAACAGAAAAAGTTGCGATTTTGTCCAGAACTATCTTATTTTATCACACGACTCCTTACTTCCTACCATGTCATTATTTTAAAATAAAGCTCAGAAGCATCCAGAAGAGATGCTGATCTTCTAGAAGTACAATTTGTAATTTGTTCCAATCGTATCTTGCATTGTTTTTTTCAGGATACTTCATGCCAAGTTGTTCAGAGGAGCAGAAGGACCATTATTCTACAATTCTAGCCATGGAATTTCTGCTGCTTAATTAGAATCACACACACACAAAAAAAAAAACCGAACAAGAAACCTCCCAAATCCCAAAAGCATATTAAAACAGTTTCAAAACCCACACTGCTTACCTAAGTATTTGCTCTCTGCTGGTTGTTCTAATTCACGGAAAGCACTATACTTGTCCCCACCATCTAAAGAACGTGAGAAAAGGAATCAGTTTACATAAAGGTATTAGGAACTTCCTTCATAAATTTTATAGTGGTATAACTTCTCTGATTATTTCACATTAACATTTTATTGGTGCTAAAACCAAGATATATGCAATATTGCAATAAATTGCTCAAAGCGGTTGCATGTTTTTCCCTTTACCTCCAAAAGTAGCTGTACTTTCAGAAGGCTTCTCAGCTGCAATTCCTTTGAACGCAGCGTACTTATCAGTCGAGGCGAGCGTCTTGGTACCTGGGAGTGGCATTAGTAAAGAAGGAACACTAAAAACAAAAAGAGATAAAAGCAAAGTTCCTCAGGTTATCCAGAAGAAATCTTTGTTTCCAGATCACATTTAGAGAAGTCTCTTATTACAACTACACAATTTGGATCTCTAAACCTAAGCTTGTATCCTAAAGAGTTCTTAATCAAGAACCTGATTAAACTACTTCAATCTCTGTAAAGAATAAGGGCGTGTAGACAGGCGGCTGGTAACTGATGGGTTAACCCACACTTCACCATCTCACCTAATTGCTTTCTTTAGGCCAGAAGTCAATTTTCGCCCTTCTTGATTTTAACTTGTACCAAAACACGAACTAAACACTCCAGAACTTTACACCATAGGAATTCTTAGCCCAGGAGAGAATCAGCACACAGGAATCTCTGCTGTTTAATTTATCACTTGTCCAGGGCAGCACAAGGACAATTCTTCCTGGTAGAACTAGATACAGTAAAGAGTTCAAACTGCATGAGATTTTGCCAGCTCCATACTTTCAGCTTATCTGCTTTTGATTCTATTTCATTACGTACTTCAAAATTAAGAGAATAAAGCGGAACCACTGTTCAAAAGGAAGGAAAGGGTAACTTTGAATTTCTGTCAGTGCAAATCTGCGAGTTCAGGCAGGTATGGAATCAGCGAAATAAGGATGAGCCCACAGTTCCACAAATTCACCGAGCCCACAGTTCCACAAGCAAATCTTTCTGGACATAAACACACTCTACTTCGTACAGTAGAATTGCCATAAAAACCTAACACCGTGTTAGCAACTGCTGTAAGATTTAAAAGACGTTCCGCGGAGCTGTGCTTGCCCTCCACACAAGCCCCCTTATCAGACCTTGGCAGCTCTAGAGAACAACATCCTTTACATATGAATAATGCATTTTACCTCTAGTTGATGTCATTCAATACCACGCACATGGAAAACGTGAATGAATTTCTGTGGCGTTCTTTGGCCCGAAGCAAGAATCTTTCCATAGCCATTTAAATCTCCTTATCAGCAGCCTACAAGCGACACACCAACCCAGCGCTTGCACACACGTGCTAACGATGGTCTGGGATGCCTGCAGACAGGCAGGGCCACGGCAAGAAAATATAGCTTATGGTAACATAATTAAATTTCCCATCACTGCAAAACAGGCTATTAGATATGCAATCTCGGCAAACGTAATGGTTAATCAGCTGCACTCTACAGATGGCTTTTTTTTTAAATAAAGCTCCATAAGCAATTAGATTAGAGCTCATTGTGACATTCTGTTCAAAACCAAATGCTTTAAAAAACGAATAAAGAGAACTGCTGCAGTGAAGAAAAAAACACAGTTTTTAATTTTTATCTTATTTTTTAAAATATCCTCTGCTTCTCATTGTGGAATTTACAATGTTTCTGTTAAATCTTTCAGTAACAGGAAAGTTTCAATTGCAAAATGACGTCTTCTACAAATAAAATAGAGCATCTTCAGATACAAGTGGCGTCGACTGACATCAGCAAAATTACATTTCTAACACAAAATGCCATTAGGCACAGCATAACAGAACAATTTGTTTTAGTATCCCCATTTGATGTCACTGTTGAGGAAGCCACTGGTAATCACTGCTTACCTGGAAAGCGCCAGTTCTATTTGCAACTAAGAACAGTCAGTTCAACACAGCAAACGTGCACGTCTGCAATTAGACACCTGGGAGGTTCATCAAAGTTCACCATGTGAAGTTAAAGGAAACAACACTGAAATTTTGCCATGACAGGACTTTGAAGGATTAATTGTAAACTCTCAAGGGGAGCAAACATGCTTGCTTATTTATTTATACAAAATTTGCCTGATCTGGAACTACAATTTGGCAGTCTCCCAAATGAAACGCCAAGACTGCTGAAGTCTGAATGAGATTGCGATTGAGATTTAGTCGGTTATCGGAAGTTTAAGCACTGGCCAGAGAAGTGATAGAAATAACACAACCCCTGAAGTTCTGTCATTTAAGAGTATGATGCTCTTTGCATGAGTTGTGAGGTCCATATTCAGGGCCCGAAGACAGATCTTGATGTCAAGCAAATGGTTTCTATCAACTCCAACAAACACAGGCTCCCACTTTTAATGGAAGCACAACTCCTCCGTCCCAGAGCATTTTTTCTGAATAGCTTTATGTAAGACTTTTGCCAGAATGCACAGTATGAAGTAACTTTCGATTGCCTGTGCAGTAATGTAAATGCTTAAAAACCTATCCCCACACCTTGTAAACGCAATTTACCTCAGCATGATGACCAGATGCTAAAGAATGGCCAACCACCTATGGCACATCAAATGTCATTTTCAACTCAGAAAGCCTAATTGTAGTTGTAACAACCTTCAAAAGAAACTGTCAGAATAGAAGTCAGGTGACAGAAGAAAATTACAGACTAGAAAGCTACCCACAAAAGGGGAAAATATTTCCTTTCTTAAAAGAGTTCTAAAATACTGAAAGGGTGGAAATCAAAGATCTACTACCTGCTCCTGTGCTGTGAACTGGGTGCTTTGGAGGAGGCAGCTGCATCCCCTTGGAAATCGGTGAAAGAGTCATCGAGTGAGCCAGATTTTGAAGCATCCTGAAACTCCTGGAAGTCATCGTCTTCTGGTTTTACTACCTGAATCACAAACAGCATGTAAATTGCTACATTGTTGTCTTTTTAAATTGTCATATAGCATGAAAGCAGGTCAGAATAGCGTAATCAACATTAGAGGGAAAAAATAAAGCAAAAGAAGAGAAAAAAAACACAAAAACCCTTTTAACATGCAAAAATCAGTATGGTCAGCGTTCCTACTTGGCCTGCACCTCATCCAACTAAAAGCACAAGGTGTGCGGGATGATGAGCACAACGGACAAAGAACAGGCAAATAAGGAACTCCACTCCTTTCACAGTAAATGTATTATTGATCATAGTCAATCTTTTAATACAGGACAAATATTAATAATTTAAGTAAATCAATAATTTTAAGTCAATACACACAGAAAAAAGCATCAGAAAAAATATTTTCTGAAGGATGAATCATATTTGAAAACAGCCACATTTTATCCCCTACATGATTTAGTGTGGTAAATCAAAGGCTTTCATAGTTGTCAGCTTCTGAAAACTCTTGATTTATTTTACCAGCTAAAAGAGTCTGTTGTGTAGTTTAATCTAAAATTTCATTTGATGTGCATTACAAAAACCTAACTACAAGTAAAATCCTCTTGCAATGCAATTAGGCTGTAACGGAGAATCCTTTTGTACCTCTCCTAAGGCCACCAGAAATAAAGGAAAACAAATAAAACAACGTCCTTAGCGACATGACTTCATGTTTTCTGATATCACATGCCAGATTTCAGCTCCATTTTTTGCTGTTTAAAGTCCGTTGTCACTACATGACTTTGAAAGGCTAATTCTCTTTTCAGAACAAGGGAGCTTTGCCAGGCAGGAAGAGCAGAAGAGGGAGCTAACCTGGCCAGGCGGGTAGGACGGCACGAATCCTGCCGAGGGCTGTGCTGCAGCTCCGCCCGCCGGTGCCGTGATGCTCATTCCCATCACGGCTGGCCCGATGCTAAGAGGCACAGAGACGGGCGGCGCGGAGGGCAGCAGGGGCTGCTGGCTCACCGCGGCAGGCAGTGGCATTGGGAATCCAGTTAAAGTAGGAACAGGGGCAGCTGGAAACTGGTTTAACACGTCAGGACTCACTGCAGGTATTCCTCTCTGCAGAGGGCAGAAAAGCAAAGAGAACCATATAAACGTCAACAAAGCAGCGCATTGCATTCTCATTTCCAGTTTCTAGCTTGTATTATCGGCACTGTGGAAGAGCAAGGTACTGGTCAAGCTTCACATAAACCTTCCAAAGCAAAACCTGCTATCAAGAGCCTGTGCAAGTAAATGGTATTCAACACCCTGACTGCAGGGAACGACACCTGCCTGGGTGGGCAGACACATTTGACAGCATTCTTGTTCGTTTTTTCAGTAAAGCAGCCCAGTAAGCACTGGTGAAAGCTATGCTGAACCTCGCGGGTGCTTTATCAGCTTTCCTACACACCATTCCCACAGAGTAACTCAGCCGCTATCCTCACAGCTCCAGGTACCTTAGTTTTCATACAGGGCTGGTATTTAGAAATTAACTGCTAAGAGATGACACTACGCTGACAAATAATGGAAGCCTAAAATTAGCATTCCACTGCTTCAGGAGAGAGGCAGCAAGTCTAGCTATTTGCAGACTAAAGGATACAGAGACCATACAGTTTGAGGAAAACAGACATGTATGCACCAGAAAAAAAGCCAGTATTCTACTGGAAATGCATACGCCTGTGTTTGGTAGGTATAGCTAAGAACTATCTTCAACTGACACAAAACAAAGGAGTAACTGAAATGTAACTGCAGAGGATGAAATTATAATCCCACTGAAGTTACAAGGGGAGTTTCCTCTTTCAACAGCAGTGGTATTTACCAGAGGTGTGGTACACCAGCCCTTGTGCCAACACGCAACCGTGGCAGGGTAGTGAAGCGAACTGCCTTTTTGCAGTCATCTCCCAAGTGTCTGTCATACCTGAGTTACCGCAATCATGGCCAGGACGGCGTAGAGCTCCTCCTTGGTGAGCTTCCCAGGGGTGGTGCGGTTGGCTAAAGCCCATATTTGCCCAAGAGTCTCTCTGGGCAATCCAGACGACATCAGTATGGGGTAAAGTTTAGCTGTGTCTATTCCAGTGGGAGTCAAAGTCGTTTCTAAAATTTTCTTATACAGCTCTGTTAAGAGGGAGTCAGTATCAGGCAGTGGCAACTGCTACTTTCAAGTGAATTTAAGATCACTATTTTGTCTCAAACTCAACGTTACATTCAGTGAGTACCACTCAAAGCGTAAGGTAAGGCAAAAGTGTTCTGGCATAATATTTATCAACATGTTTCATCTAAATCTGCTATTGGGTGGTCTTTATAGACAAGTTTAAAACAAGCACAGAAATATTTTATTAAAAACACAGTTAGTGCTCTACTTCAAGACATGTTTCATTAATGAAACTGCATGATAATCCTTATAGAAACATAGTTAAAACATCTTAATGTAATTAAACCTCAGTGTAATCAATATTTATCAGAGCATTTTCTATTTATTATTTGCATATATAAGATAAATAGCCTTAAGAAATAAGCCTGCTTAATTACAAGACATGCCAAAAACCAGACAACCCATGAAAACAGCATTATCAACCTCTACTAGTGTAATCTTCCGTCATAACAAATTCTAGATTAAACATTTAACATGCTTGAATAAAATCCATAAATCTTCAACTATAGATGAAGGCACCACAAACACGTAATGTATCAGCCACAGGATTCATTTGATGACCAAATAATACTGGGATCAATGAATGGCAATGCAAACACAGGTACAGTCACACCTTACACTTCCAACTTTCTTTTTTACCTGGGACCAAGCTATCGTTGTAAATCCAAGGAGGCATCATTTGCTGAATTGGGTCCTGTGAAGGGAATACTCCAACTCCTAGAGGTATTGTGTTCAGTAAGAAAAAGACAGACAGTTGTATTAGGACATGAGGTGCAGAGTATAAAGATCTTAGACTCTAGATCAGTTGGGCAGTACCAAATAGCGTTTCAGGCAAAGACTTCAGTTCAGAATCACTGTGCTCAGAGGGAAAACAGCTACTGCAGGAATATGTATTTCACCATAACTAGAATGATGTGGCAGTAAAAGCAGGACTGTATATAACAAAATAAGGAGCTCCTCACTTGCCTCCTTAATTTCTAGCTCTAGAAGCTCAAGTCTCTTTTTCTGTTAGAACCTCATAGCAGCAGTTCCATGCCACAGCAAATTTAACCTTCCCATTAACTATTTGCTCTTTGGGCTACTTGCAGAATAAATAAATTCATACCTACCATAAGAACCACTACCATGAAAAGTTATGGTACTTCTAGGAAAGAAATAACTGCTTGAGGAAGTGCCCATTTCAATTATCTACAGACCAGGAGCTCTGTCCCTTCTCCATCTCCTCTCACCCTGCAGTAAAGCGAGATTACATGAAGGACTACATGTATGTTTATCATACTCAGCTACATGTGGAGCCCACGTTTGATGTAACCCTTGAGTATAACATCAGAGAACTAACCAAGGTGCACCAGAGACCTTGCATCTATTTTGGCTGAAATAAAACAAAACCAAACAGTCAACAGTCAGCGTTAATACAATCCAAATTGGAACTAAAGCTTGCCTAAAGTTTTCATCTAGTCCAGCTTTTGAAGTTTTGATCCCTAATGCACAGCTAGACATAACATGAGAGGCAAATTATCTGGGAAATAAGTATTAACTAGCTAAGAGTTTTAACCGAAGATGATTTTATCCCATCCAAGTTAAAAGATGAAAACCCACCATGACACTGATCATCTTTAGTAACAGTTTCCTTAAATAATTAAAAAAAAATATATATATTATGAGCACATCTTTTTTTTTTTTCCCCAAGCAAGAGGACAGAATATTTTAAAACAGCAGACCTGATTAAGCAAACATGTTAAAAGTGATTACTGTAGTAAATTCACGTGGGAAAAGTTCAGAGCAAAATCATAGTTGTTACACTTTTAGCAAGGAGCAGGAGGCACCGACACATTATTCAAGCAGGCGTTCAGAGCAAAATGATGCAGGATTGGCCTTAGAATTAGTGTACAGAGTGTTAGCATTCAAGCAGCTTCTTATTAGATTAAAATTCTGTCAAATGTTGCATTTGCTCACCACACTCTTCAACTGCTATGTTTTGTTCTGAAGCCTTGTGCACCTCTGCGGCAGTGACACCACTTTCATGTCCACCTACAACATCCCAGTCACTGATGGTTAGACTGGGATGAGCTTGGCTTGCAGCTGAGGCTTTGTGCCCAACTTCGGATGGCTTAAGTTTGGTTTGCTCTTGTTCAGATTCATTTGAGCCATTATCTAAGATTTTCTCCTCCGAGGAAGAGCCTGAATGAACAGCAGGAGGAATTATTGGTATTTTATTATTAACCACCCAGGTCGCAATCCCACGCTTCCAAAGGAAAGGTGTTATTGGTACCACCAAGGAGTTAGAGATGGGTATCCGTCCCAGCTCAGACTAATAGCACCACCCTGTTCCAACACTTCTATAGCCTAAATCTGCTCTTAACTTACCACGCATGAGCACCGCAAACTCAACAAACAAAAAAGCAACAAGCAGAAGAAATACATTAAACTATTTTCTGCACCAGTATTACTGTTGCATCTAGGCATCAGTAGCAGAAATGTCCAATATCTGCTTACACCGGCAAAATTCTTTGTGTTTATCTCACCGACACCCTTTTAGCCTCCACGAGAGGAAGCACACAAGTGTGACACATTAGCAAAATAGTTATTTTTTTATATCACCATCTCAACTGTATCGTTGTCTACTACACAGACTTAAAAAACTGCTAGGACACAAGAATTAGTTCACTTAAGGTCAGTCCTACACATATTTAGCAATCTTTGGATCCGTATGCGACTTGTTTTTATAGTGCAGTTCTAAGGGAAGGAACAAAGGGACTTAAGTCATCTTTTCCCATGGATCGGCAAATTTCTACTTAATTGCTTATATGTTACTTCTTTCAGCCAGACTGAAAAAAAAAAAAAACAAACCACAAACCTAAACCCAACAAATTAACTAAAGGCTCTGTAGCTCTAGGACAGAAGGTGATATGTAAAAAACGATACTTTAGAGTTACCTGTTTTATGGATATTGGGTGAAGATGCAGAGGTAGGAAAACAAGGAACCTGCCCAGTTGTACCATGCAGGATGGGTAACACTGGAGTCTGGGCTGGAGGGAGAGGCTGGACCACAGCCTTTTCGGAAAGCAGTTGCCCAGCCTCGGTAGCAGAATGGAAAGGCTGAAAAGGCTGAGAGGTAGGTTGAGGCACCAGTTTGGGGATTTCAACAGGCCCTTGTATAAAATCACTAAATTCTTCATCATCAAGAAAAGCAGAATGGGAAACAGATACAGCAGAATGGGATGATGTGGGATGATCTGTAAAATGGAATGAACACACAATGCAAAGTGATGAGGAAAAAGGGTTCATGGGTGGAAAGGCAGGAAAAGTGGCAAATACTAGGTCTCCATAGCAAAGGGGTGAGGGGAAACAGCGGTGGAGGCATTATTTGGCAGGGATGGGAAGAGTTATTACTGTCAGCAAACACACACATAAGGTAAAACTGAGCAGCCAGTTCCAACCAGGCATCTTCTCTCCCAGGTTTTTATGATGTAAGCAATTTGAAACTTGATTCCTACCACTGGCTGTGGAAATATTCTGTTTGTTTTAAACAGACTGGGTCAAAACAAATCAAGAAGTAATATTTCAAACTGGACACAAAGAAGGTGTGCACAGTAAGGACATTCTCCCTCAAAAGACTGTTTTACCCTCAAAAGTTCAACAGTATGTCATGAAATACCTAAGACACGCATACTAATTTAGATAATCTGCTGTTCGACTCCTCGCATAGTTACCCATTTTAACAGAACTGACTTAGAACGAGCAAATCTACAGACAACAAAAAATTTTCAGAAACTACCTGTAACTTCAAAGGCATCAAACAGCAAACCCACATCAGAGACAAATCTTTTACGCAGGAAAAAAAACTTGCCTAGATAAGCTCTTTCAGACTAAACAGAACAAACTGTACCACAACCACAGGAAAACTTTAGTAGTAATTGTTACAAATGCAGTAATTCCTAAGAATACAGCAGGTTTCAGCTTGACCATGCCCAGGTAACAGTACCCAAGTCAGCTCTTCCAATACATGTTACAACATTTTGATCGTTAGCACTTCTTGGCTGCAAATTAATTAATTAATGTTTTGACTAAAAGAGAACCAACGCATTATCAATTTCCATGATATTTCACATTAAGCACAGCATATTGAGCTTTCTTTTAAAGATCTCAAGTCTTCTGATGAAAGCTGATATCTAATATCTTACCCTCGTAACCTGACCAAGCAAACAGTTGCTAAAACGACACTTTGTTTTACAAAACATTTAATCCACTCCCTTTGTTCCACCAAATAAAAATTCTTCTTGGAATTAGTTCCACCTGCTGAAGATTTTAAACATTAGAGTTTTAATTTCATTTGGAAGAGGAGAAAAAGGACAAACCTGGCTTTTTTGGATGTGAGGCTGGTGTTGGGTGCATTTTAGCATCTCTAGAAAAACCATCTAAATTTCCTTTAATGGCTTCCAAAGCATCATCCCTGCTTTTTTCACCTGTCTGAAACACCACAGAACACATTTTGAAAAATTCACAGAACAGCTCCATTTTCTTTCAATATCCACACTTCTTCAGCACAGAGATTAGAAACGCCTGCTCTTGGATCAAACCCTTCTTTCTCCAGAAGTGCCTTCCCCAACCACATCAACAATAACTCCCCCCTTTAGAAAGCCTTTATTTTGCAGACTACACCACAACGACATTTCTCATCTTTAGGTATAGCTTTATGCACAGGAACCTTACTCAGCTATTTCTGTTCTTGCAGAGAAGAGCCTCTGAGCTCATTGCAAGTGTCCAAAACTTTGGATAAAGTTAACAAACAAGGCACCAAACATTCTCAATTCCAGAAACTCAGTCTGTTCCCAAATGTTAGACACCAGGTTGGTTTATTTTTCAGAAGCTGGCTTCATTTTCACCACCAGACTTTGTTTACACTACACCAAGAGTGTGTAAGGGACTGACTATTCCAGATGCTTTACAAGATGTAATCTGATGTCTCATGTAAACTCCCCAGCTATTTCCTTGTTGAAAGAGACTATCCCATTAAAAGACATTAAAAAAATCCCCAAACCTGGAGAAATAAACACCCCGCTTACTGTTTAGGACATACCTTCGGTTTCACACTGCTTAGGAGTCTCAGCTTTTGTTTCTGCTCTTCAAACTGGCGCCGTTTTCTTTCTTCTTCTAAGAATTTCTGCTGGTGCTCAAACCTCTTCCTGAAGCAAAATAGTTTTTAAAAGTTCTAAAAATTATTTTTCATTACGATCTTCAGGACAAGGTTCTGCTTGATTTTTCTGTTTCTTGTGTCTCAAATTCAAATGGCTTGGTGCACACACTTCTACTCCTCCTCAGAGCCATACAACAGCCACTACTGACTTTGTAGGCAGCCTCCAAAAGCAGTGGAATGATCTCAACAACATTCTACAACCCTACGTAGACTATTTTTCCAGAAAAAAGCTATCCATAATTTTACTGTGTGGACCACCCCTCCAGACTACAGTTTCCCTTTAGAAAAAGAAGAATTTAAAGAAGAATTTCTCAAGGGTTGGTGAAGCGTCACTTACTGCTGTTCCTCTGCAAACTGCTTCTGCATGTCAGGGGTGTACTGTGGGGCTGCTGGACGCATTCCCAAGAAAGAGGCCTGGCCCATGTAAGGCATTCCAGTCGCTGGCATTGGCCCTAAAGGCATGCCACCCTACAACAGGAAAAAAATAAAATACAACTTTATTTTTTTTAATTGCTTTCTTAATTATTTTTGCACAGAAAAAGTCAAGCCACTGGCAATTACACCCTGCCAATCTGTGAAGCAGATGGGTCTGGTAAAATTAGGAGCGTTAAGTACAGGTGGATGAGCGGCGTCTGAGCAGAGCAGCTGGTAGAGAGCAGAGCACTGGTCATTCAGTAGATGGCACTCTTCCCTCTCAGTAACCAGTTGCGATTCTTAAAGGGTTTCAGAAGGCAGGATGGTCTCCTGCTCTAACGCAAAAAAATCAAGATTTCAAATCTACGCAGCCTAGCTGAAGAGCAAGAAGGCCACAGGCATCCTGCAGCGCTACACGTGGTTCAGTACCGTGCTTCAGGGTTTTCTTGGGGTTTTTATTTCCTATTCTAAGTGGTTGCGTAATACTTTTACATTCCCTGCTGGAGGTGAACGCTCTCAATCAACAATGGACGCTGGCAAAATGTGCTCTAATCATTTTACAAACAAAGCTTATCCAGGGGACAAGGGAGAGAGACGGCACACCACAACAGCCAAGAGGAGACTTGCCTGAATAATCTGCATCTGTGTCAGAAGCATTTGCAGAGAAATAAATTCTGGTAGGGTTACAGCAGCAAAGCTTGGACCAGAAAATAATTTACTTTTCTTACTGTTCATTTTGTATTTGATATCAGAGCACGTAGGAAGAGAACAAAAGCTGTTTATTATTTTTAGACCAGTTGTCATAAAAACATCTTCTACTATAAATTTTACAAAAATCAATCTAATAAATTCCAGGTGGGGGTGGGAAGGGAGGATACAATAAATTCAATTTTCCACATAGCAATTTGGCAACTAAGCCATGCCAAAACATTACATTTCAGCAAAGTGCAAATTTGTTCGTAAGCACATATGGTCCTAATAGAAAACAAAACACGAAAAGAGAGAAAACATAATTAGCTACTCCTATTTCATTCTAATTCCTCAATTGGCAACAGCAGAGGTAAAGACAAAGTTACTTTAAGCAAGAGAAAAAACGAGACTGAAACACAGGAAGTAGGACAAATGGGAAAACCAGTCACGTGAGACAATACAGCACATTGAGGAGATTCCTTGCTCCCCAGAACAAGGTATTTAAAAAGAAAATTTAGGAATTGCCACTCAGGAAACTTAATTCTATTAACTCCAGCATTTGAGTTACAAAGGGATAAAACAATTCAGCGAATTGGTCACGATCAATCAGATTGTGTATATGGTCACTTTTTATCAGCTTGTAAAGGCCTCATTTAAAATACTACACAATACCTCACCTTAAGGTTAAGTAAACAAAAATCAAAGCAAAAGCAAAAGTACAAAGGAAAATTAAAAAGACAGGAGAGGTATATTGTGGGAGTTTTGAATTATAGTTACTTAACAATTCAATATTATTACTAACCACACTTCGGAGTAGGCAGTATCTGGTAGATTTTCAACATCTTGCTGTTGCTTTTGTTTCCTTTCCTGCTCAGAGACCATGCTCCTCTTATCATGCTTTGGTGTCATAACACGTATAATAAAAGTTCAGATTCTGATATATTTAAGTGGGTTATCACGTCCATGTTATGTTAAATATTACAAGTAGCGTCCTTGCCCTACACTCCCATTTCTCTCTACCCTACACCAGTGAGTAATGTATGCCAAACTCCCCCGCTGTCTCTAGCCAAATCCTGACGAAACTTGGAGAATTCTTTAAATTATCAGAAATATCTTCAAAGAGAACACCATAAAATATGACGTCCCACTATGGACTAATGCCTTAATTTCTAAGATACTAATCTAATCTGATAACCTTAATTTCTAGCTAACTTCCACTCTGTCAGCCCACTGCAGATGAAAGGACTATAATATCAACTGTCACCTTTCAGACAAGCAGCAGAGAATCTCTTTTAAATCCAAATTTAATTGCCACGCACCTGCATCGTCATGGGTCCAGGAGGCATCTGAGAACCGTAATTCATTCCCATCATGCCAGGCATATTGGACTGCATGACAGGAACCATTGGAAATCCTTGCTGTTGCATAGGAATCATCCCTACAATCAAACATTAAACAAGGTAAGCTCTCAGTTAGTGTTAAAACTTTTTTTTTAACCTTTTTTATTTTGCTACTAAATGCGCAAAGGAAAGGGAAAACATCTCAGTCTTGCTGGACTATTTAAAAAATAAAAGAATATTCTACACTGCAGACAGCCACAGAATTTCCTCAGCTTAGATATTGGTCAGTCTAAGGGAAGAAACATTATAGGGTTTTCACGCTAATTAACCTGATGAATTCTCCCACCATCCCAAGGATTCTCTGTGGGCTTCTTCCCGTGTGATTTTGAAAGGGTCATTTCCAATTAACAAGATTTAATTAATCACATTGACTGGTGCTGATAATTGCCCGTTGCTCTTGAAAGGGAAAACTCACTAACTGGCAGCTTTAGATGGTTAAGTCTTGGGAAATAAGCTCATCATTTCACAATGCAACTTCATACTCTCATCTGGCTGGATAACCTGCCTGTAGGTTAATTAGCCCACTAAATATATTAAAATGGTTACGCTGTTTGTCAGTAAAAGCTAAAATTCAACAAAATTGTATAAATAACGCTGGAATGTATTAATTCACTGGATAAAGCCAAGCGGACTATGTTTCAGTATTTTCTTATCTGATATTTTACTGTCTTGGGAGACGTACACTAACAGCAGAACACCGTGAGATAATTATAACTGCGCATAACTGAACATCACGGGCAAAACCACTCCAGGAGGGATGTGATGTGACATGCTCGAGAATAATCCATAAATCAAACCCTGAGGTTTTTATAAGAAAACTCTCTGTTTTCACTGCAAGCTCTCTCTGTTTTCCATTAATTAAAACAGCACTGCAACAGGAATGAGAACAAAGGTAATTTAAGGCTGAGGCTCTCCTATTGTATTAATACTTTCCACACAGGTTGTGACTCTTGTCCCAGGGTCTTGCTGTGCTTTGTAAATATTTACCAGGTCTTGCAACACCCACACAATATGGGTATACACAGCTGGTAGATGAAGCATAAAGAGGTTAAATACCACGCTCAAAATAACACAAAAATCTTAAAGGCAAATTCGGGCTAAAAATGGAGATGTAGTTTTCCTAGATCTTTAATCTAACATTCTGGCAATGCTGCTTCTTCAACAATACAGAGAAAGTTTCATAAATAGAGTTGTGAGACTCAGCTTACCAGTACTGAACGCAAGGGGAAAACCAGCTATGGAGCTCAATTAATTGTCACGCTGCTGAGCATCAGAGCAGAACTATTTTAAGTTGTTTAACGTATCTAAATAAAGAACTTCGTGCTCAAAATGTGAAGTCGATACATACCTTGAGGGGGACCTAAACCACCTGCGACAGGAAACATGAAGCTGCGGGAGGAAAACAAGAATACATCAAAGTCTTATCGTTTTAGTGCAAATATAAATGACTGAAAAAGCTACCTCGATTTGCACGGCAGCACCACCACCCAAAGCCTCCCACCTTCTGGTCAACACACTCATCTGCTCCTGCAGGTCACACAGAACCCAACCCTACTGCAGTAGTAAGGCCACCAGGGATCCCCCAAAGCACCAGAGGCTCCCACCAGCCCCATCACAGGCTGTAAAGCTAGGAGGAAAAAGATGTTATCCTCCACAGCATTACTAAAGTGGCTTTGACTCATCAACATCACCCACAGGAGTTTCGGCACCTACGCAGGTTGCTAACAGGTCAGTTTGTTAGTGTAGGCTGGGCCTTCAGGCACCGCAGAATGAATAAGCATCTCCTGGTGGAAGTATCTGATTCAGCAAGACCAGTAACTGCACCAGACAATAGTTCTCAGCAGCTTACTAGCAGTTTGCTGCAGAGAAACAAACTATTCACGTAACCCCACCACTTCTGCACTTTTGTTCTCCTTGAAACACTAAGTATCCCAAATTAATGGACTTTCTAACTTCTCAATGACATCTAATTACAAAAGAAATAGTGCCTTGGAAAAAAATATTCATTCAACTATCAAGGGCCAAGTTCCTCTGGAGGAAGGCCTGATAAAATTTGAACTGAAATGAGAATGGAAATTGCTAGTCCTCCCTTTCAAAAAGAACCATGGGCTGGGCAGCCAAACAGCAAAAAAGGACCTAGTTTAAAAGTTTCATTTGCAAATGACTCTCAGAAACCCACGTCAGCAGTAATTTACCAAACAAGAACCTCACTCGGTGTCCCAAGCAGCTATTACATCAAAGTACCATGAAAGAGAAACACACTTATAGATATTCAATATTCCTCAGCACAAAAGTAGATATAAAAGAAACCGTGTAAGAGTAAAGAAGAAAATGCTACCATAAATGACTGTAGACAGATTTGCAAAACCTGCAGGAAGTTCTGAAAGCCAACCTGGTTTATAAATACAGAAGAGCTGTGTAATATGAGTGCTAAGATAAAATAAGGAATTTAAATTATGCATTTATCCAGGAGCAAATTGCACCTACCCACCACACAGACAGCAGGTTACACGGTCACCAAGACAACCCATATTACTCTTCATTTCATCCTCTAACTCAGAGTCTTCTTAATACTGAAGCTTCTTCTTCTGCCCTGACCACTATGTGCTAATTTCTCCTTCCACAACTAACACACACCCGCACTTTCCAGCAGGTCCAGGTCTTATCATCCTCAATCACCACAATTTTTGGTTTCTCTCTTCAAAACACGGTGCAGACACTTGCTTCCTCGTGGCAAAACAAGTGCTGGGCTTCTCTGGACTGGGTTCAGTTCAAGGGCCGTTCAACTCAGTCATTTTTAATCCACTTGTTGGCATATAAATATTAACATAATGAAAACAAACAGCTAATTGAAAATCACAGAGGGACTTGCAACAGAACTCTGGTCAGAAAAGCTATTTTTTCTGCTCAATGGCTGAGGGTTTTTTTTAGCAAATTAACTGGGTTTTGGCTGCATTTGGTTTCACCTATGGAAACAGTTGTTTTGCCCAGGAGGTTGTCAGTACAGAGCACTGCTCAGCAATATATCCTGTTAAAACATGTAACTTCAGATATGTAGAACTTCTGCCATCAAAATACACCATTCTTAGTTTCATCAGAATGATGAAATATTATTTTTTAAAAGTTCACAAATAGGGAAAAGTGTTTGTAGCTTCATGTTTTCCCTTCTTATTCGGTAATGTGGTCAACAAGAATTCTTCCAAATCAGCAAATGCAATGTAAATTGAAGAAGTGTAGCAAGGTACCACTGCTTGTTGGAAGCAAATAAAGGGCAGACTATTAAATATTTATCCTTTTCCACAGAGCTCCTGATTTATTTATAAGTCTCTTGAAAAAAAAAAAAAAATCAACAAAAAAAACCCTACAGCTAATTAGAGGGCACTGGAAGAAAAAGAGCTAGTTAGAAGTAGCAAAGCAAGCTCCTGCGGAACAGCCCTCGGTAGGTGCGGCGTGGATTCATCGTGGACCTCGCTCCAAGATTCAGCTGTGCAATTGCCAGCATCAGCCGCACAGGCACGTACATAAACCCCGTCAACTTACTTAGTCAAGCAACAGGAACTTCATTTCTAAACTACCTCTCGGAGATGCAAGAGAAATGCCCACACGGATCTAGTTAAATCCCATGGCTGCAAAAGCGAGCCGAGCGCAGTCACTCTTGCACTAAGCAAAGCGCTACAGAAAACCATCAAACTCTGGAGTGAGAGGAGAAACATCAGAAGTAGCTTTTTCTACACATTTTCTACATTCTGTAGAATTCATGTACATTCATGTGCATTTTCTACATTCATATCTCTACACAAGATAACATTTTCATTCCAGTTGTCTCAGAATAACAACACTGACAGAATTTAAACAAAGTTAAAACAGTAAAGCATTTAAAAAAGTAAAAAAATTAAAAATAAATTAAAAATAGATGGGCATAACAAACAAAGCCATCTGTAAGGAGTCGTACACTACCTGGGGGTCAGAAGAACACTTGTAGCAGCTGACTGCGTGCTCTAAAATAACCTGACTACTTTCTAGACAACAGAAACCTTTAGGACCTCAAACCTTTAAAATAGGTAGACTTATTACTATGAAGCATTGTATTTTAATGTAGTTTCTTACTCCTTTTTTGTTTCCACAGTGGATTTAAATGCACCTGCAGACACTTCTGCTGCTCTCAGTAGCAGAAGCGCTTCATCTCCCAGGTTGGCACAACTCCCTGTAACACTTTGGGTTACACAGGAAGGAAGTGTAGTACGTGTGATATGCTGCACAAAATAAAGTAAGGAAAATGATGCAATTAGCCTGCAACAGAACTCTTCAAGCAGCAATACAAATCTGCAAATTCCTATCAGATAAGCGTTTTAAATACAGAGCTTAAAAAAAGACAACAACAAACCACCCCTAAGCAGACCACCCAACAGCTTCAGTCAAAAGGCAGGAGCATGGGAACACGCAGCTCCTCTGTGCTCAACCTTCACTATCAAAGCTCCAAACTACACTTAACGTTCTCCCATCCACAAGTGGATTTTTAAACCCCTTAATCAGTAGAACTCTATCAACACAAACAGTCAAGGTATTTTTGAATGGCAGAAATCCACAAAAAATAAAAGTGAAGCGAGGCAAAGAACCCACACAGACCCAGAGGACAAAACCTTTCCTCTACCTTCAGACTTCATCCTCAAGTCTGAGGGAACTCTCAAGTCAAAGAAATCAAAACACTAACAACGGGAAACAATGACTTTTAAATACTTTTTCAAAACCTATAGTTTATTGATGCCATTTTTGTTACTTTCCCATTAAATCGCTGAGCAGACAGCATTGTTTTAAGAGGTTAGACTGTTTATCCGGCCTCTCAAAAGAACCGTTTCAGATTTATATGGGTAGGGAAACACAAAGGTGACCTCCCACCCTCCCACAGCCTACACAGGCAGACAGATGCTTCGGCTTTTCGCTTCCCAGGTATTCCAGACCCCTGCGATGCCTTTCCCCAACACAGAGCAGTGACCTGGCTCCAAGAGCCGATGGGGGACACCCCGGCTCCACGGGTGAACGTCATGCCAGTGCCAACCCCCCCACATCTTCACGCTCTCAGTAACACCGACAAAACTTGAGGCTTCAAATAATCGCAACAACCCAATGAACTTAAATTCGCTTTGTCAAATGCAGAATTTACCCAGCCTCCCCAGAACTAGGGCAACAGATAAACAGCACGCAACAGCCTACATTAAAAAAAGAATTACTAAGTCTTCAAAGGTTGTGAAATCCAGCTTCCTAGCCTTTCTGAAAACACAACGATGCGTTCGCACATCCCGTTTACTGTTTCTTTCTCCTGACGCTGTTCCTCAGCCCTCTCTCTTTGCTGAAGTGCCCTTTGTGGGATGGAGAGGAAAGAAAACTCCCCACAGCAGCGGCCACAAACCTGCCCGGTGGTGATAAGCAACGCTTATCGCTGCTGACACCAGCGGCACCCAAGCAGGGCTGGCGAAACCCCAAAATCCCTTCCCGCCCCAGTATGTGAGATTGCAGCTGGCTGAGCCCGATGGCAAAGTGGGCTACAAGCGCCCGAGCCCAGACGAGCTGGGGGATAAGGTGGGCTCCCCAAAGGCAAATGCATCCCAGCGAATCGCTCTGCCACCACAGCTGTGTCCCCCACACCCTGTCTGGGAACCCACATACCCCGTCTGGGGCCTCACACCTCACCCAGGACCCCACGTACCCCACCTAGAATCCCCCAACCCATTAAGGCCCCTACATACCCCACCTAAGGCCTCCAAATCCCACCCAGGACCCCACGTACCCCACCTAGAATCCCCCAACCCATTAAGGCCCCTACATACCCCACCTAAGGCCTCCAAATCCCACCCAGGACCCCACGTACCCCACCTAGAATCCCCCCAACCCATTAAGGCCCCTACATACCCCACCTAAGGCCTCCAAATCCCACCCAGGACCCCACGTACCCCACCTAGAATCCCCCCAACCCATTAAGGCCCCTACATACCCCACCTAAGGCCTCCAAATCCCACCCAGGACCCCACGTACCCCACCTAGAATCCCCCCAACCCATTAAGGCCCCTACATACCCCACCTAAGGCCTCCAAATCCCACCCAGGACCCCACGTACCCCACCTAGAATCCCCCCAACCCATTAAGGCCCCTACATACCCCACCTAAGGCCTCCAAATCCCACCCAGGACCCCACGTACCCCACCTAGAATCCCCCCAACCCATTAAGGCCCCTACATACCCCACCTAAGGCCTCCAAATCCCACCCAGGACCCCACGTACCCCACCTAGAATCCCCCCAACCCATTAAGGCCCCTACATACCCCACCTAAGGCCTCCAAATCCCACCCAGGACCCCACGTACCCCACCTAGAATCCCCCCAACCCATTAAGGCCCCTACATACCCCACCTAAGGCCTCCAAATCCCACCCAGGACCCCACGTACCCCACCTAGAATCCCCCCAACCCATTAAGGCCCCTACATACCCCACCTAAGGCCTCCAAATCCCACCCAGGACCCCACGTACCCCACCTAGAATCCCCCCAACCCATTAAGGCCCCTACATACCCCACCTAAGGCCTCCAAATCCCACCCAGGACCCCACGTACCCCACCTAGAATCCCCCCAACCCATTAAGGCCCCTACATACCCCACCTAAGGCCTCCAAATCCCACCCAGGACCCCACGTACCCCACCTAGAATCCCCCCAACCCATTAAGGCCCCTACATACCCCACCTAAGGCCTCCAAATCCCACCCAGGACCCCACNAGAAAAGTCAACGGAATAAATCTCCCCGAAAAAGCTCCTCCATAACGCCACGGGCCCGCGGCCTGGCCTGAGGCCCAGCGCCGCCTCCAGCCCCCCAGCGCCGCCTCCACAGGGCCCAAGGCACTGGACACGATAATTTGTTACACGGCAACCAAAAATACCTCCAAAAAAAGCGCCCCAAACTTCAGTAATATTGTAAAATAAGCGCTGCTGAGGAGGCGGGGTGTGTTGTACGAGGTGGTCACAGTCGTGTGGAAGCAGCTCCTCTCTAAAGTCCAAAACCTGCTAAAAAAATACCACAAAGCGAGGAAGTTCTGAAGGATGTTCCTTATCCTCAGGCAGAGTTGGACGTGACAGCTTTCCAGCTTCCCCGGGGAGTGAATCCTCAGAAAAAGCAGGGCTTAAGCTTCTCAGTAAGTTACTGCTTGGCATCAGAAACCACATTAAAAACAAACCCAGCCCAAGAGAAAGAGCAAAATGAAGTTTAAGCTCTGGTTTTAAAACCGAAGTCCCTCAGAAAGAGAACTGTGGCACCTTCTTTGAGCCCAGGGAGTATCTGTCATCAACATCTTGCAAGAGGCAACATGGTAGTTACCAGAATATATGACTGCATTTTTATTAAAATACACAGCCAAATTCGTGCACAGATGTCAAAATGAAGACATTATTTCCTACATAACCCAAATATAAGCTGCAGTTCTGCAGACAAAACAAAAGCATCTCAGTTTCAGTCTAGCTCAGGAATAAGCAAAACAGGATGCAGAGCCTTCCTCAGTTTCTCACAAAAATCTCAAAGCAATTAACTGCTCTCCTGTAAACTCATTATACAGACCTGGGACCCATTCCCAAATTGCAAATTAAATATGACAAAGCAAGAAGACAATCCTGTAGAGGAACACCTGCATAAAGGGTAAGAGTTGCAAAGGAGAGGCCATTCCTGCGTTACTGGACTGAGAATACAATTAGCAGATGAGGTAGAAAACAGGTGGAGTCTGGCCTTTATGGACACAGGGTAAGGAACACTGGCCTTGTTCATTCTACTTTGAGGCTTAAATATGAATCAGTACAAAATTCTAGAGTTTACAAACATGTAAAAGGACCAGTTATCTCAAAATGATTTAATAGAAGCAAAAAAGTAGGACATAAAATACAAGTAGGTTTGTGGTTTTCATTTAACATGTCCAGGGAAGTCAAGCCTAACAGTAAGATTTGTGTGTTTTCTGCCACTGAATCTTCTGGAACTCTTGACAAACATATTAGGGGTGATCTGAACACAGAACTGACAGGATTTCCGAGGAGTAATATAAAACCGCATGATAGTAACTCAAACGGATGCTATTTTTGAGCTACTGTTCAGAAACACAAAGCGTTTACTGCAAGAGCACGCTCTTCAGCTTCTGTAAGAAGCAGTCAGGGATCCTTGCTGCTGCTATTTCAGTAGAGACTCTTGCACGTAAACATCCATCTTCGCCCAGAAGGAAACACAAGAAATATTTTGCCCCCTTGGCTGCTATCTTCATTCTTCTGTTCTTCAGCAGGGAGGTAGGTGTTAGCCCCAGCTCACCAGCAGCCCGTTGCTGTTCAGCTTTTTGGAACAGTCTGTAACTTACTGCCATTCTTATCTTCTTTAACTTTCTTTTTTTCCTTAGTATTTTCTTTCGTAGTTTTTCTACAAAAAAAAAAAAAAAAAAAAAAAAAAAAAAAAAAAAAAAAAACACAAAAAAAAACCCACCACACATGGAAGACCAAGACACCTGAACACCATATAGATAAAAAAAGATGAAGTATAGAGCAGATATTGATACTAAAACTTCACCATCACTAAAGTTGTCATGACTGGATGGTCCAATCCAGATTCTTTGGAGGAAGCCTGCTGGGCCTTTTCTGGAGGCAACTCTTACCTCCTCTTGAGAAAAAAATACTTACATTTTTCTTTTGGCTTTTCTTAAGAAGCACTCGGGAGTGGTACGAATGGATTCTCTTTTCAATGGTTTCTTAATGAATTTCTTCTTTTGTTTGCTAAGAACGATATGTAGCGAAGAAGGATTAAATTGCTTTAAAAAGCAAAAAAAAACCAGTATAAAAAGTAATTGAAACAAATAATTAAATCCTTTACTAGTTGTTAGGAATTTATGGTTCTGAATATATTTTCAATGTTGTTTATTCCAAGATTTGTTCAGCCATGTTATCTCCCACACAACTTTATTTTATGTATGTCTAACATAGATATATAAGGATTTCTAGTTTTAGAAACTATTGGAAGTTACGAAAA
This sequence comes from Pedionomus torquatus, assembly GCA_013398155.1. Classification (NCBI taxonomy): domain Eukaryota; kingdom Metazoa; phylum Chordata; class Aves; order Charadriiformes; family Pedionomidae; genus Pedionomus; species Pedionomus torquatus. The sequence goes on from VZRU01013347.1 coordinate 58,323, forward strand.
ATCATGAAAAGCAGCACTAATTAAAACACTGATCTACACGCATATACCCCAACACCAATTCTTCTGGAAATAACTCAAAAGAGTAAAGGACTTTCTTTCATGTATCAGAAGCCCAATTCAGGAGCATGGGCCCAGTGAGTCTAAAGCGAAAATAGTTAACTGCAGGAAAACTCTAAGTTGAGAATTCTCTGTTTCCATTTTTGTCTGGGTAAAAAACCGTCTAAATTCCTTTTGCAGCTGAACGGCAATTGTACTGCAAACAACTAGATCTTTTGTAACCTGCCCAGCACTGCTCATGCAGGCCTTTAAAATGGGAAAGACTGGTAAGCTATTCAAATGAACCTACCTTTGCAGTTTGGGAAGGTGTTTTATGTAGTCAGGCACAGGACAGCCAGCGCGCTGAATAACATTGGCGATACTGGGAAGGAGAGGAGGGAAGAGATTAACTCTGGCAGCAAGAGCTTGGACAAAAGATAAGCATCTTCTGTGGAAAACAGCAGTCTCTAGCAACTGGCCATTTCATTGTTGTTGGGTTTTTGTGAGTTTTTTTAAAGCAAGAAATATTATACACTATCAAAAATACATTTTTGCTACGTTTCCAGTTTACCTCCGTAATAAAGGTTTATCATCTTCTGTGAAGAAAGTGACCGCCTTTCCTGTGTGCCCTGCTCTTCCAGTACGACCTGTCAAACACAAATTTTGCAATGAGTAGAGATTTTACTTTATCACCCTTTATTCTATTCCTTTTCACAGCCCCAGCCTCCCAACGTGTGTTCATATACTACACACACCACCGAGCAGCTGATCCCCAAAGATCGCTCCTATTCAACGAAAGCACAGCTATGTCTGAGGCATTTAACTATTTAAGGTTCATAGAAGAATGACAAAAAGCAACAGTTTTACTGAGAGGTGTGATATAAACTGTAGAAACCAGTGCTGCAGCAACAGAGGAGGCTTAGTTTCAAGATTTTTGCTCATGCACAACAGCCTCTACATTAAAGATCTAGGAAATGAGAAAAAGGATGTAATTTGGGAACAACCCGTCACCTATCCTGTGAATGTACTCCACTGCGCTCGTCGGCAAATCATAATTGATGACCATATTCACTCCTTTGAAGTCGATCCCCCGAGCTAGTAAGGCTGAGCAGATGAGCACCCAGATCTTCCCAGCTCTGAAACTGTGTACTACATTATCTCTCTAGGAAAAGAAAAAGAAAAGTACTCAGAAACAGTATAAATAGCAATTTGAGAAAGAAGGTTTGTTTCCTAAAACTTGCCATGATTTTAACGAATAAAATTGAACCTCTAAACAAAAGCCTGCAGTAATTTACTGTCAAAGGTACCTTAAGTTAGAAAGAAAAGTAAAACACAAGTGTTGTAAAGCATTTATTGAAAAGAAACTCTATCCTCCTACCTGTTGCTGAGTTTTGTCTGCGTGGATGACATCCACATTGATGCCTTCATAAATAAGTTCATGGAAAAGCTCTTTGGCCCTCTCAATAGACTGTACAAAAACAAGGACTGGAGGAGCAAAACCCTGCAAAAGAACAAGCTTTTCTAAGGTTCAAGTCCTTTTCCTACTGTTCTTGGTTACAGACACTGAGCTGCTAAAGAGACTTAACCAGCTCCAGCATTTTCCATCTTAGAGGGTGATTTTTTTTTTTGACTAGCCAAATCTTTAGAAGTCAGAACTAAACAAATTCAGCTCTATTGCCTTTGATGAAATGGCTCCTAACTTCATCATCAGGCTGCATTTTAATCCACAGAAACAAACAGATTCTTTTCTTACACCCAATGTGAAGAACCCACTCCCACTGCCAAGCAAAATTAAACAGACACTTAATGCAGACTGCTTCCAAGACAGTCTCAAATATATAACCAAGAACAGGGAACACACTCTGATGTCACAGAGTATTTACTCTTCCTCCTGAACAGCAGATTTGGACAAGAGAAGTCTTTGCCCTAGGTAATTGTGAGTCTCTGACAGAACACACAGCTCAGTTCAGGAGAAAGCACAATGTACTCCATCTCTGCAAAATACCTTTTTAATAAGCTCTCTCATTGCCGTCAGTTTTCCTGTCTCAGATCCAACAAACAACAGCTCTTGTTCTACTGTCTCCGCTGCAGAGTTTCTGAAACCACAAATCCAACAGAAGCGTGAGTTTATAGATTTATAAACACTAAAACCCCCATAAAATATCACTGGGTGAATTAGAAATATTGCACAACAGACTTATTCACCAGTACAGACTTTTAAGATGAATATTCATTGGATGATAAAGTAATGGGTAAAGGAAAACAACACTTTGTCCATATGTGAGAAAGATCTCTAATGCCTACACAAGTTTTCCTGGAGACAAACAACCTGCAGCACTATCAACAGACACACAGCCAAACAGACTGACGATGCAAAAGAAGCAAATAATTTGCCTGAGAAAGACAAAAAAAAAGCCATGAGTCAGAGTACAACTGCACACCGACCTTGCTCCAACGGACACTAGGACGACGCTGTCCAGGTTGAGTTTACACCACTCCTCTACATCATGGGCAAAGGTTGCGCTGAACAAGGCTCTTCTCACCACGTGGGAGGTGCACGCCAGGAAGATGGAAGCCAGCTGATCCCGGAACCCCGACTTCCCGTCCTCAAACAGCTTGTCTGATTCATCCACCACCAGCCACTCCACGCTAGGAACAAAGAGAATTGCTTTTTCAGCGTCACTTGCAGAGAAGGCATAAGTTCTAACAGACAATCACAGACAGAATCTGCTTTTCAGCCACAAAAAGTAGCAGCGAAACCAGATTTGATAGACGCCTGGTACCTGGTCAAGTCTATTGCTGGAGGATCTTGTTTCAGCAAATAAATGAGTCTGTTCGGAGTAGTAACTAGTATATCTATTAAAAAGGAAAAAAAAAAAAAAGGGCAAAACATTAACAAAGACACAAAATAAATGAGACTAACAGAGCACCGAGTAGTATTAACCCACCTCTTTAAAGCCACGCCAGCCACAAGAGAAAGGTCAGTGACATTTTTTACATTTTCAGAGCACTTCAGGAGTTACAACAATTACCAAATTTCTTAGAAGACTTGGGTCCAAACTTTTTCGCTGCCTCGGCTGCCTTGTGGATCATATGTATTCTGAAGCCTGTCCCCTCGGCCAACTTCACCAGCTCCCGATGCGTCTGAAAAGGCAGCAGAAGAGATTAAATTTTCAAACTGAGCTGATTAGATTCTCTAACCAGAAAAACCACAGACAGTCCTGAAGCTTCAAACATCACCCCCATTTCAGTGTTAGGAGAAAGAGGTCTAGGTTTTCTTAGCATAATAAAGTGCAGCTTTCTAACATGTATTATTCACTTGAAAGTTCTCCCAGGTGGGATGGTATCTTGACTCCAACGATGTGGCTCCCACAAGCTGCTTCTCCTATTTGACTTACAACCCAAAGCTGTAATTTTCATTTCAGTTTAGTAACAAAGCTTCAATATAAAGTTATTCGTTGAACTTCTGTGTTTGGAACAAACATATAAATCTCTTGTAGCTGTCTCAAACCTGAAGGTAGGTATTAACAGCACTTGAGCATTGAGCAGTTTTAGAACTCGATCAAAGAATCCCGAAACTCTGATAGATATGTAGCTATTTCATGAAGACAAGACTTAAAAGAAACATTTAAGTGAGCTTTTTCTGATAGCTGAGGATAATAAAGGAAAAAAAAAAAAAACAAACATATTTACCACCCGCTCTTTTCAGAGTGAAAACTTTGAAGTAGATCTACAACACAGCAAGCCATCTGCCCCAAAACACACCTGGCTAGCAAGTTCTCGGGTTGGTGATATAATCACAGCTCTGAAGCCTTTGTTCCTGGGTTGTTTCAAGTGTATTAAGAGAGGAACACAAAACGCCAGGGTTTTTCCAGACCCAGTAGGAGCCGAAGCTAGAAGTTCCCGACCCTGTAAGAAAAAAAACAAAACAAGAAGGGTGTTATGTTTTACTAGAAAAAAAGAAAACAAAGCGAAACAAAAAATCCCATCCACATAAATATTAATGCTACGAACTCACCCAAAATACATCAGTAAAAGCACAGACCGAGATCATAATGGCCAAGTTTTGAACTCTGATGCAGCTGATCTCTCCCTAAAGCTGTACAACCAACCTCTGCCGTGACCCTAAAGAGAGGCTGCTCTACAAATTTGGCCACATTCCCTGTAATAAAATGAAATTCCAGAAACCGTACATGAAGCATGACAGGAATAGCCTGCATCTGGATTGGTGTCGGGACCCGGAAACCAGCAGCTTGAATGTTCTCCATGATTTTAGGGTGGATTTTGTATTCTTTTTGAAGTTGCTCAAATGTAGCAATTGGGTCAGGAAGATCTGTTCCTTGGACACTGATCCTGTGTTGATTTCTGAAGCGGTTGACCTAGAAGGCAAATGAGGAACTCTTTATTACCATAAATGAACCCCATTTTCCCAATGAAACACACACAGAAACCAAGTAATCTATTGTTATGTCAGAATTCTGTGCTCCCACCTTTTGTCTTCTCAAGCGTTCCAGTTTTTCTGCAGTAGGTTTTTTGTCTTTTGCATCTTCGAGTTTTGCTTCCAGAGAGGACATCCACTTTATTCCATTACTTTCTGACAATTCCAGCACTGCTCCTGGAAGTAGCAAAAATTTGAAATTTCCATTAGTGAAATACAGACATAAATTATTTGATAAAAAAAAAGGATATCTAAAGACCCTTTTCCTCTAGCTCCCACCAAAGTTAATGAAGACTCCAGAAGGATGGCAACCACATCCCCACACCCGCACATCCAATCCTGGCCCCGTGCCCACCCCGTCCCAATCGGTGACTGCGGATCCCTGCCCCCCAGCCAGCCCCCGTTTATAAACTGAGCACAACATCCGTGGTACAGAATATTCCTTTGTCCTGGCTCTGCTCCCCCTCAGCTTCCATGGGAAGCTGAAAAAGTTTCTGATTCGCGTAAACATCGCTTAGCAACAGCTAAAACAAGGTGCATTATCAGCATTATGCTCATATTAAACCCAAAACACAGCAGTTACTAGAAAAAAAATTAAATCTACCCCAGCAGAAACCAGGACATTGGGGTATTCTGTGACAGATGCATGTATATATAAATACCTCTTGTTTTTTTCTTTTTCCTTTTCGCGTTGCTGCTTTCTCCGGTTCTTTTTC
>VZRU01013347.1:84480-96269 GCA_013398155.1 Pedionomus torquatus
TTTTTTTTTTTTTTTTTTTTTTTTTTTTTTTTTTTTTTTTTTTTTTTTTTAACTGGAGCTACAGCCATAATATAAAAGTCTGTTTATGGGACGAAGCTATTGTGTGGCCCCTGAGCTGCACTGCCCCTGAAACGTTTTACTGCTTTTCCCAGGCTGCCAGACAAGCCGTAGGGTCCGGCTCCCGCAGCCTTAACCCTGTGTTTCGGCTGACGGGGACAGGCAGTGTGACACCCCCACACCCCCCTTTAAAAATTCCCCCCCAGGACACAGGGGGTGCCATGTGGCCATGGCTTTCTGCAGCCAGCCCCGACACCCTCCACCTCCTCACACCCCATCCCCTGGACCTGGCTTTTGGGGTGGGGAGAGCGATGCGGGGTTTTTCAGGCAGCAATCAATAATTTTGCTGTTTTCATCACAGGATTGTGCCGTTTTTTAGGCACACGCCAGCCTTGTGTCTTTGGGAGGCAAAGGCAGTGAAGCAGCTCGGCTCTCATCTGCTTTAAGTCCTACCGATGGGATTAAATTGTACTTTTTAAACAAGAAAACTCACTGTACGTTTAAAGGGGGAGCCCCCGCAGCCACGGCACGGCCCATCTCCACCCGCCACTCGCCCACCCCGACAGCGGGACTGTGCTATTCCCCCGAGCTTGACAAACACCCCCTGCAAATCACCAGCGATGCCCGACACCAAAACTGTAGTTTTGGTCACCCCGGGGTCACCGATGACTCGGGTGGTGACGGGGATCCCGCCCGACCCGCGGGGATGCAGCCGCCGGCACGGGGAGAGAAAGGCCGAGCATCGCTTTTGGGGTTCAGGCTGGACCCGGCGGCGATGGGACCGTTTCACCCCCTTCAAGGTCTCTGGGCAGCGCCGAGGGGCAGCTCTGCTTTTTGGGCTGCCACTCAAATTGTCCCTAAAGTGTTAATCTTGCTAAGTTGCAGAGGTGCATAGTTTATATCCATTATAAAGCTGTTTATGGGGACTGGACCCTCCCATTTTGCTGCTGTCATAAAGTTCTAATTACCCCCCATAAAACCAGGGAAAAGCTCCTAAGAGCGCACTGTACCCACCGAGCCCTACAATGCGCCCAACAGTAAAATATTACAACCACAGGCACCGGGTCCACAATCAGAACCAACATGTGTAGGGACCAGCATGTAGGACCCAGATATAAACCAAAGAACCTCTGGACCGAGGGGTTTATTGCTGGGCTCCTCTTTAAGAAAAAAGTGAACACGCTTAAATTGCCCTTTGGGTTCAGGAAGAATCCCAGGGGTGGTACCAAGTTATTTTTATGTTTGTTATCTACATCTATAGAGATATCTAAAACCATAGATGAATAGTGTATATCCATATAAATATATTTATGTGTGCATACACATGATTGCTCAGATACTCTGATATTGCAGCGTAGGGATGGATGGATGGATGGATGGATGGATGGATGGATGGATGGATGGATGGATGGATGGATGGATTGATGCATGGATGGATGCCTCAAACACCTTTCGGTGCAGGACCCCCTGGGCTGGGCTGGAGGGGATGCTGTGACCCCCAGCTGTGGGGAAGGGGCTTTGCAGGGTCTGACGGGCGCCGGCCGGCCCTTTGTATGCAGGGAGGGAGACGGGGTGGGGGGGGAAGCTGGTGAGCGGGGAGGTGCGTCACCTAATCTCATCAATGCACTGATTGTCTTCGGGGCTCTTGAAGATAAAAATGGCATAAGCCAGAGTCTACGGCATGGCACCGAGATAAAGCCCTGAGTGACCTTCAAATCAAACAGGGAACCAAGATCGCTGATAATACCCCATAGGAAGGGAAAAGTCCAGAGTCTGAGAGAAGCCTCTGAGGTAGATGATGGGCTTTAAGTATTTACCTCCAAATAGTTAAAAACTACGGCTTGAGGCTTGACAGATGGGTCCCCAAGAAGAGGCCGGGAGGATGTTTGACTTTTACAGCTCTTACCCCTGCCCGGCTGTCACACCGCCCTTTCGCAAGACCCCCTCGACGTCCCGAGGAGCCGCCGTTCCCTCTTTGTCCGCGGGCACGGGAGCGACTCTGCAGCTGCCCCATGCCGCCAGCCCCATCGGTTCCTGCCGGGGGATGTCACGGGGGTGGGGGGAGGCGGGGGACAGGGTAGGACACGGGCAGTGTCCCGGCGCTGTCATTAAGCTGTTAAGGCATTGAGCGCTCCAGACGCCGCCGCACGCGGTGCAAGGGCAGTTCAAATCCCAGCGCGGCCGGCTCCGCATGGGGTCAGCCGGGCAGTGGGGCCACCCCCACAGCACTGTCCTGCACCCCACCGAGCCAGCAGGTCCCCAGATATCTCCTGGAGGACGTTTAAGCAGTGATGGACCCAGCGATGCTTTGGGGGCTGCAAGACCTGCCTTGGTCCGAGTGACCCCAACGCAAGCACGGCTGAGCACCATCCCTGCCCATCGCCCCCAAACCAGTCCTAAAACCCCACGGTGGCCCTCGCCATTCCCATCTCCTCCTCCTCAGCGAGGCCGATGGATGTGAGCCCTGGCCACCAACAAATTCCCACAACCGAGCCCTCCTGACCCCTCTGGAGGGGCCCTTCGCCGCCACCGCGGCCATCACTCCTGCCCAGCTCAAAAGCCCCTCCAAATGGGCTGTCACCGGCCCTATAGCCACGGCCGGCTCCTGGGGACACTGCTCCGCCGGGAAAATAAAGGCTGGGGCTTAACGGCCCTCCAGCCCCCAGAGAAATGCCCGGGGTTACAGTAATTGCCGTCCCCTAATAGAAGAAAACAAAGGCTCTCGCGGGGTGCCTGCATGCGCGCTGGCAGGACGGGGGCACATCAAAGGCAGCGGGGTTCGTTCAAAGCCCCAGCTTAATTGTCAATTAAGCATGCACGGGGGGGACAACGCCATGACAACGCGGGGCTGCATGCTGGTGGGGTATTGTAAAGCCCGCCGGCCGACACTGAAAACAGCTGATTTTGCTGACAATGTGCTTGTAGGGCACCTTGTAAGCAATCAGCCGGTGACAGGAGGGCAAACGTCCTCCCTGTCCCTGCCATTGTGCGGGGCATTCCTGGGGCAGGGTCACATTTTGGTCACCGCCGGCCGGCCCCGCAGGGAGAGCGGTACCCGGGAGTGGGTGGGATGCTGCCTGTCCCTCCCAGGGGTGGGAGCGGGGTCGGATGCTGCACACCCACCCGGGGCTGCTGCATCCCCCGGGTACCACTCTGGGGGCTGCCCTCGCCCTCTGTCACCCAAGGACTGGTGTCCGGCCACAGACTGGCACCGTCCCCAGCTCTCAGCCTCCTCTCTCCAGGCACTTTGCCCTTCCCACAGGGACTCTTGGCCACATGGGTTCCTTTTAATTTGCCTTTGTAACGAGCTGGGTGTGTGTAACGAGCCAGGCAGGGTCATTTCCAAGAGGTGGCTGGTTTTAGCCTCCCTGGTCGGGCTGTGCCAGTGCTGTGGGCAAGGGGGGACACAGGGGGTGCAGCCGGGGGCTGGTGCGTTGGCTGCAGAGGGCAGGGAGGGGGACAATGGGGATTGTTCTCCTGACAATGCCTCTCACCCCACGCCATGCCACCCCCACCCGCCCTGATTAGCCTCCTCGGGCACACAGCCCCCTCCCCGGCGGTGTTATCTCCTGCTTAAATCCCCCAGGAGTTTCCAGTGGGTCTACACTCCCCAGTCAGCTCCCTGCTATGAACGGGGATGGACTGTGGTGCGGAGAGGTGGAGGCTGGGGTGGGCACCGTACCCTCCAAACAGCTTCCTTCACCCCCCTCCTGCTCCGGCACGGGGACGGTGCAGCACCACAACGCCCAGCCCGGGCCAGCTCCAGCCCTGCAGCCAGGCCAGGACACGCTGGCACCACTTTGCATCATCGCCTACACGCACCCCCCCCTCCAAAACCAGTGCTCACCAGTGGGCTGCATCCCGAGGCCCGAGCATCCACAGGTAAGGCGCAGAGCATCCTGCATCCCGCCTCTCTGCCCCGTCGGGCACAGCCTTCCCCAGCCCAGCCCTCCGGTGAATTAAACCAACCAAGAAACACTAATTTATCCAGGGCGGGATGGAAACCCAGCCCCCGCCGTGTGGCTCACCTGGCCACAACTCCGCAGCGACAGCGCTTGCTCCTCTCTGCCCCACCATCACCCACCGAGGCTGTAGCAGGGACCAGGGGGACCATCACCCCCCCCACCTCAAGGTTACCCGCGCACATCCCCAGGGGCTCGGCACCCCAGTCCCCAGCAGGCACAGGAACCAGCGCTGCAATTGCTTCGCGAGCACCCTCGGCGAGGGCTTACCTGGCATTTTGCTGGGGGGGGAGGCGCTGGGCTGGTTGTGATGGGGGGAGCCGTGGGACAGCAGCAGGTTCATGCTGTGGGGGGGTTGGCCTGAGCTGTAGGCGTCCATGGCCAGCTTCTGGCGGAAAGCCTCCTCCTTGCGCCGGTTGGCGAACCAGTTGTAGACGCGGACCTCCGTCACCAGGTTGGAGCCGAGCCCGTGCGCCTTGGAGGGAGACACCCCCCGCTGCAGACACTCAGCCCTGCGCGTAGAAGGGGACACGTTGGAACAAGGGTGCTTGCTGGGGGGACCCTCCGTCAGCAGCGCCGGGCAGGGGGCCACCACAGGACAGGTGAATTTGGGCTCATTTAAGCCCTTCCTCAAATCCTGCCTGCTCTTCCCAACTATACCCATGGTGTAAAAAGCCGTTCCCCCTCCCTCTGACATTGTTGGAACACTGCAGCATCCCCAGGGCATCCCTGCAGCATCTCCGGGGCATCCCTGCAGCATCCCCAGGGCATCCCTGCAGAATTCCCTGGGCATCCCTGCAGAATTCCCTGGGCATCCCTGCAGCATCCCCGGGGCATCCCTGCAGCATCCCCAGGGCATCCCTGCAGCAGCTCCGTGGCATCCCTGCAGCATCCCCGGGGCATCCCTGCAGAATTCCCTGGGCATCCCTGCAGCATCCCCGGGGCATCCCTGCAGCATCCCCAGGGCATCCCTGCAGCATCCCCGGGGCATCCCTGCAGCATCCCCGGGGCATCCCTGCGGAATTCCCTGGGCATCCCTGCAGCATCTCCGGGGCATCCCTGCAGCATCCCCGGGGCACTCCTGCGGGATGCTCCAAGGCGGCACCCTTGGGGCACCCCTACAGAACCACCGCCCTGGCACAGAGCTCACTCAGCCCAGGACGTCACCCACACGGGGAAAACATGGCCAAAAACTGATCGGGCAGCTCAGCAAAGCCGTGCCAGGAGCCGGTGGCCAGGACTGCAAGCCAGGAGCCCGGCACGGCACACGGTTTTTGGAAGAAAGGCTGGCTGCGGGGCAGGCGAGGAGGTGGCGCGTGGCACGGGGCAGCCTTTACCTGTTGCATTCCTCCACCAGAGCCTCCCGCTCCTCCTTGCTGGGGTTCTTTTGGCGGTCGTAGGCTTGGTACAAGATTTGCTGGGAGGCCGGCCCCCACTTGAAGCGATTGCGGCGCATCTTCTTGCTGGGGGTTTCGGAGCAGGCGTCGTCGAGCTGGGCAGCCCCCTGGTTCTGCTGATTGAACTCTGGAAAGAGAAACAGCAGCTGATCCTGACTGCTTTTGTCTGTCCTATTTCCACAACCCTGGACTGTCTGGTTGAACTCTGAAAGAGAAAGGAGCAGACGTGAGCTGGCCTGTAGCCGCTGCTCGGAGTCACCGTCCCGCGCGGAGGTGGCCACCCAACCCGATGTCCCCTCCAGCTCACGGCCCCGCCAAACTTTGGAACAAGCCAGGTGCTCCCTTGTCCCCCACCCCGGGGAAGGGGACAGCCTGGCAGGACAGAGTGGGCATTCCTGCCATCCCTGGGGAGGGTGTTTAATGGGGAGGTGTGCTCGGGGCATGCATATTCATGGCGCGGGTCTCTGCTGGCGTGCACTTGTTTGGGGAGGATTTTTGCAAGCCAGGAGCCGGGCAGGGCCCCCGCACAGCCCCCCGAGAGGCTGCCTCTCGCTGCCCACCTCGAGCTCCCCTCCGGCCCCCGCTCCCGTCCCCGCGCCGTGGGACACCGTCCCCGGGCAGGCACCAGGGGTGACCTTCCCCGACAGCCCGCCCCAGACCCGCCGCTTGTCACGGCGGCAGTAAAGGGAGATTAATGGGAGGGTTTTATTATTCTCAGTTTTGCAGGGGAATTCTCCCTCTTTTTATAATGGCTTTTCCCCCCGTGAGGAGGGGGGAAACGCAGGGCAAGGCTGGAGCAGGCTCTGTTTGCTCTTACATCTCAAGGTGTGTTTTCAAAGCAATGGTATTTGCTGCTAAAGCCTTTTCTGCGCTTCCCGTCCACGGGATTCTGCATCCTTTAGGAGGAGGGAGGCGGAGGCCTTTTGAGGGGGGTGTCAGGGCCCCAGCCTGCACCTTGGCCAAAAAATGGGGCTGCTTCGAGCAATACGGGACCAACCCAGGGCAGGGGGGCGGTGGGAGAGGTGCACAAAAGCAACAGCCTGTGTATTGGGTCAAAATAATCTGCATTTTCAATAGCAGGGGCTGCCCGAGACCGTGCCACAGACAGCAGCAATTCACAAGTTTTTCTTTCCTCTCTCTTTACTTGTTTTATTTTTTTTCTTGCAAGTAGTTGCAGAAAAACGAGCAGTTCCGAGAAACAGAGAGGGAAAAGGGGGCAGAGGTGGGAAAGGCATCTAATGGTGTGTAATCATTAATTTCTAGCCCAGCTTTAATGAATATAAATATGCAGAAACTCAGCTGCGTGGATGGGCTTGGGGGAACTCGCCCAAGAAGGGCTCTCACCCAGCTTCCCAGTGCCCTAAATCCATTTCACTTGTGAAAATATTCTGGGGAAGACAGCGGGCAACCCAGGGCAAAGCCAGGGGAGAGGGCAGGGGGCTGCTCCTCACCCTGCTCTGGATGTGCCGGGTGACCACAGGCAGGACTGGGACGTGGGGACCCCTTTTTCCCCTCCCCAAGCCCCAAAGGGTGAGCGCTGGTGGGGGTACTTACGCCGGAGGATCTCCCGCTGCTTGCGGACGTACCACGTGTAGAGGGCGGCTCTTTTCTGCGTCTTCATGGGGGTGCCCTTGTTGAGGTGCTGGGAGAGGTGGGACTGGTTGAGGCCGGTGACGTCCACCACCTCCCGCTGCGGGATGTTGTGCTGCTGCATGTACCCCTTGATCATCTTCGCCGCCCGCCACGGGTCCTCACTGTGGGGAGGGAAACGAAGGGTTAACTTCTCCCAGCAGGGGAAAAGCACCCCAGAACTGGCTTCTTCCCATGATGGAAATCTGTTGTTGTTGTTATTATTATTATGAAGCCTGTTTCAGAAGGGCACAAGACCCCTTGAGCACACATCCTTCCCTGACTGCCATCCTGGCACCCCCAAAACAGCCCTGTCCTGCCCCTGGGAGACAAGGGACTAGGGCCACGGGGACTCTCGGGGTGCCACGGCCACCCCAGGGATGGCCACCAGGTGAGGAGAGGTAAAGAGGATCTCGGTGTCCTGATGCAGAACAACCAGGTCTATTAATGTTGGTAAAGCACCTCCAGATTCTTCATGGAGAAATCTATTCTATTCTATTCTATTCTATTCTGTTCTGTTCTATTCTATTCTATTCTATTCTATTCTAATTTCTATTTCTATTCTATTCTTTTCTGTTCTATTCTAATTTCTGTTTCTATTCTATTCTATTCTAATTTCTATTTCTATTCTATTCTACTCTATTCTATTCTAATTTCTGTTTCTATTCTATTCTATTCTAATTTCTATTTCTATTCTATTCTAATTTCTATTTCTATTCTATTCTATTCTAATTTCCAATTCTATTCTATTCTATATGCAGCCCACCCATTAACCACTGCCATGTCTACGTTCACTGCAATTTCTCCTTGTGAAGACACGCACACACGATGGGATACACGGACACACACAGAGGTGCGGATACGGGAAGCCCATATGGATATTTCTCTGAAGAAAAAGAAACCTCTCCTCTGGAGCTGCCCAGGATGCTCATCCTGCCCCGCTCCCCGCCGCGGTACCCACACTGTGCCCCGTGGCCCCGGGCTTGCTGCTGGCTAGCGGGGACCCCTACACGGCCACCAAACCCCACCCACCACCCTTCCTGCTTTACCTTTTTCCCTTCTGGTCCCTAATGATCTAAAAATCTCAATCTTCATTTAAAAGGGACCCTGTTTCCAGGGTCCCGCAAGGGCAAAGCACCCGCGTGGGTGAGCGAGAAGAGAAGGTCCAACCAGGCAGGGAAACGCAGGCAAGATCCCGCACCAACACCAGAACCTCCCCTCCCAGCATTTTTAAGTCGCTCTCGAATATTTTTAGAACCACTTGAATTCGGCTCCTGCGAGATCCGGGGGCAAAACCAGCTTTTCCCAAATCCACGTTATTCGGTGTCCTTGGGCAAGGGTGCGCACCCCTCGAGGGAATAAACAAAACGACGGCCAAAAAATCAAAGCGCCGCCGGCGCTAACGAAAGCGCCACGCGACAGCGGAGGGTCAGGCCAACGCACCGTCGCTGTTTTCGCGACCCCCGGGTTTATCCCGCGCTGCAGGAGGATGCCGGACCCAAAGGAAGCGCTTTAACGCCGGAAAAAAAAACCCACCCCATAAAATAAATGGATGTGGAGCCCGAGCCCGGTCACAGTCGTGCACTCAAATAATGCGATACCCTGCCGCTGCGCTGGCAACAACCGTCCGGCTGCTTTCCCAATTCATCACTTATTTTGGATCCTTCAACTTGTCACGGGAAAAAAATACCGGACAACAAGGAGATTTCTTACTTTTTGTCCTCGAATGCAGCGTGAAAACAAAGCTGGTTGGATCCGAAGCAGAAGTACCCCAGTGGGGCCGGCCGGCTGACGGCGGCGGGGGCTTTGTCACACCCGGCGAAGGGGGGCACGCAGCCTCCCGAGGGACGTTGTCCCCGTCCCCAAATCCCTTCATCCTGCGGGGAGGGGACCCCCACCGTGTAGATGGTGTCCTCTCTGCGGCTGGTCGCGTGGCACGGTCACGCTGACTCCGGTTTTCCCGACAGCTCGGAGCCCCGGCTGGGCTGAACACGGCGTGAACAGAAAAGCTCCCTCCCGGCCCCAAAACGGCCGGCGCGGTGCGGTGGGGCCATCGGCTCAGCAGTGGGGACGCTGCTCTGCCGGGTCTTGGCACCGGGGGCCGGTGGGCACACGGTGGCACAGGGGGTTTGGGGGGGGGTGTCTTGGGGCCACCCCAGGAGAAGTTGGGAGCCACCAAGAAGGATGGGAAGAGAACGTCCTTCCACCGCAGCTCTCCTCCAAAGCCCGCCGTGCCCGCGCCCAGGGGCTCACACCGACTCCTGTCACGAGGGGTTCGTGTCACCTAACCCATCCGACTAATTACTGATTAATAATAAGTTAATGGAACGGAGCTCATTCATTATAGTTTCTAACAGCCGTTCGGTTCACAGCCGAGACAAGGGCATGGTTTTCCCAGAGTTAAATCGGCAGAGCCCGCTGCTAAAAAGCGACCCGCGATTTCTGAATTTAAATAAATTTCAGCAGCATTTCGGCTGGGAAGAAATACGTGAAAATTAGGGGAAAAAAAATAATAATCCCTGAGTTTCTTTCCAATTCGTTATTTTGAGCAAGGCTTCGCCTTGATATTTCCAGCGCGTCTCGCGCTTACGCTTTCAAAACAATCGTTCGGCTCTTCATTTCTGAGCCGTGATTTTTCTTTACAAATCAACTTGACCGTATTCAAAAGGGTTAAACAACCTGAAACCAAACCCAAACATTTTGTTTCATGTTAAACAAAATGTTTGGACTTGACCCAAAATGAAACGTTTGAGTGTTTGTTTGGCCTTTTTTTCTTTTCTTTTTTTTTTTTTTTTTTTTTTCCTTTTTTGGTTAACCTAAAAAGCCAGAGAGGAAAACCTTTTGATTCAACACAAGCACATTTTTTTTTTTGGTTCTGTCACCAAAACGAAAAATTAATTGTCCAATCTTCACCAAGGCTTTACATTAAAAAAAAAACAACAACAAAACACCCCCCCCCAAAAAAAAAAAAAAAAACAAAACCAAAAAAACCCAACCCAACCTAACCCAGGAGTGCTTTGTAATACTGGAAAACCAGTTTATAGCCTTCGCTCCGCAGTCCTTCTTCACCGAAATCAAGGAAAGGTGGATTTTTTCTTGCACAAAATTAACCCCGAGGAAGCCCGGCCGCCAATGCCGACCGAGAGGGAGGCATCTCGCGCCCAGGAGGGGGGCAAAGCTCGTCCCTCTCCCCAGGGATTCACAGACCCACTCACCCCCTTTGTCAGCCTTAAAAAAACAGGTAAATACACTCCACGTCTCTGGGAGAAATATGCCAAGAATTTATACGGATGGATTATAAACCCGGCTCCCAACAGAAATGATCTATCTAATCTGCATCTCGCTGTGCACACAGGGAATCGGCGCGGGGAGGTGTGCTGTGCCCGCCGCCCCCCACACCTCTCGGAGCAGATTTGGGGCATCTCCGGCCGGATGGCAGCCCCCCAGCCCCCCAGCCCCACGGGTTCTACCTGTGAATAAATATATTCTTTGCCCGAGCGTTGTCTGAGCGAGCCCAGCGAGTGGGACGGGGCAGGGAGGGAGCCACGGGGCGTCTCGCCCTGGAGCTGGGCTCTGGGTGCCGCCGGCACCCCTTTGGCTGGGCTCTGCCAGAAACAACCTCCCTGGCACCGGGGCGCTCTCTGCTCTCCCACCCACGCCTTTGGGTGCCACGAGTGGGCCCACGGGAAGGCGCTGCCTGCTGAGGGGCTCCACGGCCACGGTGAACCCTTGGAGACCACGGCACCATGTCGGGCAGCTCCTGCCCGTGTCCATGGGGAGGGTGGGTGGCCAAGCCCACACCACCGGCCCCACCGTGGGGCTGAGCACCCCTAGGGATGCAGGAACAGCTCAAGACCGAGCAAGTCCCAGGGTCAGGCTGCTGATGCCGGGGGAGAGGGCGCAGAGGGGGTTTAGCCCCCGTGCGTGGTGGCAATAAATGGTTCCCGACTCCCCTACCTGGCTCCCTCTCCAAGTACAAAGGGCTCTCTTAGAGCAAACACAAGCTCTTTGCAAAGGCTCCTCGGGGACATGTGCCTGCTCTTGTTTGCACCAAAGGCAAACTTTGCACAGAAACACCTGTGGGAGCACAGAAATCCCGGGGCCGAGCCTCCTCTGCACCCCCACTGCCACCCCAGGCACGGAAGAGGGGGGCACTGGGGACGGGCAGGGCACGGTGCTACGGCAGGAACCCAGCGGAGGAGGCCTGCGATGATTTCTCCCTCGCATGGAGCCTCTTTAGCACCCAGCGTGTCCCAACCGAGCCCCTTGGAAGGCACCGGTGCCACCAACCAGCCCTGTTCCCAAAAATCACCATCTGTCCATTTGCTACTGGGGCAAGCCTGGAGCCGACCGCACCAGCCATGGCAGTGTCCCCATCCCCACACCGGAGCTGTCTGGGGACAAGACCCATGGCTGGCAGAGGGTCCGGGCACACAGCAGGGTCTGAGCCCAGCGGGCAGGATCGGTGCCACACTCAGGGTGCCCCGGGGGCATCAAGACAGGTATGAAAACTACGGTGCAAGGCGGTGGGGGGAACACACAGAGGTGCCCCCACCGCACGCAGGGATGCTCCCGCCGGGCGCCTCACCGTCGGGGGGAAACCACCGTCGTCCCAGCGCTCCCGGCCGCGGGGCACCGAGAGGGGCAGCCGATGCCGCCCGCAGAGCTGCTCCACCGCGCCCCGACGGCGGCCCCGAGCCCGGCGCCGCGACACGGCCGGGACCGGCCCGGAGCCGCATCCCCG
>VZRU01013349.1:274-25983 GCA_013398155.1 Pedionomus torquatus
CATCTTCTTGGCAGCGCTCTTTTCTGAGGCGGCTTCGCCCCAGAAAGCAGATCCTAAGCTGCTGCGTGTAACTTTCAAGGTAAAGCAGCCTCTACGGAGAGTCCTGAAAGCTCATGTCACTGCCCTGCAATATGCCTACTTTGAATAGCTTAACCTTTAGTGAAAAGGGAGATTTTCTTTCCCCTCTAGAAAAGAAACAAGTTCCCACAACTACTGAATCTCCTTTATGATCCCTCTAAGTAACTATTGCACGGTGTCCCGGCTAGAGAAAAGCTACCCAACCTGGCTGCCTGCTGTAATGCCTAGTGGGGCTTCTGTGGGGTGAGGGATGCGGTCGTGTACGTAGCCTGTTCTGACATGCAGCCCTGGTGGGAGCCATTCCTCGCTCTCTGCACATCTTTACTGTCTGACCGCATCTCTGCTGTTGTGCAAGAGCAGCCCCTGAGGCCAGAGTTACAGAACCTCCTTATCTGCTCGATCAACGGTGATCCAGCAGGGACTTTCCAGGAGAAGAATCTCTGGTACTTTCTCCGGCTTAAATACAGTTAAGATAGTGCCCATCAATCAATAGGTTATCTACGTGTAACCCAAAATCTGTACCTAGACTGGGAGGTCACATCCATATTGCCCACCTTTGTGTTGCTGTGACGTGACTGATGTCAGCCAGTCTATGGCCTTTTCATAAGTGTTTTTCAGCAGGGCTAGCAGCTTCTTGCAAATGACCTCTGAGTATCCCCCCCACACCACACTATGCTGAGTCAAATGTCTTTCTGACATCAGTGAAGCAGCTGGAGGATCAGCCTGTTTGCTTTGCAAGCAGCCACCAGTGCAGAACTGGATATTATGTGCCTTTTCTCTGCTGAAGGACTCAAATAAATGTCCTTCTGTGTGTGAACTGCATTTTTGGAAGAGATCCATGAACAAGTCATTTGTTTAGTAGCTTGATTAGTGAGGTCCTCTTGGGCTTTGCTTGAATCTGTATGTCCTTGAGTATCCCTTCCAGGCTTGGCTTTCCCTATGCCTTGCAAATCCTTCCATATACTATTGTGTGGCTCACATTTGTCATCAACTTGCCATCATTTCTCCTGGCATGCCACTTTTTAAAATACAGTTAGTTCCCAGGTCCAGCTAGTGGTAAGGCTGAGTATGTGTTACCAATAGGCACACGCACGTGCACACACATACTCATACACCTCCCCACACATATACATACATACTGATGGACACAGGCAGAAAACACAACACGCAGGCAAACACCAACAGCACTAATGGCCTCATCCTGTTCCTCTATCTGGCTGATCAGGACAGAAGCCCAGTAATGGAAAATAAATATATATTTGTATACATCTAAATAATATGGATCCCTCCAGTAGCTGGTCTTAGACACTCATCCTATTCAGTAGTTGAACTTTGATCCAAAGTCTTCCCAGTTGGTGGCACCTGGAAACGTTATCCTTAGAGACCCACAGTTCCACATCAGTAGCTGGTATTCAGACCTACAGACACACACATACACTAAAATTATGGCTCCCTCCTCCAGTAGTTGGTCTTAGGATGCTCAGCCTATTAGTGCCTGGCCACTGGTACCTGGTTGCCTTACACAGAGACACAGGCAAACAAGTCTCTGGTAGATGGTCCACAGTTGTGACCTTACAAGTAGTTGGTTCCTAGGCCATATTACAGTCATCTCCAGTAGCTGGCTTGGACTCCCTAATCCCTCCAGTAGCCATCTCACAGGTCCTCTTGTCTCTTTGCTGGACTTACAGCTGCTCCAAAACTTGACTCACAAGCTTCTTACCCTACTCTCCAGCTAGCCTGGCTTGCTGTTTACTAGTGACCACACCTGACATACAGATCAGCTTAATTTGCATACACTCTGACCTTTCAGTTTGCTCCACCACAGACACGCAGGGCTCTATGACTTGTGGCCCCCACCTCTAAATGCTGGCACTCAGACCACTATACATACACATGAGGTATAGATCCCCTCTCACCCTGGAAAATAATAAAAATACAGTTTAATAAGACAAGACAGACTGAAGTGATCAGGTGCAAGGCATAGCCAGACAGGCATATTGACCAGCAACCTGTTTACACTCAACTAGACCATTTTAGCCCAGTATCCTTTTGTTTTTCCATATCAAACTATCTTTATCTCCCACTTTCCTCATCTTTGATTCCTCCTCTAAACATCCCATAAACATCTTGTACAATCCCAAAATGTGCTTTTCCCCTCCATGCCCTGAAGAGACCCATACCCCTGCAGGCAATAACCCCACTGCACAATGATCCAGGGAACCTCTTCCATTGACTGTTGGTGATAGGTGTCACACCCAGCTCAGGGGCTGATCCCTCCCTGGGGGCAGCTGGAGCAAGGGCTCCTTTTCTCTGGGTATCTTACTGGGGTTCCTCACCCACCTCTGTTCCTCTGTGCTCCTTTGTATTCCTGAAGGTAAGTCTTGAATCACATAACCCAGCAGTAGAACATTTGATTATCTGAATCAAATGATATTTTGAGAATAAAGGAGGAAAAAATGGACATAGGTAGGCCAGTGAGAGGATAAAAGAAGCAATGGCTCTAGTAGAGCCACTAGTTCATGTGCCTCCTGACAAGCTGCATAGGTTGCAGTGCCAGTGTCTGTCATCTTTGAAAGGTTTGTCTACTGTTTGGAAGCAGCAGTTGGGCAAACCCTATTTTGAGGCCAAAACTTCAGCCAGTTTCCCACAGTGGTAACCTACTGAAGTACATGTAAGACTGTAGAACCATGTATGTGATGAAGGTGAGCAACAGTTTGCTCAACAAATTTACATCTCACTTGTACACTTCTCATAGATATGTAAATATGGTCTAATATTCAGTCAGACCTGAATCAGTCTGCAGCTTCTGCATGTTTTATTGCTAGCAATCTGAAAAGAAGCAACACCTATTTGTTGATCATTGAATAGAAATCTGCCTGCAAATCCTTTTCATCCATGCTTGTGTTTACTTAGTAGTTGAGCTGCCTTAGGAGGTGGAGATGCCATTATAACCTGTGTTTACAAAAGCCAACACATTCTCTTTAAGACTTCACAAGCTTGGTCTGGGATTTTTAAAGGCACTTAGGTGTTTCAAAATCCTACTGTGTACTAAACTGCTGTGGATTATTTCTGGATGTATTTTAAACTCCCACTAAACACCTCTTGGAAATTTAAGGCACCTAAATGCCTTTAAAGATTTCTGTCTAGGTGCTTCCTGTGACTGAGTCCATGAGATTCATTCTAGAATTACATTAACATAGGAACACACTGTAGATTCTGTAGAATGGGTTTTCACTTGTTTATTTGGCTGCATGGTCTGTTTCTCAGATACCTATAACGTATATGACTTCTAGCCTTCATAACTCATAGTCTTTTTTTCCATTCTTTCACTAGATAAGATAATTTAATATTTAGAGTTTGCCTTTTTTTCACCATGCACAAAACAGGAAGAAAGCTTTCTTAAGATTGTACTCATATATTTACTCCCTTCATTGTTTTTCATTTTTCCCCTTCCTTTTGCCATTTTAACTCCACTTCTGCTGTTAAAAAAATCAATTAATGCATGCAATCTGCAAAACTAGGAAGCCAACAGCCCAGTTTTGTGAATTCATGCTTCAGACAGCCTTTTGAACCACCAGTTTACATGACTTACACCCTCAAAGTACCTTTTGCTCCCAGGTGCGAATGATTACATAGTAAAAGAGGTGCATGCTTGTATTTTAAGGAGTGGCATGACCCTTTACAATAGACAGGATGTGGAATAAGGAATACCTGACTGCTAGGCCACATAGTGATTAGTCTGAGCAGTTAATTTCTACTGGAGAGCCCTTTGGTGCCCCAATATGATGGGTAGAGGCCATGTGAATCTTTATTTCTGTTAGTCAGCACTGACAAGGATCCTGGCTGTCAGTCATAGCACTTGTATCAGAGGGTAACAGCAAATGTTACAGTTACACAGTCACATTACTTCTGCTTCTTCCAAAAAGCCATATACTTTCATAGTCAAGGTGAACCGGTGGGGCCATGTGGCGTTGCCAAGCTCCCAGTGCTCTTAAGCATTTCTCACGTAGACTTTGCTCTTTCATTGGCTAAAATAGACATGGATACCTACAAGATAATGAGTTTCAGAAGGCAGGACAAAATGTGTAAGGTGCCCATTCTACACAGTGGAAGGATTTTCCAGTAACAGCAGCCGGGAGGATAGTCATCTCCCACAAAGTCACATGGAAATGTACTTTAATGTCCTGGAAAAACCCCAGCAAAGTTCTTCTGTATTTAGCTGGTCATATGATATGATTGTTAAGCTGCTTCCTGCTTTTCAGGAAACACATTTGTGTGTATATCAGGGTTGTTGCTAGGACTATTTCTATTTACTGGAGTTTTTAAAGACTAGGGAGAAATTAATGTCATAGCAGAACAGTTAACACAATTGCTACTATTTTCTTCTTCAGTGATAAATATGCTGTATTTTGATACATAAGAATACCAAGAATGGTCCATCCAGTGTTATAAAGCTTGTTAGCACTTACATTAACTGCCAAAGCAATAAATCTGTGGATTCGGTTTGACTGTTTGTAGCAGGCTAGCAAATGCCACTAACCCCACAGTCACCTTTAGGAGGAAAGTCCCAGGGTGAATGTTGTTCCTTTCTCTCTTCTTCAGTCTGAAAGTTTTTAATGGAAGTTTAAAAAAAAATAATCAAAGGAAAAGAAGGTGTCTTTAACAGTTTGGCCTTAGGGTTTTTTTTGGCCTGGCTTCCTAAGGAAACAAAGCATGGGAAGTCACACTGTGCAAGCATGTGCCCGTTTGTCTCCACCACCATCTTTTCAATCTGTCAACCTCTTGTGACAAAGTCTAACAGAAGCACAGGAGTTCCAGAGATATTGCAGCTGCAGAAGAGTCTAGAAACAGCCCAAGAACTTGACAGCATGGTCAAACAAGTCAAAAGGGGCAGAGAAACAGCAAGACACACACAGAAAAGCAGACAGTCTAATAAGGCTAATGCTGGCACACACATCTATTGCATTTGTTTTGCAGCTTATATATTTTGCCTAGAAAAGCTACTGCATTTCATATGGTCCTCAGAAAGTTTCTTGCTTTGTTCCATCCCATGAAGCTTGTTCCTTCCCACAGCTGTGGAATCTGTGGTGTCACTAATTGCCACCTAAGCTCAAACATAGTACTCAGTGTTTTGCTTTAATGCTGCTCACCTGTATGCTTTATAACTGTAGCTACCAGTGGAGATAATGCTGGTGTATGTGTTTCAGCTCACAGATGTGTTCTGAACTTTTATTTTGTTAAAGTAGAGGTCACTACATCAGGTCAGGGATAAGTATGTTTATGGCTGAAATGTCTGAAAGTGTGAAGCAACACTGGAGAAATTCCACCCTCTGGTCAAAAGGAGTTTTGAGCTGCATTTTCACATGCTTTTCTCAGTTTGGCAAGATGAACAGAAAAACACTAGCAGTCCAACCCTGAATATTAACATGTTGGAGTTCAGTCACCTTTGCACTTTCAGCACTTACTGTCTTTTCATTAGCAACACATTTTCTGTCCTTCGGAAATGTGTATTTTCTTTCAGCCCTTTGTTTTTCTGCCTGTGCTGAGCTTCAACGCTAACAATAACTCATCCAGGACTTTTTGCAGAGTTGGTCATAGTGATTTTTATGCAACAGCTGTAGTAGCTGGAGAAGAGAGAGGCAAGTACCTGCCTGTTTTTTTCGGGCAGAGTGTGTGTTTGGTGTGGCTATGTTTTTAACTTCCATTCCAATAGGTCACTTAGCTACATAAACAAACACAGCTAGAGAATGGGCCGCGTTGTGTATTCAAGAGTCAGTAAAAATATCCAGGCTAGTGTTCTCTTACAGCTACAACCCAGAGTACGGGAATACAAAATTAGAGCAGGAATTTATGTACATTCAACTCTCCAGCCTCTCTGCACATCAGAGATTTTTAAAATTGAGCTATTTGAAGGTGAAAACAAATTTTAGCTGGACTCTGTGCTCTGCTTGCTCTGTATCACATAACGAGTGAGTGTTGCAGCTGTAAGAGGATGATGAATCTGAGATATTGCTGACTTGCTTTTGGAGTTTAGTCAGCTCTGAATACATACCAATACAATGCAGAGTTTATCAGTGAAGTCCTGGTGTTTTGAGTGTGGGAGACAGCAGGACGGGACAAAATGGTTTTTTAACCAGAAGTCATGCCAAAGACTAGCAGGAAAAATGCTTGTTCTGCCCAGATGAGTACACTAGCAGCAGCTGCAAGTCTTCATTAGAAGGAAGATCAATCTAATCTAGAATTATATCTCTGACAGTAGCCAGTGATGGATGCTAGGCAAAGAATATGGTAATGCTTCCCTCAAAATGCCCTTTTAAACCTGTCAATCAGCAATTACAGCTTCATTGAACCAAATAATAGATCTGGACCATCATATTAAGAGTTCTTTTGAAGCATCCAGTAAATTATATGATTGCTTTTTAAACTCGGTTACACTTGCAGCCTCCTAAGTGTCCTATGGCATTACCTGCCACTCACAACTAAATTCTGTTCTCTGAAGCAGTACTACTTCCTGTTGTAAAGCTGATGCCTTCATATCGTGCACTATATTCTTCTATTCTGAGAAACTTTTCCAAATTATTATTGCAGCTGTGTGTAAGGTGAAAGTTTTAGTATTTGTTTTGTTCTTTCTCTCCCTATCTGTCCAACATTTTCCAAGCTGAAAGTATTAGCCTAATTAATCTCCGTGTGTTTGAGGGGTACATTGCACTTCTGTGAAAGTTCTTGCTTATTACCCTTCTTTATGTGTACTGGCTCTACTGTAGCCTCTGTGAAATGGGAGTGACAGTATCGAAAACATGGCCATTGCCTTATGTAGTGGTATAGGATGCTTCCTGCTCTGGTCTTCTAATAAGTCTTACCATTGTGTTTGTCCTCTTGATTGCTGTTGAGCTTTTCTTTCACTGAGCTACCCATACCACCTTCAAGATGTCTTTTGAGAGTGGTGATAGCTAAATTAGATCCCTTCACTGCAGACAGAGCTGTTTTTCCCTGTGTTATGCTGTTATAGATACTAAATTTCATCAGGTATTGTTTTATTCAGATCAGTACCCTTAAATGCTTCTGAAGCTCATTCCAGCTGATGATAGTTTTAACTACCCTGAAGACTTCTGTATCATCAAAAAGATTCATCAGTTCATTACTTTTTCCCCCTGATCATTCAGAATTAAGCTGATCATTTCTAAGCACAACCGAGGGATCTGATCTAGACTTTGTTGCTAAAGCAGAAGAGCATCTGTATCTTATCCCATTCAGCTCAGTCTCCTTAAGACTCTTGAGTAAACTACCTTGCAACAGAGATCTGTACTGCAGCACATGGGAGGGAGAGGGGGGAAAGGATAGGTGTAGGTTGTATTACATAAACTGACTGTTCATGGCTTTATTCTCTGAGACCTCTAAGACAAAGGGCTGGAGTCCTGTCTAGACTGTCAGTTATTTAGAACTTACTGAGCAAAGCATACATTCAAGATTAAATCTGTAGCTTTCCAAGGGAAAATGATTAATCTCACTGTGAGAAACACTTATTTTATAAGAGTAGCTGTGCAGCTAAAATAAATTATAAACTGCTTTGGTCAGGTTTTGGGTTTCAGAGGTGAGTCACAGTTTTCTTCCTTACCCTTTTTCTTGGGTGGTGAATGGCTTCTGGCTGCCACCCTTTCCTCACCAGCATAGATCCAACTCATCTGTTGCACACGTCCAAACCAGATCAGATGAGCATACCACTTCTAGCCTGCTTCGCAAATTGTTCTCCCAGATTACATATGTAAGAAGAGCACCATTCCTCACAAGTCCATCAACCCCAGCACAAACAGCACAGCAGAAGGACTGGACAAAGCCCAGCTTATTTTTAACAGTGCAGTCCACAGCACTGTGAAGGGCGGGTGGGTATAGCTGCTGAAGGAATGTGACTGGTACTGAATGCACAAAAGCAGCTGAAACATCCTCTTCTGAGCAGGGTGTTCCCAGAGCTACAGATTGGGAATTAGGAGGGGAAGACAACATTCATACACAAAGAACTAATAATTTTTCTTTTAGAAAACCACTCTGTAGCAGTGAAACTGAGGGTATTCGCCTGTTGGGTTAGACTGCAGCCTATTAGCAGCATTATTACCATATCAATGATTTAAAGGCTTATGAATGCTAAGAATGTAAGAGGTCAGTCTGGCCCACAGCCAGGACTCAACCCACTGCCCGCCCACAGTGAATAATCCATTTCATGGTCTGTTAAACAGTGCTCTAGAATGCTGGAGGATACGGGGTTACAATATATGTTGACTGCACAATTGAATGCCATTGCTTTGCAGGAACGGTGTGGAGTTGCAGTTGTCTCTGCACAGAAAATTTGCAGAGAGATACATCTCTGTCGTGTAAAATGATTTCATTGTGGTGTCCCATCTCTGTACTGAATAGGGACTTTATATTACATGTGGCCTGTATGATCTGTCAGGAATAGGGTGCAGGTCTAGAAAGTCAAAAGCTTTTTTATCTCAGGACAGCAGCTTGGTAAGTACAGAAGACAGTTAGACTAAAAAAGCTACATAAACAAGGTGGATGACCTGATCTATATAAAAAGACTTAATATGAGCTACAGACAGAGCAAAACTGATGTAAATGTCTTTTTATAAAATTTCTATTACCCTCCCCCCAATTCCTCAGTCATTAAGTATTTTTAGTTTGAACATGGCCAAAGGGAATCTGGAAAAGGAGATGGAAAGACACAAGAGGAACACCAGAACAGGTCACATGTAAAAAGGTCACTGGAGCAAGGTATAGCAAAATAGCGGAAGGAAATGAGCGCTTGAAGCTGGTGACATCTAGGTAATGACATCAGACATAAAGAAAGGTTTAGATGAAAGAGCACAAAAACCAAGAGTGGTGCAAAAAGTGCTGGGAGCTTCCAAGTGAAAAACAGAAAGTAGCAGCTGGAATTTCCTGGGAAAAGAAAACCAAAACCCAAACAAATGCTAAAACCACCTTCCCACCCTCCACCTCCACCCTCACCCCCAACCATTTGGAAAGGCAGAAGTCAAGGAAACAAAAATTACTTTTATCCATTAGATTGCTTTTGCCTTTAGTCATTTTTGATGCTGCTAGTGACAAAGCCTGCTTTATTTTCACAGGTCACCACTCGT
Organism: Pedionomus torquatus; assembly: GCA_013398155.1. Taxonomy (NCBI): domain Eukaryota; kingdom Metazoa; phylum Chordata; class Aves; order Charadriiformes; family Pedionomidae; genus Pedionomus; species Pedionomus torquatus. Next base: position 9,484 of record VZRU01013349.1, read on the forward strand.
GAAAACTAAACACGTTTTATTGTCAAAGCCAATGTAGTTCGCCAAAAGTAGCCAAATGTAGTTCGCAGAAAATGCTTATGATGATGAGGAAGACTGGCTTGATCATTCCATCCAAAGATTAAATGGCTTTTCCTGGAGACTTGGAGTATTTGCAACAATTATTTAGTAATTTCTGATTTCAGATAAAATGGGTTTATTGTTGAATAATCAATTGACTCAGAAAACAAATCCGTTTTTCTAAAAGAGAGTGACTTTTATTTGGAAAGCATGATGATTCAGGGGATCAAATGATGATTAGAACCATATTCTGCAACTGTTTTAGCCAGATTTTCTCAGCAACTTCCCTAAGTGGGCAAGAATGGAGAAAAACTGCAGCTGAGAGAGCACCTAAGTTAAGCACACTCAGGAATCACTGAAATTATGCCATTTGCCCTTCAGCTTTTCAAGAATAAAATAGAGACTAGTGTAGACTTTGGTTTGTCTAGCTCAATAATACATCAGTAGTCCTTATACTTAAATAAGATTATTGTTTTCTTGTTTATTCTTTCTTGATTTTTATGATGGTGGAAGAGCATTTGAAAACACTACTTAATAAGGACCAGCAGGAAACCAAGTCACATAGCTATGTAAGAAAAGACACTTTGTAATTAAAAATGCTTTTAACACAAAGGACTATGGACTTCAGTGTGATTTTGATGGCCTTCTGTGATACTGCCACAAACTTGGTGGATAAAGGCAGAGCAATGCATGTCATCTACCTGGACGTATACAAAGCATTTGACACTGTCCCACATGACATCCTGGTCTCCAAATTGGAAAGTCATGAGTTCGATGGATGGACCGTTCTGTGGATAAGGAACTGGCTGGATGGCCTCACTCAAAGGGTTGTGGTCAACAGCTCAATGTCCAAGTGGCGGCTGATGACAAGTGGTGTCCCACAAGGGTCAGTACTGGGACCAATACTATTTAACATCTTTGTCGGAAACATGGATAGTGGGATAGAACGCACCCTCAGCAAGTTTGCCAATGACACCAAGCTTGGTGGCACAGTCAACATGCTGGAGTGAAGGGATGCCACCCAGAGCGACCTGGACAGGCTTGAGAGATGGGGTAGTACAAATGGCATGAAGTTCAACCAAGCCAAGTGCAAGGTTCTGCACCTGAGATGTGGCAATCCCAGGCACAAATACAGGTTGGGCAGAGAATGGCTGGAGAGCAGCCCTGAGGAGAAGGACTTGGGAGTGCTCAAGGATGAGAAGCTCAACGTGAGCCAGCAGTGAACGCTGGCAGCCCAGAAAGCCAACTGTATCCTGGGCTGCATCAAAAGAAATGTGACCAGCAGGTGATTCTGCCCCTCTACTCTGTGCTCATGAAACCCCACCTGGAGTACTGTGTTCAGTTCTGGTGTCCTCAACATAGAAAGGACATAGAACTGTTGGAATCAGTCCAGTGGAGGGCCAGGAAGATGATTAGAGGGTTGGAGCACCTCTCCTATGAGAGCTAAGACAGCTGGGGCTGTTCAGCCTGGAGAACCTTATTGCAGATTTCCTGTATCTGAAGGGAGCCTACAGGAGAGCTGGAGAGGGACTCTTTGTCAGGAAGCATAGTGATAGGACAAGGGGGTAATGGTTTTAAATTGAAAGAGGGGAGATTTAGATTGGGTATTAGGAAGAAATTATTTCCTGTGAAGGTGATAAGGCACTGAAACAGGCTGCCCAGGGAAGTTGTGGATGCCCCATCCCTGGAGGTGTTTAAGGCCAGGCTTTGGCCTTAAATGGGGCTTTGAGCAACCTGGTCTAGTGGGAGGTGTCCCTGCCCATGGCAGGGGGGTTGGAACTCAATTATCTTTAAGGTCTTTTCCAACTCTAAACATTCTATAATTACAAAATGTGTCAGAAATTATTATACATAACTTTAAGACTTTAAAGGACTTCTTAGATGTCTAAGATTTTTCTGGATCTATAACAGACCATCTGCATCATTAAGCTAATGTTTTCTTAAATACACTTGTCTGAGAATCTAAGCTTTTTGTTTGGTTGGTTTTTAAACACAACAGAATCACAAGCAATGTGACAGTTACATTACTTAAAAACACTCCAAGTCCATTAATAATGTATGCTAATTATTAAAGCAGACCTTTTAGAAATATGATAATTAGTCAACTTTTTGTTGGAACTGCATAAAAATGCATTATCCCGATTCTGAAGTGTATTAAGACATACTGTATTACTAGTGTTACATTTCATTAGCTGTTCTATAACACAACTAACAGTACTATTTTGATAGTTCTCTTTCAAGTGAGAATTAGTATTTATTAATAAATATTCCTAACCAAGAATACATTAGGAATAGGGCCTACAGTGAAGGACTCTGACAGATGGGTGACCTTAGAAAACCATGCTTGATACTTAAGTTAGTAAATAGTTTGTATGACAACTTGAAAATATTAACCCTGTCCTGTGTATGATTGGATTTTGCCTCTGCAAACACAGCTGTGAAAATCCATTCAGAAGCCACTCCAAAAGAGTTGTTTCCAATTTTACTGGTCACCTATATCACAGGTGGTGTGGTCTTTTTGCTTATTTTTACTTTCAGTGGTTTGCACTTACAGTGGGTTAACCTTGGCTGGCTGCCAGGTGCTCATCAAGGCAATCTCTCAATCCACCTCCTCAACAGGACGGGCAGAAAATAAGATGAAAAGGCTTGTGGGTCAAGATAAACACAGGGAGATCACTTACCAATTACCAACACCAGCAAAATAGATTTGACTCAGGGAAGATTAATTAAGGTTATTGTTAATTAAAATTACAGTAGAATGGTGAGAAACAAAGACAACTAAAAATGCCTTCTCTCCACCCCCTTCTTCTCAAGTTCAACTTCATTCTTTCATTCCCAATTCTTTTACCTCCTCTCCCTGTCCCCAAGCAGCTCAGGAGAATAACTAGCAGTTCTTCTCTACTGCTATTTTCTTCTCACGCTTTTCCTCTGCTCCGGCATGGGCCCTTCCCACAGGATATAATTCTTCACTAACTACTCCAGTGTGGATCCTCACCGTGGGCCACAGGTCCTGCAAGAAAACCTGTTCCTGCATTGACTTCTCTTGCCAAAGCCTGCTTGTGCATGAGCTATTAACAGGCTGCAGCTTCCTTCAAGACATGTCCCATCTGCTGTGGCATGGGGTCTTCCTTGGGCTGCAGTGTGGACATCTTTTCCTGTGTAGGACTTCAGGGGAACAACTTGTTTCACCATGGTCTTCACCACAAGCTGCAGGGAAAAGCTCTTCTCCAGCACCTGGAGCACCCTCCTTGTTTTCTGTTTCTCTCAGTCCTCTCACAGCTGCTGCTGCACAGCAGTTTTTACCCTTTCTGAAATGTTTCCACAGAGGCACCTCCAACGTGGCTGATGGTGGGGAAGGCACTTTTTTGAATTAAAGGAAACAGTTTGCATGGTCTCCCCGAGGCCAGAAAGTGAGTCAGCAGTAAAGAGTTAAGAGGCACATAATAGTATCCAGTTACTTCACTGTTGCAGCCCAGCATGTGGAAACTACCTGTGCCAGACCACAGAACCATTTAACATTCATGATTATTTCAGGAATAAGTTATTCTGGAAATTAATAGAGACAACATCCAAAGACACCATTTGATTTTGTTTATTCATGGACAGTGTTCCTTAAAATTGGCACCACACATCTGAAAATATTGCCATCACTGACACAATTCTCACCTATCTCAATTCTCACAGCAGGTTAAACTCAGCTTGAAAATTTTGTGGTAAAATACTATCTTTTCCCTTAGCATAACAGCAACCCTTATGTTTACAAATATCTTAACTGCATATATGACAAGGTAAGATTGAGAAAGCAGTGATAAGCTCTAAACCCCACAGGGTTACTTATTAAATACATATCTGAAGTGGTATGTTAATCACATTAATACCTCCAGTAAAACTTGAGAAATCAAGTCCAAAAATATATTTTGGTTTTAAACTTTGTTTTTAAGTTACAGAAGCTTGTGCCTTTAGTCCAAGTGCTACCTCAAGAAGCAGCACACTGAAATGATTTAAAACTATAATTCTAGTCAGTTACAACTGATCTTATGTAGTTATCTTCACAGTTAATATACCGAATCACCAATATTTCCTGAATTGTCAACACCTACTCACAGTACTGAAAAAAACTCCAGCTCAAAGTCTTATTTTTTTTTCTTTACCATTCCCTTCTCTGTAGGGACAGGATTCAGGATGTTTCCTAGAGTATATTCCAAACAGTCTAAGAAGTTTAGACCCTTGCTTTTTCCTCTCCCTCTGGACAGAGCTTGTAATCCTATTTCTTCTGAAAGAAAGCGAGGTGCAAGAAAACAACAACTTCATGGGTTTACAAAAGGAAGGAAATGAAGTAATGATAAATTACACACACAAAAGAGCTCCTAGAATCTTCATTCTGGTCATGAAAAGAGCAACTTTGTTTTGCCTGCAGAACATGAACGGTGCCTGAGTCAACAAGATTGAGCACTTCAGTGAAAATTCCTTTTTTGGTAACTAGAGAGTATGACTTGGTGCATTGTTAGTAAGTGATGCAAAGCAACAGGCAAAAAGGGCCAGTGCAAGCAAGGAGGCAGAAAACACATTTCACACCTTCAAGGTGTCACTGCTACCAGCCTTGATATACCAGCTACGTAACTGCAGACTGAGTCTATGGAAAGAAAAATTAAAGCTAAAAATGCTAGCTGTTTCTCTGTATACCTGCAGTTAAAAGCCTGTGCTTTTGTTTTTTCTGTCTCTTGCCAGATGCTGTACACTACTCATACATAATTTTCTGAAAGGCAGGTAATGCTGAAGTTGCTCTTTGCTGTGTGCCACATCCAGCTAAAGTAAAAGCTATGCTTCTTAAGCAGTCTGTAAAAAACAAAACCAAAAAAAAAGAAACAAAAAAAAACCCACATTCCAACTTAGAGTGACAAACTCCTCCAGTTTGACTCAATGCCAAAACTTTATCTCTGGAAAGAAGTTGGTACAGTAGCAAAAAATATACCCCAAATACTAAGCCTGTGGCAAAATCCAGGTTCAGAAGCAACAGAACAATGTCAAACACTTAAAACTTCCAAGACACTTCTCCCATTTTGTGAAAATATCAAAGCTGAGTTACTTTGTTCAGCTGTTTGCATTTTGAATTGGAGGGAGATGCTCTGAGATGAAGACTTCATAGCTCATATGATCTTTAGCAGCTCAATTTTTAAGTGTTAAGCTGTAAAAGAAGCGGCTGCTTAAAACCATTGCATGTTTATACTGAGTCAGCATTTTAGATCACATTAGGTTCTCTGATAGCGCCACTCAGAAGTATATGGGAAATAACAGAAATCAGGAAAAAAACCAAGGTTTTTCTTAACCGTCTACTTATTTGTAATACCTTCACTGAAGAGACTGGCAGAGACCTGGTGGACTTATGTCCAGAACTCCCTCTAATGATTGGATTTAGGCTGCTTTACATGACAAAAGTGATCTGAAAGACACAGCTTCAGCTGGCTGAGTCACATCCATAAAGGGAAGGTAAAAATAATCATGTGAAGGTGAAATTTGCAGGTAAAAGCAAAAGCAATATTCCCACACACTAGTGACATTTGAAGCAAACAGAGCCAACTGACAGGTCAGAATGAATCCCACCAACCATGATGCTTGGTCTTTTCAGTCTGTCTACTCCTCTTTTAGCAGATTAGGTTTTCCTCCAACTGATCAGTGCAGTTGATGCAAATAGTTAATGGACTGCTGATTCAGCAGAGGCATGGCAAGCACCATGGGGTACACATTAGTCCTTTTCCCTTTTTCCTCTTGCTGTTTTCTCCCCCTGCCCCTGCCCACTTGGCATTCCATTACCAGAGCTTCTCTGGTATCAGGTCAGACACGTTACCTGTATCTGCTGTCTTCTTAACAGCTTTCAGATGTAAGCAAGAATATAACAACTTACTAAAATTCTTCACAAACAAGCAAATGAAAACCTCAAAAGCCCCACACAAATTAAGTTGGGCTTTTTCCCCTCACCAATGGGAGTTTGCACTTTGACACAAGATGCCCAACACCACTCATTTCCCAGTTTTCTATGCTACTGAGGAAAAGCTTGCTGGAAGCTAGTCATACTAGCAGTTCACTAAACTGCAGAAAACATTCTGGGAAATTCTACCTAAGAATTTAAAACTTTGCCCTTTAATACAGCTTGTCTTGGGAGACTATGAAACCACACATACACGTTTTAGACCATATATATACTACACAAGACCAGATAGCATCCCTGCTGCTGAACACAGGCATCAAAATCCAGCATTTCTTACAGATCCATGCTACGTGTACCTCAGTACAGCTTGGGATATAGCGTCATCTTGCAACCAAACAGTAAAAGCTACAGAAGTGAAGTATCAGTTTCTTCAACTGGCATGAGCTATATTAACCTGAACTTTCTGTAGATTTGAAGAAAAATATAAAGAGTTAAACTGAAGTGGTTTTACTTGTTTTAAGGGAAGTAAAGCTAAATTTTGAGCTTCTGTTTAATAGTTGCACTTCCTCCAATTAGACCTCATGAGACCAGTCAGTCAACGAATCAATTCACTGAATTCAGTTGTATTGTATACTTCCATTGGTAGCACAAAGTAAAGAAGTACACTTCACCCTTCCGTACCTCAATGCCAGCTGGACACTAATACTAGCACTGTTAAGGATTAAACCCTGCCTTACAGCTCAGTCCATTCAGAAGTCAAGTAGACAGCCAAAAAAAACCCAAACAGATTATATTTTGGTCAGTGCAAGAAATACCCCACTGGTTACAAAGGATGCAAGTTTCCAAGTATATGTATTACCCATTTTGAGTAGCTGGGGCAAAAACCTGCCCCGTCTCCTTTTGCCAAATTCTCAGATGAGGCACCCATCCTTTTGCTGCATTAACAGCCTGTGAACACCAAACACTTATATTGTGACTAAGGCCTACAAGCACTCCCAAATGGGAAAATCATTAGTTCACATCAGTGGACATCCCCCTACTGTATCACCATTACAATCAAAATTGGGCAAGAGAATGTCTTTACGCAAATGGATCCAATATCAGAAGTGCAGCTGTGTTCATTACTCCTGCCTTGATCTTGTACACGTGCCATCTTCATCATATTCACCCATCAACTGCAACATATATGTTCCAGTATAGAGAAGAAACTGTCCAGTTATTTGTGCCGCATGGGACATTAGCTGAAGCAACTTCCTAGAAGAAAAGCCATTTGTTTAAAGTAAGAATAAAATTAATTTACCAACAGGGTAACATTGCCCCATCCCCCCAACACCTTTAGGATGACGTAGGTAGATCTATTTAAGAACTCTCCCATTTCTCCTCACTTCTGAGCAGCACATCATTTCTGTACCTTCTTTAGAACAAATATTTCTGTGGCCACCGATTGGCAGAAAGCTATTGGCATGTTGGCAGAAACAGAATCACATTTAACAAAGCTGACTGTCACCCTGTTAGTGACTTACAGGCCTTCCGCAAAGCCATCACTCCTACTACCAGAACACCACTGAAGACTTCACTTTGCCTGGGAGCCCAGTAGCATTCCTGCAGCATGAATCCACCTCATGTCTCACCTTTAGGCCATTCACTAACACAACATGGCACGTATCTCCAGGCTACAGATCAAACTCTATTAGATCTGAAGCTGAGCAATCACATTACAGTGGATGCCCAACAGCACAACAAGTGAAGCCGGGCAAATTAATACTGTCCCAGCTGCAAGCCCTAAGACTTTTCAGTTCACAACTATTTTTTAAAGTTTTAAAAAGTGTCAGCATTCAAGTATTATCCAAATTCATATAAAAGAGAGTAAGAACCACAAATGAAGATCAGGCAAGCAAGAGGCGTACAATATAGACTGTGGATCACCACAGGATTGCAGGGGAATAGAGATCATCATATTTGAGTGGTCATTTATTTAACTTAGTTATACCTGCATCTTCCTTCCACTCTCCAAGAAACAACCCCCAAAAGGTACGTAGGCCCTCACAAGTATAAAGCTGATGCATTGGGGAAGTGATACTCAAGAACTGGAACCTTTCCAAACTGGAAAGGGATCAGTTTCTGAAGATGCAGAGACTGGCCTTCCTCTTCTGCAAAAAGAGGGAAGGTTTTCTGAACTCCTGTCTGAGAAAACATGCAGCTGTGAACTCTCTGCTGCTATTCACTTCTCCTTTGGGCTCTAGCAGAGAAGGCAAAGTCTTCTTCCTATAAATTCAATTGTTTTCACTGTGATAAAAGAAGGTTTGCAGTCAAAACCTAATGATTCAAAAGAGTAGAATACCCTGTATTTCAAGCCTGGAAAGCCTTTAGAAAAACCCCAAACCCTGTACCTTCATTCATGATTCCCACACATATTCCATTTCAGTAAGTCCTTTCCTCCACCAGATAATACAGGCCAAGGGGCTTTACAGTTCTAAGGAAAGCTGCAGCTGGTACCCAGCTTTTGAGCAGCTGCAGTGTGTCATTTGCACACGAGAACAGTTGTCACTTAAGCCACAGAGGAAGTTATTTGTTGAACTGGACATTTGATCCTTCAGTTGGACACTACGGGGAGAAACTGTGAGGGGAAGTGCACTAATCAGATCTGGCAGGCTTTGAAGCCCTCCCAACAATGAACAACTGGAGCATTTTAAAGTCCTTTGCCTTCACACTCCACAGGTGTGCTCAGGGAGAAGGCATTACGAGTTCCAAATTGCTGAGGGACTACACCAAGAACCTAACTTCATCTGCCTTCAATTTCAATAGCAAACAGAGACACAACCTCACTTGTGTTCAGACATACCCGAGGTTATCTCTTCTGTCACCCTTGTTCTTTGCTAGTAGACTATTTTCCCACCCTGACACTGACACTTCCGTTAAAACTCAACTCCATAACGTAACAGTGCTTTCAGAGAAACTCCACAGCTACTTCAGCTGTTGGGCAGTACCATTTCTTTCTCACCAATTGCCCTGTGCTGGCAGGGAGGCAGAAGCGTCACTTCAAAGTCTCCTCAGCAGTGTGAATTCCAGTGCTCATACTCATCTCCAGAGCAGAAAGCCAGAAATCAGAGTTTGTTCTGGCTCAACAGACTTGACAAACAGGAACTGGAGGAGTGCATCTGCTCAAGGCTAAGACTTCGCTTTCAAGAAACCCCAGTTAAGCCAGTGCTATAGGTGGGCATGGCATATAGTTGAATAATCACTGCAGTATGACCAGAGAGCTCAGTCTCATCTAGAGTCATGTCAGCTGTAGCCTGAAAGATTAAGCAAGGGACCACCCAAGTAGAGTGGGGGAGGTCAGAGAGAGAGAGAACAACATTAGCATTACAATGCTTAATACCTGCATCATGGGAGGAGGGACTATTTGAAGATGTAGTCTTCAAACTAGAGACTACATGCTGCTCAGGGGAAGTGAAAACCTCACTTACAGGCACATACATCTGTTTGCTGTGTACAGAGACAAGTCTTGGTCTTCAAGTAATAAAGTGGAAGAAAACTACACTGCTGTGCCTCGACTACCATTTGAAAGGTTAGCCAGAGAAATTCAGTGCTGCAGCTTAAACAACTGTCAAAAGTACAGCACCTCTTTGAAGGATTCTGAACTCAGAAGGAGTTTTCTTTAACCAAGGCAGGACACAGCTGGTTTTCACAAAGCACAGACTTTCAACACACTGTTGAAAGCGGTGAACAGGACAGGTATTTAGTGCCTGCATAAGACAGCATTTCCCAACAGCCAGTTCTACCAAACTCAAAACCCATCGCGGTTTGGTCCCGTAGGAGACAGCAATCCTTGTTGGGCTCCATTACTTTGCTTAGAGACCAGTCAGCTCAAAGAGTGACATCACACACTCTTACTACAGATGACAATTACACACAAAGACCATAATGACTGTCATGTCTCTTCCATCTTCCCTTGCCTCCATTTAGCTCATGTGGTGAATCTGGCAGCTGGGTATTGCAAAGTGCAAGCAAGCTTTAAGACCTTTCCCATTAGATCTCAACATTCCTCTCATTTCATCCCCTTGAAGTCCCTCCTTCAAAGAGTCAAATGCTTCTTCCTAAGCCTCCTGCATTCTTCAAACAAGTCAAAGGAATCTGGGAAAATTATCTCAGCAAAACAAAGAGACTGTACCTACACCCTTGTAGTAAATGCAAGCTGGTAAGATTTTTGCCTTGGGGGAAATTTAAGATACCACCATAAAAAGCTGTACTGTTTTGGGTTTTTTTGTTTGTTTGTTTGTTTTTTTTTTTTTTTACAAGTCACCTATCCACCTTACAAAGGAAGGGTCTGCATGCTGGCGAGTATGTAAGAATTAACAAAAATAATAAATTTATAAACACACCTGCTTCACAGAACTAACAAGCAAACAAAGACTTTACAGTAATGCATATATCCTATCAGTAGTGGAAACATACTTACCGCAATATGCTTTTTGCTCCCATACATTTGATGTCATATGAGATAGAGTAGATCTCATAGAAGGTCGCCTTGATGTTCAAGCAGCCAATAAAATCCTTAGGGTTCAGCTTGTACAGATCAAATGTGATGTTGGCTACTCCCATTTTCTTCTTTTGCCTCAAAGCAACTCCGTTTCTTGTCTAATTAAAAAAAAAAAGGTTTGTAGCTTACATAATTTTGTTCAAATTCTGACCAGGTTTCTTAAGCTATTCCAGACACATAGAAATCCTAGAGAGACACAGCACTCCTCGAAGGTTTCTTGGCTTCTTCCCTGTAATAAAGCTGCTTCTTCAGAGTATAGTGAAGCCACAGATAATGCCACTGTGCAGTGTCCCTGCCACTTAATTATCCTGGTATGCTCCAGCCGCTTGCAGAAGCGGAACAGTTAGTTCACACTAATAGGCCACCAAATAACCAGGATGATACTAGGTCCTTCTGTTTAGGAAGGAACACAATAACAATGAGCAACCTTAGAGATAAATGCAAAGACAACATTTGTGAAAAGTCAGGTTCTCATTTAAAATCCTGGCTCATAACACCTACTTGTCCTCCTACTAAAAGTAGTAACATGGGGAGGGCACCACCACCGATTGTTGCGTCTAGGGCTCAATACTGAGCTTAAGATAAAAAGCAAAGGAGGAGAGTGGGAAGTCATATTCCACCTTGAATCCAGCTTCCTTTACTGAAAGGAACCCTTGTCTGCTTCAGGGTGGGCAGTGTTGCTTTCAGGATTGCACGGTTCAAGGAAAAAAAAAGTGAGATAGAAAGAAAAAAAAAAAAAAAGAAAAAAGAAAATAGTAGAGAAGAGCCAAATCTACAGAGACATCTAGTGGATACATGGGATACTCTGCTCAGCACTTTGTGCTCAAGGTTAATGACTTGACAGCTGCCAAGCTCTTTTTTTTGCATGCTAAATGAAGCAATAAAGTTGTGTAAGACTGGGCCTTTTTGTACTTGTCACCCCAGTGCTTAGACAGTGCCATGGTAAGTCAGACCAAGTTAAACACTGTAGTATATCATTAGCCAGCATTTTTATGTCTGTTTTACTTCGATTGCCTCTGAGTTCCAGCAACAGGGCCCCCTATCAACAACAGTTTTGGATACATACAAGTAGTTGGTATGCTTGATAGCGTATCCCCCATTAGCACCTGGGGGATATGGATATACATGACAGAGCTTGTGCTACACTCCTGATGATTGGTAAAGCTCCAGCAGTCCTCCTGCTGCCACCCAGCAGAGTCTGAAGAGAGGCAGCATTCAGTCTTGTTCTGCTGCTGTGCCAGACAGAGCATGGGGCAGAGCAGGAAGGAGCAAGGTGGAATCATAACCTGCCTCCAAGTCCTTTTCTGCTCTTGGAGCTCATGGTCCAGATGCAGCAGTTTGATGAACCAGTGAGGGGAAAAAACGTACAGACCACCCACACTACAAGAGGAGACTTGAGAAAACTGGGCCAGATAGCTGAGCCATCTGTATACAAAGAGAAGAATGGTAGGCCTGCTTACAGCTCCTCAGCTAGCTCTGCACTTGGTAGAAGTTTTGAATCTAACTGTCTAGCAAGAGCCATTTCAAGGGAAGACAGGAGTTTGACTATTTTATTAGCATACAGGTGACTATTCCCCCACAAAACTGCAAGTTGGACTCTGAGCTGATGATTAGAAGGCTAAAGCTAGCTGATCTTAATAGTTCTTAAAATATCTTGAAGCTAGTAGACCAACATTAAGTTTTGATGACAACTTTTAGCTATTTGCAAGATTAGACACAGGCATTTTTGCTAGCCTTCATAAGGCAAAACTTGTTTTACATTGCTTAATTTGGGCATTTCCCCCCCCTCTATAAGCTAACCTTTAAAGACATTGTATTTTTAACTTCCTGCAATCAAAATCCTTGTTTTCTTTATGTTACAAAGGCTCAAGAACAAAGTTATTTCTAAGGCTCTCAAAAAGTAGGAGATTTACCCTATAATTCTTTTCAGTTGTAATGTTTCATTTAACTTCTGGGCAGATCTTTGCCAACAGTTCTACATCCAAGCAAGAGCCAAAACAGTGAACTGGATTTGTCATTCAGGAAGGGCAAATGAGGACTTGACACCTTGCCCTTCCTTAGGGGAAATTTTCTTCCTCTTCTCCCCTCTTTCCAACAATTTTAGCAGCCACATTCTTTCATCTACTTCCAGCCAAGTGAGGTAGAGGCACTCAACACTTACTTGTGTCCATTTCTGTCCTTTTTCTAGAACCATGAAATGTGTATTATCATCCAGGGACCTGAAGAACTCCTCTGTGTCCACAACCGTGCCATCTTCCTCCAAAACCAGAGTAACTATTCCAGATATAAGGAAGGCTTCCACAGTCTGCAAAAAAAACCCAGTTGATTTTAGCATTCAAAAGGGGGCTCACAGTTTCATATTAAGACTTGCTTATCTGCCACATTCTCCTGAACTTCCCCAGCAATGATCTTTAAAAGGCAACCCACAGACTCTTGGTCTTTCTGGGATACTGTACTTCACTAAGTTTCAGCCAGAGTGGGAAAGTTTGCTGTACCTTGTTGATGAGCTCTTGCAGGCTGCTTGCAACAATTCCTTTCCGGCTGCTTCGAGAGGCATTTGACACACGGAAAGGTCGCCCTGCAGGCATGAGAGGAGGGAACAGGGTCTGTTTTGTTACTGCTCCCACAGATGCTCCCACGGACACCAAAGATCTACGACAAATAAAAATTCAGCACAGTTATAAAAATAGTTTTGTCAAGTACTGTGAGAAGGAGGACTGTTGAGCTCAGTGACATAAGAACGTTACACATGTAATTCACAGGTCACGTTAGACTTGTGGAGCTGGCTTTCAAAACTAAATACTGCATATCCCTACAGACAAGCAGTCTTCGAGCCTCTTCTTGCCAGTGACATTTGAAAACACTTCTAAAAATTAAAAACATTTCAAGGAGATGTGGGCCACCTCTAGCTCAGCTGATATGAAGGTCACAATTACAGTGAGGCTGACAGGTTTTAACACTGACTTGGAAAAGCAGCAGCTCTTACTGCATTCAGCCATATCGATCATTCCTTTTACCCAAAGGACAACCAGACAATACACAAAACTACTTTGAACTACTTAGTTGAGATAGAGGTTCACTTTAGAAACACTGATCATATTATCCACATTCAAAACACCTAGCATCAGAGCACAACTGGAACTTTTTTTTATAGCTATGTTTGATTTCCAAACACCCAAGGTGTTTATTTTGTAAACAGTATCTACAGCCTATAAGATGTCATCTAATTTTGAAAATGGCAAACTAAAACTTGTTTGTGCCCTAATGTATCAAAAGAAGTCAAATGAAATGACAATTAAGATGAAAGTGCATATATGGATAGTGTTGGATCAGGCTGTCAGAGGGGATAGAAGAATTCAAACACTTTTAGATAGAGGTTTAAAAGAGGTTTAAAATCTTCCTGTCCGGTTGCATGTGTTAGTATACCACTGGTTTGGTTCCCTTAGGAAAATTGAGCACATACAACTCGTAACTACCTACTCTCCAACAAAGTACAGACCTGCTCCTATCTACATCTAGTGAAAGCTTTTTGCTGCTGAATTATATTGATTAATTCAATTCATCAGCCAGTTTGCCAAAAATTGCCATCTGAATGACACCTGGAAAGGACTGATCTCTAAGAAGTCTTTTATAGCAAGACAATATTTTGCCTCCCAAGTTCCTGGACTGTACCCCCTATATATCTTTTGCTCCTCAATATGGAAGTGCACAGGGGTGCAAAAGGGATGCATCTTTATTTTGTTCTCCCACACAGGTGTAAAAAGTAGCTTTATTTAGGAAAATTCTGTTCTCAGACATTGTCACAGAGGGAGGAAGAGAACTGGCAGCTTCTTTCTGGAGTCAAAGAGCAAACAAAGGAATTCCTAGAACAATGATGAAGTGATAGAAAGTTACTCAACTGATAGTGTCCCAGTCACTCACAAACCTTTCTGCGCAAGTCCACATTGACCAGGGATAACAAATATCTTTTCTAAATCTCTTATCTGGTCTTTAAGCATACTTTTGCTATGCAAAGACTGGCGAGATAAATTAATTGCTGAAACTATTTCCTGCTCTCATTCTGAGCTGCTCTTCTACAGGGCTTTGGGCCATTGCCTTTCCTCTGTACACCAAAGAGTTTCTCTTCCCCCAAAACTCCTCAGCATTATTGAAGCTTTTATTTTTTAAAAGAAAGGGGATGTTTAACAGTGTTACCCTAGCTCAAGCTAATACCTTCTTCGTAGTGCTGTCTAAATACTACTTCCCTGGCTTTCAACAGTTTGCTATATACACAACTGGTAGAACCCTCACTCCTTCCTGTAACAAACGTGGTGAGGATGAGCAATCAGTACTGTTCCAGGAAGAGGGGCACAGTTCCAAATTAAAGAGCTAATAAGCACTTTCTTCCTATAGGAGGGTCAAGACCAGAAGAAGTGGTGACAGAATGGCACTGACGCTCCACAGAAGTGTGCTAGGACAGGGCGTGTTTGTTAATCTCCCTGCTGACTAAATTGATAGTCCCCCAATCACCCCACTGGTCGTGGGCAGCTTCCATTCTGAATCACTGAGTCTTCCTCAGATATGAAACTGCTCATCTGCTTCAGGGCTGGTGACTCCACTTCATGGGGCACTCTGATGTTAAGAAGTGCAACACTCTGGATTCAAGAGACAATGCTTTCAGAGGTAATTACATCCCATTCCCTCTCACACATTTGAAAACTAGCATGCGGAATAGTTACTCAAGTGCTATATATGACAGCACTGCCAAGTCTGGGTTTTTTTTTTAGAGAGGACAGAAAATACCAGTCCAGTTGAACAGTTTTCTTTCCTATTACTTAAGCCAAATTGTCATTCACAAAAGACAAAGCATAAGGAAAAAAGCCAAAACAAACCCTGGTACACAAGGAAGAGCATTAGAGACACAGGACTTGAGCAGGACTTGAGTTGACAGGGTGCACCTCAGGCATTAACACTGCCAAGCCATATTTTGCAGCTCTGAGCAGAAGTTTCTTGAGGATTCAAGACCAATCACCTCACAATTCTGCCTGGTTCTATCAAATGTAAAAAGTCCCAGAAAAAAAACCAAACAGATTAATAAACCGGGACTTTCATTAGCTCTATCAGTTACTTAACAGGAGTTCAAGTCTTGGACAATTATTTAACATTGATGAGATTTCCCCTACATCTCAATAAAACCAGTCAATATCACCTTTAAACTAAGTCTGCTTATGAAGTCTGGGCTCCAGCACGGGCTGAGGTTTCAGTTAACGAGAAGTACTAGGAAACAAAAGCCAGTGAGATTTCAAAAAGGCCAGGTAAAAAGAGTGTGAACCCTTCCATTTCTGGGCCTATTGCCAAAAGTTTGGTTTTCCTTTGTTTCCCTCCTACAAAGGTCACAGAATCAAACCGGCCAGCCTACATTCAGGGCTCCTACAAAGATCCTTTTTTTTTTTTTTGCTGCAGCTGTCCTCTGAAACCAGACAAGCATATTCCAGGGAAACTCTCTGCTAAACTGAAGTTACTGAAAATAATTTCCTATTAAAAGTTGATCAAGATAAGTCTGGAAACAAGCAGCAGCAAAGAAAGGAAGATACAGACAACTCCACTATTATTATTCTTTAAAGTTTGAAGAATCAAGTCCTAGCTCTTCCCCAAAGTGGAGAGGTATCCTATGTCAGTGGAAAACAAAAAAATATTGAAAAAGCAAGTATCTTCAAACTCTACTGTCTCATCCAGTTTGTTTTGTGTAACTACAATCTGCTAGAGCAAGAGACTCACAGGTACCGCCCCAAGCACTCAGTGTAGTGTCAAGAGCGATGGGACATAGGAATTATTTTTTATTGAGGAGAACATGGGCAAAACCTGCCTTGAGCCCTGTTACACGTATTTCACTCTTTACCTCCGCAATATGCCATGTATGTTTGTCTAAGAATGTGGTGCAATGGCCTTCAGCCTCGCTCAGAAAAATCAATGTTGCACAACACGAGTGGCTTCAGAA
>VZRU01013350.1:8977-23301 GCA_013398155.1 Pedionomus torquatus
GATCCCCTCATCCAGATCATTAAGAAAGATGTTGAAGAGAACCAGCCCCAGCACCGAGCCCTGTGGGACACCACTCGTGACCGGTCCGCAGCTGGACTTCACTCCATTCACCACCACTCTCTGGGCCCGGCCCTCCAGTCAGTTTTTAACCCAGTGCAGAGGATTCCTATCTAAGCCATGGGCAGCCAGTTTCTCCAGAAGGACACTGTGGGACACTGTATCAAAGGCCTTGCTAAAGTCTAGGTGAATAACATGCACAGCCTTTAAGAAAAGGTAGAAAAGAGAGATGATGTCTCCTCTTCCCCCTCTACGAAAAAGAGAGGAGAGGGAGAATTAAAGAGATATAGGAGCTTAGAAAAAACTCAACTACTTTAATGAAAACATAAACAATAATAAAATGATAAGAACATTCATAGAAAAGGGAAAAAAATTCTACAGTATATACAAAACCATATCAAGCTCCCAGGATGATGATCCCATCACCAGCAGTCATAAGGAAAAGTCCCAGAGTGGACTTGGTGACTGATGGGAGCGGGATTCCAGATCTGGTGTTGGGATCAAGGGCTTATGAGAGACATACCCTTGTAACGCCCAGCAGCACGTGGAGAGCAGCCCCAGTGTGTCCTAGACACTAGTGTGGAGTGGACATGAGCAACCCGAAGCTTTCGGAAAGGACTGTGAGCGAAACACATCTTTTTCTGAGGATCTTGCCATGTCCAGACTCCAAGGCCAGTGAGACTTCCAAAGGCTCCCCCACCTAGTACATGTAACAGTGTTGGGCCTGGTAGGGCTAGCGCCACAGGGAAACCTCCCCGCAAGGGATCTGGGCTTTTCCAGAGGGTCTGGGGGCAGGACAGCTGGTGCCAGAGCTGGGTGCCTTAGGGGGGCTGCCTGCTGGGAAAGGGCATCCTGCAGGAATTCCCCCCATCCCTGCCCAGCTCCTGTTACCCACCATCCCCTTGCTCTGGCCAGGCTGGAGCCACTTGTCCTGGACAGCCCCCTCCCCACTCAAAGTCATTTAGTCCAGCCCTTTTTCAATTGGCAGGGGCATCTTCAACTAGATCTGGCCACTCATAGCCCCATCCAACCTGCCTCTGATCACTTCCACAGATGAGATATCTACCACCTCTCTGGGTGAGCTGAAACAGCCACATTCTGGTATACTCTGTCTCCGTCAGCGCTGAGCCCACTCCTGGTGATGTCTACCTGCACTCCCAACATCTGCAGAAGGCTGCATTTCCCTCCACAGATCTTCTACAGCACTTCCACCCCACCAAAGCCTACAATGGCTTCAACCAGCCTAAGAGGGAGACACTGTCACTAAGGCTTCACCTTGGGGTGCTTGTGGGGGCATTCCCAGTGCCCAGGCTGGTATTCCATGTACAGCTTTTTTGCGTGTCTGAGAGCCACGTATATACTCCAAGAGGGTACAAAGATTGAAAGAATTTGGGGAATTCATTTAAGTGCTGTTTGGGATTTCAAAGATTGAGGGTACTGAGCACACAGGCTAAGAAAGAAATTCTCAGACATACAGATGGATCACAAGGTCTAATTTGACAGAAGATAAAATACAAGTACATGAATGTATAAATATATATATTTTCTTATTAGATTCTTTAAAAACATTTTGTGGTAAAACAGAACTTCTGCTATGAACAAGTAATCACACCTTTTAGTCAGTCCTTTGTTAAGAATTTAGCAACTCTGTATTTCATCACATAGGTTCAATACACCCAGGATGAAAATGATCAGAGGGCTGGAGCAGCTCTCCTTTGAAGACAGTCTGAGAGAACTGAGACTATTCATCCTAGAGAAGAGGAGGCTCTGGGGAGACATTCCAGTACCTAAAGGGGGCTACAGGAGAGATGGAGAGGGATTCTTGGTCAGGGAGTGTAGCAATAGGAGGAGAGGTAATGACTTCAAACTGGAAGAATGTAGATTTAGGTTAGGTATGAGGAAGAATATTTAACTATGAGGGTGGTGAGGCACTGGAACAGGTTGCCTAGAGAAGCTGTGGATGCCACATCCCTGGAATTGTTATAGACCAGGCTTGATGGGGCCTTGAGCAACCTGGTCTAGTGGGAAGTGTCCCTGCCCATGGAAGGGGTTGTAACTAGGCTATCTTCATGGTCCCTTCTAACCTAAACCTATGGTTTATGGAATTCTATGATTCTCTATGACTTCTTTTGACAACAAGGTCCCCCAGAATTTGAAAGATTACCTATCTACAGTTTGAAAAAAATTAGAGCAATGGTAGCAGACTAAAGATAGACTTTGGCAGAGGTTGTTGGCAGAGACCAAAATATTGCTGTTAATTCCAGGGTGGTAAGTGGATGTTTCTGCTGGGAACAAAAGGCACATTCCAGATAACCATTGCCTTGGAAATTCCCCCGCAGGATGGGATCATCAACACTTCCTCTCTAGATACTGAGAGATGCCTGCAGGAGAGGGCTGTGTTTGGAAGGACATTCCCATCCCATGCTCATCGTTGATAGTGCAATCCCTGAATTGGCAAAGGAGAGTCTCCATTTAATTTAGAAGCATTTGGGATTGACTGCTGATCAAGCCCACCTATTCCTCTTTATTGGCAACAGTTCCTGCCCACCTCACCCTTAGCCATGGCTGGGTAAATCTAACTGCTGAACCCTTGCATCTTCTGACCTTCTGCTTCAGCCAGCAAGGCTGTGAGTCACTGGCTTGCTGTAAATTGTAAACTGGGAGCTCTGCTTTACAATCTCCACCATGGTGGTCAAGCACCTTCCAGGTGGTGAATGTCTCAAGATGTACACGTTTTCACTCCTCCCACCTGCTTTAACTGATCTAACTCTTGCTGTAAGCTGGCATGATAGAATAAAGCTTTTGGGAAGGCAAGACCTATACCTAACAAAATAGCACGTAATGATTTGCAAAGTGAAGATTACAGCTAAAGACGCTGTACTGTTTAAACAGGGTGACAATAAAATAGGAAATGAAATCCCTCAACACCGAGATACTACAAAAAACCCATGTGTTTTGAGATAAGGATACATGGGTTGAATTCTCCTAAAATTAACAATAAGCACAAACAGTTCCGATACACAAACAGTGTTTACTTACATAAACTGTAGGAAAGCTATTCTCCTTAACTAGATCAAAGAAGAAGGAAGGAAGGATTCATGTCCTTCAAGGAAGAAGAATCAGTGGGGTATGGTGACAAACAAAGATGATGAAATTCCAAGCCTTGCTCTTCACTAAGAAAACCAATGTCATATTCATGAGAACCTTCATTTACATTTACAGTTTTGAAGCTGTTCACTTCTGAGTGTGCAAGGTGGCTCATCTTTCTAGAATACTATACTATATTCTCCCTTGCTTGCAAAACCAAGCAAAGCACAGTCAATGTGTCAACATCTGAAATTAGGATTATGAATATTCATAGTTGAAAGAATAATTCACTATATTCTGGAATTTCCCCGTGTTGGAATAAGTCTTCTTATCCCCTGCTGTCCAGTGCCCAACTGTTTGAAATAATACAACCTTTGTCTCTACCATCTCTTCTGCCTGGATTTAGGAAACCACCCTCATGTATGCATCCTTATGTATGTGAAGGAAGGGCAACATTTTCTGAAGTAATCCTGGTAATCTTTGAGTTTCTCTATCAGTTTGGGAATTCCTGCACATTCCTGTGCTTCAGCCTTTCTTTAAGATAACCAACGGACCAACCAACCAACCAAACACAAAAAGAAACTGAAAAAAACCCAACAGACTTTTGGGTCGGAGTACATTTTCAGGGGTGATCTGCTTCAGCTGATTCAGGAGTAAACCTGGAGGGGCTAAGCAACTACCTAAGCTTCTAGGCTACAGCTAATACTTTGGAGAAAATTGTTGTCACCATCAATAGTAGTGTCACTCCAGTAACTGCACACTAAACCTGAAGTCTTGTAATTGAACTTTAATGTTTGGTTTTTTTTTTTTCTGTAACTACCAGGCTAACTTAGTCATAGCAATGATGCCACCACGACTTCATGGTTTGCAATCATCCCTGCTTCCCATGGTTTATAGTTTCTGTGCTACCAAGATGAAAGAGGGTACATTTAGATCAATGTTATTCAATACCAACAGGGCTTTTAATTGATCAGAGCTCCAAAACTACTTACAGACTTTCTGGAAGGTTCAGAAACTGAAGCACTTGGAGATTAAATGATTAAGTTTGAACCAGATGCGCTGTGTTTCTCATGTAAGTGGATTTGTGCAAGTTTGAAAATGACTATGAGTGAATATAAAATATGTCAGTGCAATGTCATCTTTGTTACATGGACAGGTGTTTGGCAGAACATGGATGTGTTGAGCACACAGGCGAATCGTCCAGCAAAATCTTGGACTTTGCCCTTGTGCAGCCCTTGGGAACTGTGAGTCGAGGGCAGGGGACAGCCATGCTCTGATGGGGGACTTGTGCCATTCGATGGCAGTGGCACGGCTGCAGCCCAGCTGGCAGCCACAGCTGTGTGTAGCGCCTGAGCAGTGCAGTGGGTATTTTGTGGACACTGGGCAGCCAAAATCTAATGAGCCTAGCAGGTAACCATGGGAATAGCAAAAGGATCAGGCAGTACGAGGGGGGCATAGCCCTGCCAAATTTCAAGAAAGATGGAAATATTTTAATTTTTCAATTAAGCTTTTACCTATAACCCTTTTTCTACTACCTTTCTGTGTATTTGGGTATGCAACTGAAAGAGAAGGTTGTCATTGAAAGAGTAACCTGGCCTTACCTACAATAATTTGTCTCTGCTCAAATGCATTATATATTATACCCTCACAGTTTACTTTGCCAATCTTCTGTTTGGTTGTTGGGTTTTTTTTTGTTGTTGTTGTTTGGTTGGTTGGTTTTTTTGTTTGTTTGTTTGTTTAATTATTCTTATTGTTATTTAATCCAGCAAAGTTTAAAGCAAGTCCCTTTATCACAGGTGCTCTTCACCTTGCACACAGTATGGCTTTGAAAACTCTCAAGCTGTAATCTGTTAGGTCATGGCAAATTTACTTTAAGGTTCTGGTTTAAATAGACTATTACTGCTGAAGAACTGGAGAAGATAAAAACATCTAAATACAGAACTGACAACTGTAGATGGAATGGCACTGATAATAGGCAACAACAAGTCATAGATCGAATGCAAGTTTTGCTACATCATATGACTGAAAATAATGTTTTACTGCAGTAAAGCAGCACAATGAATAAATCTACTCTAATTTGGGGAAATATAAAAATATGTGTTTTACTTCCATTATCAATAATAGGTGGATGTATGACACCAAAAAAGATTAGATTTGGAACAGCTTTGATTCTATAGCATAAAGAAACACTAAATCAAAGCAAAGTGAATTAGAAAAAGTCCAGTCAAGGCCTTTTGGTGAAGAGAGAAACACCAGTCAAATGTGAATTTACATAAATTTTCTACAAAGACCTGTTCTTCTGGTAGTGTAACAGCAAAACTCACATTACAACTGTATCAATTTTAATTCATGCAGTTGTCAATTCCTGGTCCAAAATGGATCCAGGGACTTGGCAGCTCATATGGAATTGAAGACATGAGGTTAAGACACAAATGAGGTCCAACGCTGTCACAGCTTTATTGTTATTTCACAGCAGTGGTCACTGAGGAGAGCGATAGGGAAAAGGTGGAAGTAGAGGAAGGGTAGAAAGAAGAAAGAATCAGTATCATGGAGCACAGCAGGAGCACAGCAGGAGTATAATCACCACCACAGGCCCATGATGTCCCGTTGACCTGTGATCCTCACTTTGCAATAGTGGTGGAGTCCTGGTGGTTGTGGGGCACAGCAATAGTTTATAACTTCTGCTGTCTCAAAGTCTGACTTGTCAGCAGAGCAATTACTGTTGCTCAGCCAACCATTATTAGCTGGTCGTTTATCATAGCAAGTTTCCTAGGGCACAGTTACTTTTGATGTACCCCTTTTTGCTGTCATGTACCCCATGTAGGCAGCTAAGTTTGGCAGACCTTGCAGCTTAGCAAGTTTGAGACATTTCTGCACTTGTTGCTTCGGCCGAGTCTGGCTGGGCAACAGGATTTGGTCACTCTGCTGGCAGCAAGTGAGCTTTGAGGCATCTTGCTTTTTTGCCAGTCTCTTACAGCAGTTCTTGAAAAAATATCTGTAATGTCTGAGGTCTTCCATCATACACAACAAGCGAACAAAAAAGTTAAGAAAGTTCTGGTCTTCTCCAACAGAGGTTTAGTTCAATGCAATTACTCCCAAGGTCATACAGTTTAGTATATATTCAATGGAGGTATGGTAAATCTTTTGATGTCTTGGGCTTGCACCTCAACCTAAGGCTTCTTTTTTGATTTAATGGCTTGGACAGTTTCTAAAACACGGGATATGAAAACAGAAATCACTAATAGGTAATGAGAAATAACAAAAATCCTCCCGAAGGCACAATCTTCAGTAACAAGGAAGGCTAAGAGCAGTTACGCTCAGTGATAACAGGACTGCACTCAGTCACAACACTTGTGCCTTTCAGAGATGACTGAAATCTAAATTATCATTGTCATATGTATCTAAGAGGCAAATAAATATTTTCTTTAGTAGGTAATATGAACACTTAGGGAAAATATATTCCAAATATCACCAATAACATTATAGGTTAAAAATCCATTTGGGGAACTAAAAAGCAGTTGTGGCTCACAAAAACAGCTTCCAGACATGCTGAGTTAGTATATTTAGAACAAGAACTCGGTGATGAAGTGAAAAACAGTGGCTTACTAGCTGGCATGTAGTCCTGTGGGGCATGGTTATTTTCACCCTAGAACTGCATATCATAATAATATTAGATGACACATTAGTAAAACTTTGAGACTATATTAGAATGATACATATTTTCCACTTAAAAATTTGAATCCTATTGTAGATCATACTGATATTTGTACTGTAGTCCTTGTAACTTAATGAATTTCAGGAGCAGCATAAATATTTCTCAAAATGTCTATCCAACATCTGCAGTGAAGTTCTGATGGTTTCACCTATGTTTGGCCTATCATATTGTAGACACATAAATGTGCACTAAGGAGGGAGAGAAGTACATAAGAACACCTGAAGGCAGCAGAGACATAAAGGCACAAATACAATTTTACATTGATTCTTTTATTCTATTCTATTCTATTTTTATTCTATTCTATTATTTATATTGGTTCTTTTATTAACAAGAATAGGGACATGATTTAAAAATCTGGCATTGTGTTGTATAAAAATAGATGCATCCTGATGTATACAAATAATGGGAGATAAACAGCAACAGCTGAAACATTTGATTTGTGTTATATCCTTTCAGGTTTTACTTGCCAATTTTCTATGTTTCAGATGGTGATGCCTTGCTTACAGCTTACAGCCTCTGTATCTTACTTATTTGTGAAGTTCTTCACCGCTGAAAGAAGTGGTAAAGCCTAGTGTACTAGCTGAAATAGATACATCCAGTATAAATTTCAAGGCAACAAACTTTTTTCCTTAGATGTCAAATCCAGGAATCAGTTTGTTGCCACAAGAGAAATTAGAGTATTAAAAAATCATTAGTAATTGATTTAAGAAATTTGGAGATAACCTGGCTGAGGTAAGATAACCTTCACCTTACCTTTATGGCTGCCTACATGGTCCCTGACACACAGGTTGTTAGATTCATAGAGATCATGATCAAAAAAGCAACTGTAAGGAAATGTGTTTGTAAAAGACCAAACTGTATAAGAACAGAGATAACTTTGTAGTTGACCATATTAGAGCGTATTTTTCACAGAGATAACAGACGACTTCCCAGCACAAAGGCAACACATAGGAAAATGTCCAGTTCCTCCTGTGAAGCCATGGACTGTTTCAAAAACAAATGCAAGGCAATTGTTTGAAATGACAAAACAGTTGTCTCAGGCTTTATTTTTCAGATATAACTGAACTGTTCAGGATGGCATTCCCGGGGTACTTCAGCCTTGCTAATTAAGTGTGTTCATAATTTTTAAGTACGTATGTAACACGAACAATTTCTGTCCAAAGAATTGAAATTTAGCAAGATTCTGAGGAAACAGTATTTTATAAAGAAAGTAAGAAACTACAACAACAAGTGTTATCAGCCCTGTGGCATCTTAAGTTTTCTTTCTTAAGAAAGAATTAACTCCCCTATAGAGTAATATGGGCTTTATGTTGGCTTATGTTTGTATTTCAAGGCTGTTTCAAAAGCATTTTAGGTTTTCTACCAGCAGAGGTCCAAAATAAATGAAGAATATGTGAATTTGTTCCACTTCAAAGGTGTTAGAATTATGATATTTCATTCAGTGGAACTGTAATACCAAATGAATAATACATTGCTCAGGGAAAGAAGAATACATGCAGTACACGGGCATATTCCTTTAGGAGCAAGTTCTCTGTTCAGAATATTGCACTATAAATATATATTGCCTGATCAGCACTTGCTCTGCCAGAAGTTAACTTTGATAAATGTTCACAAATAAAAAGAGTCATAATCTGAGGAAGAGAAATGTAGTAATGATTAGAAACAACTGCTTAGAATGATGCTTTTATATGCAAGGCCATTTTTCAGTACCTGGCTTTTTCTAACATCTGACCATTCCGTCTGACTATTTCTAAGATCATGACTATGAAAAAGATCCTGAACCATGCTACCCCATGATCAATAGAATTTTTAGTAGGTCAATTATAAAATAAAGTATAATAAGTAAAATAAAAATAAAGTATAATAATTATAATATAAAGTATAATAAGAGATCACTTATTAGGAAAAAGACTATTATCTAAACTATTACTAAGCAGAACTTTATAAGTTAAGTAATTTTATTATTTATAAAAGTTGTATTATCTATATTTTATTTTACAAGATCACTTATTAGGAAAAAGACTATTATCTAAACTATTACTAAGCAGAACTTTATAAGTTAAGTAATTTTATTATTTATAAAAGTTGTATTATCTATATTTTATTTTACAAGATCACTTATTAGGAAAAAGACTATTATCTAAACTATCACTAAACATAACTTTTCCTTCATTTCAAATCTCCATTACGTAAAGTTATGAAGAAGAAAATGTGAGTTCATCTATGAAGATTTTTTATTTATCTTGCCAGGAGGCTGAGAATTTCTTTTTATTGCAGAGAGTGAAAATTCTTTTTAAAAAATTGAAAAGGTGAAGGACGCCTGAAGTGGTACACTCTGATCTTTCTCTATACACACTAAGAAATGTTCTTCTTTCTTTCAGAAAAATACCAAGTAAGAATGGACACTGGATTTCTTTTCATTAGCCGTAGGACTTTTCCTGACTCATCATACTTGTCAAAAGCCTGGATATTTTGTTGTATTACATTTTTTCAGGTGAGATATTATTACTGAGCAAATATATACACAATCAGTCATTGATTGGTTGAGAGTGTGAAATCCTGCTCTCTTTTAAAGTATATAAAGGTACAGATAGTTTAATACGGTAAATCCAAAGCAGATATCTCGTTGGAAAGAAAAGATGGAATTTTATTTGAGCGTAATCTACAACAATTTCTGAAATCATTGTGTGTGCTGCCTGTGAAGTGTTAAAGAACTGCAGCACTTCTCCCTGAAATGGCAGTTTCAGAGTGCTAGGTAAAATAATCCAGTAAATCTGGGAATAAATTTATTTCTTCTTAATGTCAAGAAGAGTAGACAAAATCATATCTAAAAAGTCATGTAATTTTCCAACCAATTTCAAAGTAGTACTGAACACATTTAAATCTTGTACAGTCCTGTTAAGTGATTTGAACTGTAATCATACATATAACGTGTAGATATTCATATAGAGCCGGTAAACCCATGTTTGTGAGAATTGTAGCTCAGAATAAACACTATACTAAAGGCTGCATAACATAACTGAGTAGTTATGCTAATGTGAAAGCTGAAGTCTCATTTCAACCGTTTTATATAAAGCTGAATGAACCTCCGTGAATCTAGTGACTTCTCAACCCAGCAGAAAGTCAAGTGCTTTATAATCCTACAGTATCCAGGAGAAAAAGCAGCAGGATCTTTCCAGTTTGTGGGAATAATGCTCTCTGACTGCATCCTGGCTTGCTCTCTGGGGAGTCCCAGTGCCACTGGGAAACCACTCTTCTGGAATGACATGGGGTTTTTTTTGAAGCTCCTGTGTCTGGACCTTTCCCTGTGGAAAACAAGGCACATGAGGAGGATGCAAACAGCAGATGTGCAGTCTGATAAGTGAAACTTCTTAAGGCAAAACTATCAAAACAATCAAACAAACCACCTAGATTTTGCCAAGAGAATGATATACAAACATGTATTCTAGGAGGAACAAAAAGTGGGTTTGTTGGTGCTTTCTCCCTCCCTCCACCCCCTCCCCATGTTATTTTTGTTTGTTTGTTTGTTTGTTTTCCATTTTATTTTCAGACAATAACAGAAAAATAGCAAAGTTGACATGAGAAAAATAGCTGGCNTGCAAGGACTCTGAAAACAGCAAGTACTCTTTATCACATCTCTTTTTTCCTGATCCCACCTCCAGATAGACACTTTCTGTCTGCATCTACTACACCTACCCTAAGACTGCTACAGTCAGTTGGACCAGAAAGAGCATCTCATTATAAAATGTTTTCATGTTCTAATACATTTTTGGTGGTTTTGCAAATCCCACCCGTTTCCTTTATACACCTGTGTTTATAAGGATACAGATATATGCGAGGATATAACTATGTATATAAAAAACCCTTGACCCACTGGCAACCCTCCTCTTTATACAGTCCAGACCACTGTTGGCAGCCTCAGCTATAAGGGCACATTCCTGTCTCATGTTTCACCTGTTACCCACCAGGACTCCCAGCCTTTCTGCAAAGCTGCTTTTCAGCCTCTTGATCCCCCACCGGCAGCATTGCATGAGATTGTTCCTCCCCAGGTGCAGGACTTCGCACTCCTCTTTGTTGACCTTCATGAGGTTCCTGTCAGTCTATGTCTTCAGCTTGGTGAGGTCTCTCTGGATGGCAGTGCAACTCCCTGGCGTATCAGCATCTCCTCCCAAGTTTTGTGTCACCAGGGAGCTTGCTGAGAGTGCACTCTGTCCCATCAACTAGATGATGGAGGTGACAAATCCTACTCAGTTTATATAAATGCCTGAAGCACCTAATTCTTTCAGCAGAAACGTGCTTGTACAACCAAACTTGTAATACAGATGGGTTCCAAAAACCTCTCACATCTTCACTGTATAATTGTCTTTGTAAGGCTATTTCTAATCTGGATGCTAAGTTTAAAATTTATTTAATATTTGACACTACAGGTAAGCTGATCCTGTATGATACTTTTTAATCAGTGGAAAGAAATAGACTTCTTAGGATATAAATCTTGTGGTCTGTTTTGTTTGTCTACTACAGCAAGACATGATCAGTGCTCTAGAGGTTATCTATTTAATTTCAGTGACTTTATAGGTACCTCTGACATCAAACTTTAAAGTCAATCTATCTACTGAACACAGATCACTGAAACAGCAAGTAGCAAAAATACAATTTGGAAACTGTTAGAAAAGGCTGCTAATAATGATGACTGCTAATGCTCACAACACAAATATGTCAAGGCTTTACAAATATGCCAAGGCTTTATCACAAAAGACATGAGTGCATCCTAAATCTCAATGTGCATATCATAGACGTTTTCATTTATTTGTATATATATATATGTATATGAGCCAAACAAGTCTAAACTTGAATCTCTGAGTAGGTCTGAATCTAAAAATTCATAGAAAACCCAGTATCTATCGATTAACCCATACAGGTGAAAGGATTTAGTCTTGCATACAGATTTGCTGTGGCCTGTTGACTTCTGAACCCAAATCTTCTGATTTTCAGCAGTTCCAGGGAAAAAGAAAAAAAAAAAAAAACAAAAAAAGAAAAAAAAAAAAAAAAAAACAAAAAAAGAAAAGAAAAATAAAAGCCTTTTCTGTGTAGCATGGAGCACTTGGTAAGCAGAAGTCATGACTGCCTGTAGGAGAGGAGTCAACAGGAATCCTTGATATCTTTGCCCATGCCTGGACCACTTTTCTAGGACAGTCATGGAATTACATTTCCATATCCTCTGGGTCCTGTCACTATGGACTATTATTAATTGAAAACCAGGAAGACATCAGAAACTGCAATAATCTTTTCAGTGTTTCCTAATCGTCCACTGGGATATAACTATATTTTGCTCAAATTATGTTAATTTCACTTGTTTACCTTTATCAAGCATATAATCTGCTCAAGAGAAAGAATCCTGCAGGAGTGCAGATCAGGAAGCTCTGAAGTGATCATTTTAAGATGAGATGGGAATTTTTAATCTTGTTTGAAGTTAAAAAAATATTGCTGGGAAATAAATAATGTCATGAAGGTAATAAAGTTAAATAATTAGCAATTGAATTGAAAAGACTGCCTATACTCCCTCACAATTAACTTACTGTCAAATCTACTTAACAAGATGTAACTTTCACCCACACATACCTTTTACTTCTCGACTGTGGCTTTTGTTGCATGCAGTTTGAAAATAAGGGAGTGTGAGATGCAATTCTGAGGAGAAGAATGCTTAGGAAGAACGTAGTAAGAAACTCATTTCAAGAGAGAATGTGAAAATGTGTCTCAAACCAAGGTAACTCCCTTCTGTTGCTTAATCCTGTGTCTTCTAGTGTTGTAATGTCTAAGTCACATTAGCTTCTCTCACACATGGTCCCTCAAATTAGGCATTACTTGAATTTAATGATCTCCTTTTCATGTTGGGAATTGTGAAAGAAGAGGAATAAAGTTTTGTTGAGAAAGGATATGAAAAATGTGCATTTAAACTGTTATTTTTCTCTATGAGATCATAGATTGGCAATCAAATATATTGAGTACAATTATTCTGATTTCTTACTAACATCACCGGTTACATAAAGCCTCAAAAGCATTTGTCAAAGTATATTCTAAAGGACTCTGGGAATCTAAGTATATTGAAAATTGAATGCTTTTCTATGTCATAAATGTTGAACATTATAATGAGAGGCAAGAGACTTTATTCAGCTGGCTTGCTTAATAAAATATCATTTCTTGGATTTAGACTTCTTGCAAAACATGCTAATAAATTCTCATAAAAAATCAAACAATAATTTCTGGTGTTAAAGTAAGAACAGAAACTGGGAAATAAAATTAAATTAGTCCATATATGAATTTTAGATTATTTTTTTTTTCAAAGAAGCAACATCATAGTGAACATGACATGAAATGATAGTCAGTCATTGAAGTACAAAGATATAGGCATTGGCAAAAAAGATGAAAAAACTCTATACCTAATATACAGATTAAGGGATGAGGTATTAGAAAGCAACCCTGAGGAAAGGGACTTGGGGCTGCTGATGGACAAGGGGCTGGACATGAGCAGGCAGTGCGCACTTGCAGCCCAGAAGGCCAATCTGATCCTGGGCTGCATCAAAAGATGTGTTGCCAGCAGATCCAGAGAGGGGATTCTGCCACTTTACTCTGCTCTGGTGAGACCCCACCTGGAGCACTGTGTGCAGGGTTGGAGCCCTTGACATAGGAAGGATATGGACCTGATGGAGCGGGTCCAGAGGAGGGCAATGAGAATGATCCGGGGGCTGGAGCACCTCTGCTCTGAGGACAGGCTGAGGGAACTGGGGCTGTTCAGCCTAGAGAAGAGGAGGCTCCGAGAAGACCTTAGAGCAGCCTTTCAGCAGCTAAAAAGGGCCTACAGGAAGGCTGGGGAGACTCTATTTACAAAGTCCTGCAGTGATAGGACAAGGGGCAATGGCTTTAAATTAGAGAAAATCAGAGTTAGATTGGATATTGGAAACAAGTTCTTTCCTCTGAGGGTGTTGGAATATTGGACCAGGTTGCCCAGGGAGGTGGTTGAGGCCCCTTCCTTGGAGATATTCAAGGTGAGTCTCAATCAGGCCCTGTGCAGCGTGGTCTAGTTGGGGGTGTCCCTGCGACTGCGGGAATGTCAGACTAGATGACCTTTGGAGGTCCCTTCTGGCCTGGATTGTTCTATGATTCTATAAGAAACACAGGCAATTTCATGGCGAAGATAGGAAAGAAACAAAAAGACCCTGAACTGTAAAGAATGGAAGCAGCAATCCTTGTTCTTATTCCACCTGGGAGACACTGCCTCTATAGGAGTCTACTGATTCTTATAGGAATTAAATCAAGTTCCTTGAGAGAGGTAGCTTAACCAGAAGAGGTAAAATTTATAATCATAAAAGAGTAATCTACCCTTTGTCCTAGAAGTAGAGAAATAAAGAAGGAATGAGAGCTTAGCTATAGACATTATTAAATTTAGATATGGGTTTTAAAGTGGGGA
>VZRU01013350.1:24072-35084 GCA_013398155.1 Pedionomus torquatus
GTATATTCTAAAGGACTCTGGGAATCTAAGTATATTGAAAATTGAATGCTTTTCTATGTCATAAATGTTGAACATTATAATGAGAGGCAAGAGACTTTATTCAGCTGGCTTGCTTAATAAAATATCATTTCTTGGATTTAGACTTCTTGCAAAACATGCTAATAAATTCTCATAAAAAATCAAACAATAATTTCTGGTGTTAAAGTAAGAACAGAAACTGGGAAATAAAATTAAATTAGTCCATATATGAATTTTAGATTATTTTTTTTTTCAAAGAAGCAACATCATAGTGAACATGACATGAAATGATAGTCAGTCATTGAAGTACAAAGATATAGGCATTGGCAAAAAAGATGAAAAAACTCTATACCTAATATACAGATTAAGGGATGAGGTATTAGAAAGCAACCCTGAGGAAAGGGACTTGGGGCTGCTGATGGACAAGGGGCTGGACATGAGCAGGCAGTGCGCACTTGCAGCCCAGAAGGCCAATCTGATCCTGGGCTGCATCAAAAGATGTGTTGCCAGCAGATCCAGAGAGGGGATTCTGCCACTTTACTCTGCTCTGGTGAGACCCCACCTGGAGCACTGTGTGCAGGGTTGGAGCCCTTGACATAGGAAGGATATGGACCTGATGGAGCGGGTCCAGAGGAGGGCAATGAGAATGATCCGGGGGCTGGAGCACCTCTGCTCTGAGGACAGGCTGAGGGAACTGGGGCTGTTCAGCCTAGAGAAGAGGAGGCTCCGAGAAGACCTTAGAGCAGCCTTTCAGCAGCTAAAAAGGGCCTACAGGAAGGCTGGGGAGACTCTATTTACAAAGTCCTGCAGTGATAGGACAAGGGGCAATGGCTTTAAATTAGAGAAAATCAGAGTTAGATTGGATATTGGAAACAAGTTCTTTCCTCTGAGGGTGTTGGAATATTGGACCAGGTTGCCCAGGGAGGTGGTTGAGGCCCCTTCCTTGGAGATATTCAAGGTGAGTCTCAATCAGGCCCTGTGCAGCGTGGTCTAGTTGGGGGTGTCCCTGCGACTGCGGGAATGTCAGACTAGATGACCTTTGGAGGTCCCTTCTGGCCTGGATTGTTCTATGATTCTATAAGAAACACAGGCAATTTCATGGCGAAGATAGGAAAGAAACAAAAAGACCCTGAACTGTAAAGAATGGAAGCAGCAATCCTTGTTCTTATTCCACCTGGGAGACACTGCCTCTATAGGAGTCTACTGATTCTTATAGGAATTAAATCAAGTTCCTTGAGAGAGGTAGCTTAACCAGAAGAGGTAAAATTTATAATCATAAAAGAGTAATCTACCCTTTGTCCTAGAAGTAGAGAAATAAAGAAGGAATGAGAGCTTAGCTATAGACATTATTAAATTTAGATATGGGTTTTAAAGTGGGGAACAATCAGGAAAAGACTGTATGAAGAATAAGATAAATAGTAATGAGGAGACTAAGAATGATACGGGAATGAAACTGAGCAATTGTAGAAAGGAAAAACAACAAAAAAGACAAAACAAACTCTTGAAACTGTGTGCAACCTTTAACCTATTCTTCCATTTAGCTTTATCAGAGATATAATGTGTTAAAATAAAATCAAGTCTATCATGGCCCAAAGCTACAATTAAAAAGTTACTACCAATAATTCCATCATGAACTAATACAGTGACTGAGGTTGTGTCCTAGCTATGGAAACTGTGTCTTTATCACTTATACTAGATTTGTTCCTGAGGAGAACTGTTAATTGCACATGCATTATTCTGGAGAATCGACTGTTCTATTTTGTAAGCAGCAGAAAAGAAATCAGGATCAACTGGGGTCTTACCTAACCTTGGGAATAGCTAGTGAGGCTTGACTTTTTAGTGCTGTGTGACTGCTTGCATCATTTATATGCGCAGAAGTATATTATACTCACTATGGTATGTCTCTGCACAGTCCGGAAAACAGATGAAAACCATGCCATAAAATACTATTAATGTACAAGAATTAGTTTGCAGATAGAAAACATCGATCAAAGCTAGTTATCACTGAAAAGACATTAACTCACTCTCATCCATATAAAAAATGGTGTGAGAAACTCCAGCACCTAGAAATGCTGACCAATCCTGTTTAGCCAGAGTGTACGCTGCAGGTGTACATAAAGCAACTTGGCAGAAACACAGAACAAATGTTCTTGGAATATTTATTCACATCTCCTGACAAATACACCGGTTCGTATTATGGCCCTCTCATACGGTAAGAAATGGTGAGCTCAGGTAAAATTTCTTCCATGCAGTCTATTTTCTAACAGTCGTAATTTTCAATATGGCTGCAGACAAAACTCCCAAACCACCTTATCTTATCAAATGTTCTTCAACAGGAAATATCATGAACATCTTGGTCACCCTTATGGACAGCTAGCTATTACCATGTCTTTGGATTGTTAAAGTCTGTATAGATGTCTCATTTTAATTTTCTCTCATTTTATCACAGATTCTTCTCTCATTCAGTGTTTGTAGATACATCAAAATTGCGAATATGCTTTATCATGAGTAAATTATTATGTCTGAGGGATAATAAAAGTTAACGCACTGCAAAAACACTGACCATAATCTGTGTGAGAAACTCAGCAGCTGCTGCACAAGAATAACCATTTAAAATACATAATGACAATCTAAATATCTGAAATAAATAAATAGCTAAAAAGGTAAAGAATTTTTATTGTAAAGTTAGGACAATAAAGGCTTCTTTTAAAATCAAAGTTCTGTCAGTAATGTCACTAGATTTTTAGAAAGCAGTCATCCAAATTCAGTCTTGCTGTAATTCTATTAGGGCAATAAAATTACACCAGATACTAATTTGCCTCATTATGCCCTCTATTGTGATCATCAGAGACCTCACATTTTAATTGCAGTCAATGAAATTTTAATATGTAGATGTTGAGAAAGAAACTATGACCTTTCTAGGCTGCTTTGAGTACTTAAAAGTTAAAAGGAATATGTTTGCATTTGATTTTTCGGAGTTGGGAAAGGAAAAAGAGTGAATCAGTGGTTATGGATAATCATTGTTGATCTCACTCTTTTTATTAGACAAGTTGGTCTATAAATTTGCTCAGGCCTTCTGAATGAAAAAGGGGCTTGCATATGCAGCATATTCTTCAGGTGTTTTCTTTCTGGTTAACAATATAGGTTTCCTATATACAAGAACGTGCTGAGTGCTACACCTAGGAAGTGGGAATAGAAAACATAAATGGGAACAGAAAGGGCAACAGTTCTGCAGAGGAAGTTTGGAAGATCAAGTGGATATTGAATCATATTTTAAAAGTCAACTATATGACATTTTGATATACAAAGTAAATGTTAGGTTAGGTTATATAAGGGTAATGTTGCATATGGAACATGAGATTATTCCTCTCTGCTCAATTCTGGATTAATCTGAGATGGAATGTTTACCTTCGTAAACTCTTTTGCAAGAAAGGTGCAAATTAAAGGTAATCCATAGAAAACCAACAGCACTGCTAAAAGATTGGACTATCTGATACTCAGTGGGAAGCTGAGGGGCCTGGCTTTGTCTGATCTAGAAAATAGAAAACTGAGGTGGGGGAGAAACATTTCGCGTTTTTTGCAGTAGCTTTTAGTTATTGTAAGAAAATGGTAAATAGCATATTGATATTTTCATGGACATATTTAAAAATGAGCTAGACATCCCTTTAGAAAACTTCTGCATTGTTTGGTAAGATGTCAGTATTCTTAATTGTCTCATTCAAAAGAGAAGCTTTCAGCATAGTTTCACTTAATGAGATTTTTACCATTACAAAATAATCTGAAATTAAGAGAGGGAGGCCTTGTTTGTTTTTCTTCTTCTGAAAGATTGAGCTAAGATGGAAAAAAGTTATTTAAAGGAAGTTTCAAAAATGTTTATATGCACCTGAAGCTTTCTGGAAAGCAGATCTGGTGGTCTTTAGTATGAAATTATATTTAGGGTTAGGTATTCCACAATGCCTAACTTTATTTTTCTTAAGGATAACATCAGAAAAGACTAATAAACCATTACCTGTGTTGTCTGTGTGTAAACCACAGATGATAATGCATTGGGACCTTGCTTCCTCTGTTTAACAGATACACAGGCTTTTGATGGCTCCCTTCCACTGCAATTCCATAGTATCTGCAGTACCATCTGATTTGCAGAGATGGAAGTAGCATTTTCCCTTTATCTTTCTAAAGCACAGCATTCAATTAGCGTACTCTAGCACTGTTTATTCAATTCATCTTTCTGTCCCCAAGGACCCTTGATCCTGCACTGCAAAGCATTCTGCTGGTGACCAGCCTGGAAGGGAATATTGCATCCAGTTGGAAGATTTTACTCATCTTTGCTGATCTCTATGATGCTTACGTGAGTCTGTCACAGAAGTTTAGTTGTGATTAAGGGAGGAAATACTTTATCAAATGTCAAATACCAACACCAGGAAAGAAACTGAAAGAACACACCTTACGGCACTGTTAGAGTGTAAATCTGAACTTTGTAACTGACCTGCTGATGTTCTTTACTACCCTCTGCTTTTTTACTGCTCAGAATCCTTTTGTCTGTGGAGCCCTCTTTCTCTGCCTCTGATTTAGTCATATGCATACCAGACAGGACCAAGATGTGATCCTTATGAAACCTATTTGGATTTTATTTTATATTTGTTTCGGTATGTGCATTTCTTTACCGGCCCATACCTTTGAGATTTTGAATCAAGGAATAACATCTGAATCGCCAATGAGTTAGTACGCCCTACCATGAATAATTTAATTTATGCTGTGTTTGATTCCTTAAATCTAAATATATAAGGATATATAAGAGCCTTCCTTCCCAGATGAGAAATTATCAACTCAGCATAAAAACATATGATGCCTGAAATTCAAAGCAGCATCCGACATTGTGCTTTAATTACTCAGGCACCATGACTTGCCTGGAATGAAAACAAAGTTGGCTACACTCTGAGTTACAATTTCCTGTCAATCCATCAGCTGGGATTAGTCAGCTCACAGCAGCGTAAAGATTGTCTACTAGGAAACGTATTTTAGAGAGATGAGATCCTCTAAGAATGCAGTGGCTGTCAGAAAAAAATCTAATGTATTATGACAGCTTTTTCTGGAACAGGTAACCTTCAAGCCATCAGAGATACTCGCCCAGGATAGATTTTCTTATTAGAAATCCTGTCCAAACAGTACAGTNTAGTAGCTAAGGTATTTACTGTTATTTTTCTATGATCAATATTGTCAAGATGAAGGACATCAAGTCTAAGCAGTTTTCCTGTCATAATCATAGCTGTTATTCCAGTTTTGATTGTAGATTCTTTCCTGATGTTAGGCATGCATAGTTTGAGAAGTGACACAGTGTGATCAACTGAGCTCAAAAGTGGAATGTTAACCATGTACTAGATTTCTTCAGGATCACAGAAATGTTGTACCAGTTCTTGAGATTCTTTAGGCTGCTGACAGCACAGAGAGCTAAGTTTTCTGATACTCTCTGTTTCCCACGTTGTATAGCTGTTCATCTATACAGCAATTGCTATGACTTCTGCTGAATTTTTTACTGTTCCATCACCTGGCCAGCTGCTATTAAAATCTCCTGAGTGTTTAAATCAAGAAACAAGTGAAAAATGACATGCCTTTGTGCAATTTCAATGTACCCGTGCCTACTTAGAGGCACAGAAGTAGTATACGATAGCAGAGAATTCCCAGAACCCAGTACCTTTACAAGCCATAACTCCAACTATTCCCTAAGCCAGCACTGTAAAAGCCTTCTAAACTGAGGATGGCCATGAAATTTCATTGAATTTACTGGGTGAAGAACCAAGCCATTAAAGTTCATTTCACAGAGCAATTTGCCACTTTCCACACCATATGGGTTTTCTGTCATTTTTTTCTTTCATTACACGTGCTTGTAGTCTCTCTTTTCCTTTCTTAGCTTCATGAATAGTTTTCCCACAATATAAATGTCTTACATCCAATTTAAAAATTAAAGCATCCCCCAAGGGGAGAAGTCTTTGCACTTATTTGTCATTCTTGCTTCAATACGCCAGTAAACAAACGAACAAGCAAACAAAACAAAAAAATTATTCAAAACCCAACTTGAAAATATCTCTCTAAACTATTAGTTTGACCCAGATAATCATTATCCACTGTCTTACTCAAGCCCCAGGTGTTTTTGCAGACATGAGACTGCATTGAATTAGAAAATAATTTATTCCATTGTTTTCACAGTATGATGTGCAGCACTACTCCAAGCACAGGTTGGATTCAAACCCAACTTCTTCCAGCCAAGACCCACTAATTTTTTTTCTGTGTTGTTGCAGCTATGCAGATTTTGAACTATCTCATCTGGTTTCATCTGATCCAAAAAACAGCTCAACATTTTTCATTACTGAGAAGCATCTAAAACCAACTATAAATCTAAGCAGAAAAGGTCACTCTTAACATGTTTCCTGATTTAAGCATTCAGTGGATTAAAGAAGCAGCTGGGCAGACTGAAAATATTTGTTGATGTGCCAGAAGAAAATGGATGCCACCTGAGCTCAAAAATAAATCTACCTCTATTCCCAGGATCACTTCCTTCTGGCCTCAAAAATGTAAGAGCTAAAAAGATCAATATTAAATTTTCAGCGATGTAGTTTTTCATATTGAAGAGTACACTCAATCTGTTAGAATCTGATTTTCAAGAGACTGCAAAGACTGGCAGAAGTTCAGCTTCCTTTAAAAAGCCCTGTGTTAGTACAACAAGAATAGGTAAATCAGGCACTAAGTTCTTTTAAATATATGAATTGCTAATCTGGTGCTTTTCATCTTCCCTCTGTAGCTAGATTTTCTACTTGGAGATATTCAGATGTCCTAGGAATATATGTTCACCATAGTGATGCCTTTTTAAGTTAATATCCATCACCTGATAACTAAGATGAGAAACACCTGTATTTTAGTTACTGCCTTACCATTTTAAACTGGTTTAGAAAATTAGCAGTGAAAACAGGGATTTATCTGACACATTTTCAGAGGCCATTTTCCCTGTCACACAGACAAAATGCTCAAAGGTGAAATTATTACATTATATTTAACGTTATAATTTTAAAGTTTATTAAATTTAAAGTTATAATTCAACTTCTGTTATTGCCTTTGAGCAGACAAGAGAAGGCTCCAAATTACTGAGATCTTCCAGTCAAGCTTCTTGCCACAGATGAGGTAGACAGTTGCCTGGCCAGGGATGATAAGAAGATCCTGTTTACATGGAGGACTTGTATGGAGACATGAAAAATAAGAAAAGGAAAGGGAAAAACAAAATATATAGAACATAAAGGAGAGGTTTTGGAAGCTATAGGTGCCTTCCAACTGAAAATATTCTGTTCTATTCTAATTTTTGCAGCTTGGATCACAGTATGCACATTTGCACCAAGGTCTTTCTCCCACTGAGGAATGGCTTTTGCCACCATTAGGAGCTGTAGAGGTGCTGCCTACTTGGTGGGCAGGACAGATTGTTTCACCTGAGCAACCATGATTTGGCATCTTGGTGAAAGAGGAACCAGATTTTACCATGGATATGAAAAGCCTTCTCTAGGCTGAGAGACTATCTCTCCAAATGTGTCCTTTGTCTGGGTGGATCAGGCAACAGGCCTTTTTGTGGAGAAAAGTCCATCCATGATGTGTTGCTTTTAGTAATGAAGATGTAAAAGGTGACAGCAACATAGTGCCACTAGCAGAGTGATCTTGTGCATCAGTGTCTGAGGGAACAGCAGCCAGAAGGATGGCAGAAGTCTGGCAGCAGAGAGTAAAGGTGGTGATAATGAATGTGGTGTCTCCAGAGAGAACACTCAGAGGAAGTTTTCAGATCTTCTGCCCATCCTAACCATCTATAGAAGTTTCCTACAGGGAAATGGACCTTTGTTTTCCTTTCAGAAACACGTTGAGATCCATCACAAATATACCACTGTCACAAAGATGGTAGTATATTAAAATACTGGTAGGAGATCGAGTATTGTGTTGGCAGCCTGGATACAAGTACTTGGAATAAGATCATGATCGAGCACTTTGCTCACATTATGTATTGAATCAATGATTTTTGTTTCAGATGATATGTCTGTATCTTTCCAGTCTTTTCCTACTGCAGTGCAAGTGTTAAAAACTCGTGAGTGGGTGCAGAGAAACCTGATCTGCAAGTGCTACTTGCTACTTTCATGTGATGTTACCCAACAGCTGTGACAGAAAATGCAAATACCTTACAGGATGAGTTTTCTCAAGAAAAAAGGGAATAGCAGAATCTGGTATATTTTCTATCATTTAAGAACTCTTTCAAAAGTAGCTTTTATGCAGCAAATTTCCTGAAGACCATGGTTGGGATGTAACCTGTATCAGTTTGAGCGTATCTTAAAAGCACTTGTCCAAAAAACTAATTTAGTCTGTCTAAACTTTTAAAGGGAGTGTCATATCTGCAGTAAGGGAGATAATCTTAGCTATTTTTGAGGGAATGATGTAGGAAGAATGGCCATAAATAAGAAGTTGATCCTGAGAAATAAGGAGAGGAAAAATAAAGAGAGAAAAGGAGAGATGCCTTTTAGTAGCATGTGGTATCCTCTTATTTGATTAATAATTTTGGTTTAAATAATGATTTAAGTATTCAATATAGAAGAGCATAAAACCAATTATGTCATATTAAACACTTAGTTTTAAGTCTCTTTTAGCTTTCACTGAATCTTTATTCTGGACAATTGTTCCACATAATGGCTTTCAAAGCAAAGTGACTACTGGATGCCTTTAGCTTAGAAAAAAGCTTATTTCTGCAGTTTTTCAAGACTTTATTTCTTTTAAGTATTGTGAAAACTATGAAAAGATATCTTATTTCCTAAGTTCTCATAATTCAAATCCATTTTAAAATGCAAGGAACCACAAACTTAGTAGATAATTACAGTTTATGAAGATGAAGAACAAGTCTTTCAGACCCTAGAAAATAAAGCAGTGATTTTTTTTTTTACAATGTCATATTTAGTGTTTCTTAAAAATTCTTTGAAAAAACAAAAATTTATCTTAATTTTTTTGACAACTTAAGAACAGTGGCAAAGCCATCCCGAAAAGAGTGTCATGAGTAATGCCATAATCAGTGTAAGGTATGTATGTTGTGGACAAACTTTCTATAGAAATGGGAGTATTGGTATGGGATGATATCAATGTAAATAGCTCAGTTAAATTAAATATGAGGCTATCTGTGAGATAGTAACAAGGAAAAGCAAAATGAGAGAGAACCCTCAAAAATACCATGAACAAAACAAATTAAAAAGGAGTAATTTAAAGTGGATAACAATTTAAGAGGTGGTTATAGTGATTCATAATTCATTATGATAATGATTTCAGTTTAACTAAAGCCAATGTTCCCATTGATAATGTAAGTGCCACCCAGTGGGATGGGAGAAAGTGAAACAGACAGTTGAGTGGGAGGAGTGGGATTCAGTATAAAATAGTGGAGTTCTGGTGAGAGAAGGAAAAGGAAAACAGGATTCACTAGGCAGCAGACCTTGGATTGGGACAATGGTGGATATGAATTTATAAGAAGAATTGATGTGGGGCAAGATGCAACAAAAGGGAAGACTGGACCAGTAACAGATTAGGTGGCAAATTTGATAGAAGTGAACATGAGACCTTTTGAGTCACCTTTATATTAGGAAACAGCTGTGAAACCCACTCTTAACAGTCTCTGATCACCAGAGCTGAGGAATTTAAAGGAAATAATTTATATGTCAGATGTTTAAGCGATGAGTTAAAAGCCTTCAGTATAGGTAGGCTACAATAGGTAACTCAAGTGGATACACTTTTGCTGAAACTGCTGTAGATCCAATTCATTTGTTTTACAATACCTACAGACTAAATGGCAAAAAATAAAAGAAGGATTAAATTGTTCTTCTGTACTCTGAAAAGTTACGTAGTTGAGGGAAAAATTACCTCTTCCTTTTGTTGTTATACTTTATGAAATAGTTTTTCATCACACTGTCACACACCATTCTTTTTCCACCAGACATTAGGGAAAAAATTGCACAGTGTTGGAATGAATCTGAATTGTCCAGTAATAAGTGCTGTTGTTGGTCACTTCACTGCAGATAAAGGAAAAATCAGAATGATTGAAGAGTATATCTATAAAAGGGGGGAAAAAACAAAAGGTAGAATTGTCTTTGATTATGACAGAGGAGAATTTTCTTAGATGTATGGATAATTCCTTGCTGTACAGCTCCTGTGGGATAAGAGATAACTTGTGTAAATTAACTTTGTTTTCTGATGATCATTGACTGGAAAATCCTTTTAGTCCTGGTGTAAATATTTTCCTGATGGAGAATAGATCTGTATGAACACAAGGATTCCAAATACTTTGTGTGACCGTTAGTTCTAAAGAATATATTAGAATACATTAGGAAGATAATACATTAGGAAGTTTTAAAAAAAGGAAGGGGAAAATAATGAAAAAAAAAAACAACACCAAAACCATAACAAAGGTGAAAAAATGTTGTGGGTTTTTTTTGTTTTGGTTTGGTTTGGGTTGGGTTTTTTTTTGTGGTGTGTCTGTAGGCATGTCTGAAATCTACACCAAATTGCTGTTTCTGTACAAACAAGCTCCACATGTATTTGATAGAAAGAATGGACCTTTTGCAGAAACAGTTGCTAATTCATAGTGAAGTGTTGATGTACACAGTCCCAGATTGCCTCTTATGAAATCAGCTATATTGGAAATCAAAATCAAACTAAATGAGACATGGAAGGTGAAGAAAACCCAGGGGACTGTGGAAATGCTGTTGGTGGCATAGCTAGATTATTTCATTCTTCTCTGTCCTATTTTGAGGCAAAATGAACCAATTTTCTGTTTTACAGTTTTACTTTCTTAGCTAGGCCTCTTCTAACTAAACTCTGAAATTAACAGCACATTGTTCAGAGCTGTTTCGTCTCACAGGGATAAGACCTGATTATACCAAGGGATGATGCAGAGAGGCCCTTGTTTAGACTTATTGCTAGAAGAACCAAGGGCAGGG